>JAPPVO010000016.1:6158146-6700475 GCA_030407325.1 Camellia japonica
ACCACCTAACTGGTCGGCCAGCCTTCTACTTTTTTGTCTCAATGAGCTGAAGCCAGTTTGTGCCAGCTGGAAGCCTCAGAATGCATCCTCCATACACGTGTATGGAGGATGTTTAAGCTTGGTTTTAAGCTTCTTTGAGAAGCTTTGGCCTCTCTTCTCTATAAAGGGAGGCCCCCTCTTCCATTGCTAGGGTTCACAATTTTGTTTAAGGCTCATGCATACACATCTCTTTGTATCTCTCTCATTTAGCTTCAAAGGTTGAAGTTCTTGGCCCCATTGCCCTACACCTCCAAGCACAACACCTCCACTATCACTCTAAGCACCTTGGAGCTATTTTTCAGAGGTTTAAAGCTTGCTACATTGGTCCAGAAGCTGGCTGGTTCTCTCCTCTACAAGGGTAACACTTCTTTCCCTCTTTGTAGCCTTATTTTGCTTCATAGTTTAGCTCTATTTGAAAGCATATTTAGGCTTTGTCATAAACTGAAAAAAGTCTTGTTTTGATCTTCTAAACATGTTTGTTTAAGACCATTTTTCTGTTGGGGTCATCTACCCCCTTGCATGCTTCATTTCCTCAATGTTTTGAGCTATGCATTAGAGCATTTGTGTTAGCCTTGGTTTGGCCTTTTAGCCACTGAAATCCAATGGATTTTCAGTGGCCAACATGTGTTTTTGAGCCTCAAAATCAGAGAGGGGTGACCCTCTCACCCCTTGTTTTGTTTACTAGCTTTGTTGGCCTTACAAAGGAGCCCATATTTGCACACTTCTTGAGCATGTTTCAGGCCATTATTTGTGAGTTTTATAACCTGCATGAACTCTGTCCAGAGTTGTTTTTGCCACGTTAGGTGTCTATTATGCATGTGTAGAGTAATCTTCTTCAAGGCCTTTCAAAGGGGCTTTCACTTGCATGCTTCCTAAACTAATTTCAGGACCTTTTTTGGAGGGTTTTAGGACCCTCATAACCTCTATCCAGAGGTTGTTTTACCATTTTGTGTGTCTGTCATATATGTGTAGAACAACCCCTTTCATGGCCCTCCAAATGAGCCTATCATTCTTGCATGCATTGACTGAGTTTCAGTGGGTTTTTGGGCATATTTTGGCATGGCACACTTCTTTTTTTGGCTGGTTTGGTGAGCTCTCATATGCTTCATATAGTTGTAGTACAACTCATGGTTCACTAGCTTTCTTTGCATGCTTTGTTGACCCTTGATTCTAGCACATTTTGACTATGCCTTAAACTGATTTTGTGCATATTTTGGACTTCCCTAGCTCTGTTTTTAGGTCTCATAGTCGAATGATGCTTGTTTTGCATGCTTGTAGTTCAATATCCATGCTTAGCCTTGAGTTTTGAGGTCCATTGCATGCATATACTGAGGTGTTTTCATGCTTTGGGGTCATTTTGCATCATATTTCAGAGCCTATGTGAATGCCATATCCTCATGTTTTCTCCTCTTTAAGTGTGCTTGAGAGTTGTGCATGAATGCCTTGTTTTCGGACCATTGAATGAGCTTCATTTCCATGCACTTTGAACCATCATTTTGGGCCATTTTCCCACTGTTTCAGACCTGCCTAGGGTCTATTTGGGGTTGATTTTTCCATTCATGCATTGCTTTGTGTACCTCTAGTGTAACGCACTTCACTAGTTTCGGTATTCGGGCCATCTAGCATGCATTGGGTAACATATTTGCATGATTCGGGACCATTATACATCATGTTTCAGAGCTGGAAAATGTGTGCTTGTATGCCATATTTCATCATTTGCCATGCTTAGTTAGAGTTGCATGTTGTGCCTTAGGATCGGTCCATTGCATTCGTGCATGTTTGCATGTATTTCGGTTGTCTCATTTTCATCATATGGCCACTGATGTGAGTGTGGCTAAGGTCCACTCATATTGGTGTAAGTCCATCTTGCGTTGTGTATGCTATTTTAGTCCATAGCATTGCGTATGCTAGGTTGCATGTTAGTGCATTGTGCATGCCATGTTGTGTCACGTGCATTGTGTATGCCATTTTAGTCCATAGCATTGCATACGCTAGGTTGCATGTTAGTCACATTGTGTATGCCATCTCATTGCATTGTGTTTGGGATAGGAGTTAGCCCAAACACGGGAAACGAGGGACGTTTCGTATCCGAAGTGACGGAACGTGCCTCAATTCCCGGTCGCCGACACTCCGGATTACCCATGATGGAGTCTAGGCCTTGTTGTGTTGTCATGTGCATTCATTTCATATCGAGTCGTGCAATTCGACTCCTCGGCCATCATGCATCGAGATGCGTGATTGGTGGCACGAGGATCGAGGTGTGCATACATATGTGAAAATACTTTGCCATGCCCCTTTCTTGCTCTTTGTTGCAGCAAACCAGAAATCAGTAGCCTTCTAGAGCTTTGCACAACATCCCGGGATTAATTGCAAACAGAGGCAAATCGGGGCATCGCAAGGAATTTCCCGACGAGGCGATTCGAGCATGCATTGTTCATCATTCGAAACAAGAGCTGAGGCAGTCCATTTGATAGCTTGCATGCTAATTTATTTCGTTTCTTAGTTAATTTGTTAATTAATTAGGGTTTTGTAATATTTAATTAGCTAGAGTAGTTAATTATTTATTCGAACTGTATTATTTATTCGGACCCTCCGAGCGAGGGCAATTGTGTAATAAGTGTGCGTGTGTGTGATGTATGTCTTCCAACCCCACGTCTTTCTCCCTTTTACTTACCAGCTTATGATGGTTAGTTTAGGGCACGTTTCAATTAGCATACTTATACTCGCATGTTTGCATTCATTCTGTCTTGCATGCACCGGGCTCGGCGCATCATACTAACTGCATTGTATTTCAATTCTAAGTTGAATACATGTTATCTGTTGCATTTCATATGCCATGTTTAGAATAGCCGAGCCTATCTTAGTAGCATTTTGCATGTGTTGCATTAGCCATCTTAACATGAACTAGGATCGTGCATTGATTACTAACTAGTTTCTGTTTTGGCTTGGAGTACTCGGTGAGTGTTTATGCTTTAGGATCCTTGCATGTATGTGAGTGAACTGCCATGATAGCATGCTTACCATGAGGCTAACTGCTTATGTGATATACCTGCCTGAATGCCTGTGGGTAAAGGTTGGGTTATTTGGATTGGAACAATTCATCGACTGCGAGTTTTAAGCCCACTTGAGAGTGGCAAATCATCGTGTTTTCTAAAGCCCACCTGAGGGTGGAAAATCCACATTTTAGCCTCCTTGCGAGTAGCAAACCGTTTTCAAAACAAACATGAGATGTTTTCGTTCCAATTCAGGCGATCTAGTCTATACTTGTATGCTGTGTGCATCACATAGTAATTCTAGGCTAATAACCGGAATAAGAACGCATAATGTTTTCAAAACTCGATATCATGGTTAGTAGAGGCCGATCTTTGATTGAGCGAGCGGGGGTGCTCACAAAGTGACCTTCCCCAATCATACCCAAGTTCCCGAGCCGAGGCAACTTTGGTGATGACGGACACGTGGCCTTAGGCACGAGTCAGGGTTTCCTAAATTTCCCAAAATAAAATATTTAGGTGGCGACTCTGTATCTGGCAAAGCAGTCCATGTTTGGCACTTCTTTCAAAAAATCTGTTTTCAAAAATGATTTGCCGGATTTGGACTCTTTGATGATTCATCAGTCTTGCATTGCACTCTACGAGATTAGATACAGGACCGTGACATTGAGTCCTGAACTGTAGTGAGCCCAATGAACAAAACAAGATTCCCTCCCGGGACGTTCGGGGACGTCTACAACACTTTATTTAGAGGTTTGGAGTTGAAGAAAATTGGAGGAGAGGGAAGAAACCCAGTTGGGGAAGAAGTTGGGCATGAACCGTTAAAAGAGAGTCGAGCAACCCTTGCTAAATCATACCTATCCTTTTGTACACTTAGATTGACTTCCGGGGCTCCATTTTACACTCAAGAATCTCCTAAAGCCGAGTCCAGATGAGGGAGATGTGGCTGATTGAAGTTAGGTATCCATCCGTTTAAGCCAAAATTGAGCAGTCTTCACTAAAATGAGGATATCTTTTTGCACACTTGTAATTTTGATGTGAGGCTACCACCATTGGAAAGAAGACTTCCGGAGCTTCAGTTTAGACTCAAGAATGACTTGCAAAGGAGTCCAGATGAAGGAGATATACCCATTTCAAGTTGGACCTGGAGAATTGTGCTGGCCATGAATGATGCAGTGCTGGCCATTGATGGTCCTTTCCGGCCACAAATGAACCTTGCCGGCCACCAATGATGCCTTGTCGGCCATTGGTGTCAAAAATTAGATTTTTTACAGATTTTTACCTCCAGCTATTTCCAAATTGCTCCAACTATCCTTGAATGGATATTTTCGACCAAATCTCATGGTTTTCTATATATAGGTGGCCTATCTCTCATATTTCAAGGTTGAAAAGATTTTGGGAGCCTCTCTCTACAATTCTCTTTCTCTAGATTTCTCTCTCTCTTGAACCTTTGAGCATACAAGTGTATCTACACTTCAAGTTTGCCTATCAATCCTTGATCAAACTTGACCACCTTTGAGTTGAGGTCCTTAGAATCCTTCTTGGAGCTTTAGAAGGTGTTTTTGACTTGACTTTGTGCCTAGAATTGTTGCTTGCTTCAAGAGGAATAACCTTTACCCTTTAAGCTTGTTTTTCATACTTGTTTTTGCCATCTTTTCAAATTGTTTTTGGCCTGGTTTTGAACAGTTAAAACTTCTATTTTTATGGTTTTAAAGTGTTGTTTTGAGGCTATTTTGAGTTGAGGGGTTGTCCATCCTTCTTGCTCCTTTACTTGTTAAGCTTTTGTGTCATTATTCATCACTTTCAAACCAACTTTTCTTGAACTTTTTACCACTGGTTTTCAGAGGTTCTCATACGCTAAAAATGATGTTTTGAGGTCCCAAAAATAGAGTGGTTAGCCACCCCTCTTTATGCTTGTTTACTAGTTCAAAAGCTCTATGTATTAGCTTATTGTCTTAGCTAGTTTTGTCTTCATTCCAGCATGTCTTTCGACTAATTTTGGGCTATAAAAACTCTGTCTTTTGGGGTTAAAGCTTAGGTCCAAAGGCCATTAAAGGTTGAGGGGTTGATAGCCTTTCTTTATACCTTGTTTTGGAGGCCTTTGCCCTTGTGTTTCCTACCCTTGCATCATCTTTTTCAGAGCTTTTAAACACTGATTTTCAGAGCTATTTCAATGGCTAAAAACATCTTTTGAAGTCCAAAATTTGAGGGGTTAGCCTCCCCTCCTCGTGTCTTGCTTACTAGTCTAGCATGCTTCATGTTTTAGCCTATAATTCTAGCCTGTGTAAACTTAATTTCAAAATGTTTTAGGCTATATTTTGGACTGTTTTACCTCTATTTTCGGCTGGTTAGGTCATTTGAGCTTTGTATTATATAGTTGTGGTGCAATTTCCTTCACTAGCCTAGTGTTTCTAGGCTTTGAGCATCATTCGTGTGGCTTGATTGCATATTTTAATGCTTTTTCATGCCTAATTCAAGCACCTAAATATTTGCAACCTCCCTCATTTCTTCACTCTTTTATTTTCTTTTGAGAGTTATTTCAAACTTGAGATCCTTTAAGCTTAAGATTGAGGTTATGCTTAATGGTTTAATCCTCTTTAAGGGTTCATTATCAACGGCATGATCTCTCTCATGCCTTAAATTACCCCTTAGTTGACACTTCTTTCACTTTAGAAGACACTCACCAATGGACTAATTGACTAAAGAATGGTTTGGTAATTAAATGAGTAAACAAAAAATGAACAAGTAAAAGAGGCAAGATAAACATCTTTTGTGTTGCATTGCATGTGTTCAAACCGGACATTAGTTTGAACACAAGGCAAATGGGGTATTTCATACTCAAAAGTGATGAAATGTGTCATTTCCCTTGGTCTCCATTGCCCTTGATCATACATGATAGGGTGTTGGACATTTTGAGTCTTATTTGTGCATTTATTGAAATTGTACAACTTGGATCTTTGGCCATCATGCAATGAAATTGCTTGATTGGTGGTTTTGGATCCAAGAGTACCACTCCTTTGAGGTTTTGAGATGATAAGTAGGGGTACAGTACAAACATACCCTTGGAAAAACCTTTCTCTTGCTCTGTTTGTGCTCTGTTGCAATGTGGTGACTCAGAGCATCAGTGGCCGGCAATGCCTCATTTTTGGCCGGCAAGGCATCCTTTTGGCTAGCAGGGGGCCGGCAGCAACCTCCTATGGCCGGCAGGCCACTGGTGCAATCCTCAGCAGAGATTTGGTAAGTTGGAACAGAAAGATATTGGAATGTGCTCAACCCTGCAAACAACGCCTCTCGGGAGCTGTCACGACCCAAACCCGGCCCTATGGGTTTAGCAACGTAACCGGCTAGTAATCCAAGATTACCGAAGGCCTGCTTAACAGTAATACAGTAAAATAGAGTACAGGGCCTGACGGAAGCCAATACAGTAAATAAACAATGTCCAATGATCTGTGACAGTCTGTATGCCAAAAAGATTTTTCATATATACATGCATACACAGTGCAGGACAGTACATACATCATTTACAACATACAGAGCAGGGACTTAACCCCTATCGAACGGTACAGTAACAGGCTATACAGTATTATAAAAACAGTCCAAGACGGACGGGGAAATAAAAACACCCCTAAGCCTAAGCTTGACAGGCTCGGAACCTCGCAGTGAGGCACATAGGCTAGCTTGACAAAACTGGCGTTTACCCCGACGCTCCTAGCTGCGGTCTGGTGCCTGTACACCTACATATATATATGAGCAGTGAGCTAAAGCCCAGTGAATAACATAAAGCGTAAAGGGGTTTAGAATGAATGTCCTTACAATAATGAAAACAGTTCAATTCAATCAGTGTATCAGTTGTTCAGTACAGTAAACAGTCATATGTGGTACATCCATTAGCATAACAGTAACAGTAGGTCTTAAAAGACCGAACAGTAATGATGGCCATCAATCAGTAAACAGTAGTGTTTCCACGAGGGAACCGACAGAGATCTCTGTAACAGTAACTGTAAACAGTAGGTGCTAAGGATGCCACAGTACAATTCAGAAATAAAGGACATACATTCATTCAGTAATCAATATTGGTTCATTAAACAGTTCAGTTCGGTGTTCAGAAAAGTAATCATTTGACCATGTCTTTACACAATTGTTACTCATAGAGTTCTGGGCTACAGTGGACTAGAGCGTCTCCTCAGAAAGCCAACCCTACACAGTTTACAGATTGAACACACACTAAGCTACACAGTTGGGAAAGATATTAACTTAATCCCTAATTGCCTCGGTGTGGTTCTACATCTATATCCTCATTAAGATGCCTTAAACTAGGCCTAAGAATGCCTAGAATGGGATGAGGATGCAAAAATACACTTAGAAAACATTTTGCAAAGTTTGTTGAAAATAGGAGCCTCGCTCGAGCGAGCCTTCCTTCGCTCGAGCGAGCTTCCAAAATCAAAGGCTTCGATCGAGCGAGAAATCCTTCGCTCGAGCGGTCTGTCGAAACAGTAAAAATACTGGATGCTGTGATTTTACGCGCGATGGTCGCTCGATGCTCGCTCGAGCGGAGCCCTGGACAAAGGTGCTCGCTCGAGCGAGGAATCCTTCGCTCGAGCGAGGAAGCCAAATCTGGAATTTCCAGATTTGTCTCCCAAGCTCAAACCAAGCATTCTACCACTCTAAACTCGACCTCTTGGGCCCAAATTCTGGAAAACATATCTAAATTCATTGTATAACAAGTTTCAAAGCTCAATTTATGAATTCAAGCCCCAAAGGTGAGTCAATTAAAACCATTTTTCAAACCCATTTTTCATAAACATGGAGAAATGCAAACATGCATGAAATCCAACCATTTTAAAGCTCCAATGCTTGTTCAAATGAACTCATTTCTTCAAGAACATGGTGAAATCATGGACTCAAGCCTAATTATGAACATGCATGTGCAATTTGCCATGAACTCAACTCAAATTTCAACATTTCAACCATGCATGCATGAATTAAGCTATAATCTTACATGTATGAACTAAAACAAGACTTAACTCTACAATTTGGCAAGGATCATGCAAGAATTAGCTTAAACTCACAATTAGAGGGTTGTATTCTCTTACCTAAGTCTTGTATTCAAGGTTGAGGAGTCCAATTTGACAATGTACACTTCAATTCCAAGCAATTCAAGCCAAAATCACAAGATCAACTCCTTCTCTCTCTCATTCTCTTGTTTGGTCAGTTGGGTACTCAAAATAGGCTGATGAATATGTTTTGATTAAGTATAAACAAGGCCTCAAATATGAATAAACAAAGGCCCCACTCAATGGCAATTCCGTAATTAATGCAACTCTATTAATTGGCTTTATTTAATCTAGTTTAATCATACCTAATCACATTTTACATAGATATACCATTAAATCACAGAAATTCTACGGATCATGAAACACTAAACAATTTCCAATTCGGCCGCCGATAAAGCTTTCAATTTGCAGTTTAAACATAAAAACACGAACAGATAATCAAATAATCGAACAGATAAAAATGCAATACAATAGATATGCTCAGTCAATTTAGTTCCGGTTTTCAATCAATCCGTTCAGTACTTCAGTTGTTTCAATTATCAGTCTTAAGCGGTCCAGTTTAGCAGTAATCAGTAGTTAATTCAGTAATTTATCGGTAAATAGTATGGGGGTTGTTACAGTCTCCCCTCCTTATAAGGAGTTTAGTCCTCTAAACTCGAGTTACCTTCATTCTAGAAGAAAACAGGATCCAGCGGGAACAAATCAGGATATCGCTTAGCCATGTCATCTTCCTTTTCCCAAGTGGCATACACACCACCATGGTTCTGCCAGTCAACTTTCACTAACGGGATCTCTTTGTTTCTCAGTTTCTTGATCCGTCTGTTTACAATCTGTATAGGTCGTTCCTCGTAAATGTAGTCATCACTCAACACTACCCGAGTAGGCTCAATCACATGGAAGGGATCCCGGAGATAATCTCTCAACATCGAAATGTGGAAAACGTTGTGCATATGCTCCATTTCAGGAGGAAGCGCAACTTGATACGCCACCGGATTGATTTTCTCAATAACCTCATACGGCCCGACATATCTCGGCGCTAACTTGCCTTTGACTCCAAAACGAGTCTGGCCTTTCATTGGTGTCACTTTCACAAACACGTGATCACCCACTTTATATTCTCGGTCTCGTCTTCTAACATCTGCATAACTTTTCTGTCGGCTCTGTGCAGTTTTCAGTCTCTGTTGGATCAGTTTCACTTTTTTAGTCGTTTCATACACAATCTCGGGCCCAAGCAAAGGCCCATCTCCAACTTCTGCCCAACAAATCGGAGGTCTACATTTTCTGCCATACAATGCCTCGAAAGGCGCCATGCCAATACTTGAATGGTAACTGTTGTTGTAGGCGAATTCAGCCAATGGCAAATGACTTTCCCAGTTTCCCTGAAAATCAAGGACACACATTCTCAATAAATCCTCCAGAGTCTGGATGGTCCTTTCCGACTGTCCGTCTGTTTGAGGATGATAGGCACTACTCATTCTCAATTCAGTACCCAATGCAGTCTGTAGGCTTTGCCAAAACCTCGATGTAAACTTCGAATCCCTGTCAGAAACAATGGACACAGGCACTCCATGCAGTCTAACAATTTCATTAATATAAATTATAGCCAACTTGTCCGCATTAAAAATTTTCTTGACAGATAAGAAGTGAGCAGATTTGGTCAGTCTATCAACAATAACCCAAATTGAATCCATACCTTTTATGGAGCGAGGTAATCCAACGATAAAATCCATCATGATATGCTCCCATTTCCACTCTGGTATGGGTAAGGGTTGCAGTAAGCCCGCGGGTCGCTGATGTTCCGCTTTGACTTGTTGGCAATGAAGACATTTTGACACAAAGTCGGCAATTTCCTTCTTCATTCCCGGCCACCAGAAATTCTGTTTCAGATCTTGATACATCTTTGTGTTCCCCGGGTGAATGGAAAATTTTGAGTTGTGGCCCTCTTGCAGAACTCTCCTTTTCAGTTCAGTGTCATTCGGTACACACAGTCTTTCTTGAAATTTCAGTACATTATTTTCAAATTTGAACCCCGGTCTCGGTTTAATTTCTCTTTCTTCGACGATCTTCTTCAAGAAGTCATCTGTTTGCTGTTTCTCTTTAATTTCTTCAATCAATGCCGGTTGAGCAGAAATAGCAGCTACTGTTCCACCTTGTTCTCTCAAAACAACTTCAATTTCCGATTTTTTCAAGGTCACAAAGCAACTCTTTCTGTCCAGTGAGTAAACAAGCTAAATTTGCAATTGACTTCCGGCTCAGTGCATCGGCAACGGTGTTGGCTTTTCCCGGATGGTACAGAATCTGTAGGTCGTAATCTTTAATCAGTTCTAGCCATCTCCGCTGTCTCATATTCAATTCCTTCTGGGTGAAGAAGTATTTCAGACTCTTGTGGTCGGTATAAACTTCACATGTCGCTCCATACAGGTAGTGACGCCAGATTTTTAGTGCAAACACTACTGCAGCCTGTTCCAGATCATGGGTTGGGTAATTCTTTTCATGTGGTCTCAGTTGTCGGGAAGCATAGGCAATAACTCTCCCATTCTGCATTAAAACACATCCCAAACCCTTATGAGAAGCATCACTAAATACAGTATAACCATCCGTACCTGAGGGTAAGGTAAGAACAGGTGCAGTCACAAGTCGAGTTTTCAACTCCTGAAATGCTGATTCTCTCTGGTCAGTCCAGTCAAATGATGTCCCCTTCTGTGTCAGTTGAGTCAATGGTAAGGCAATTTTGGAGAAATCTTTGACAAATCTTCTGTAATATCCAGCCAATCCCAAAAAGCTTCGGACTTCAGTCACATTTGTTGGTCTAGGCCAGTTCACTACAGCTTCAATTTTCTGCGGATCAACAGAAATTCCATCTTTGCTAACAACATGCCCCAAAAACATAACATGATCAAGCCAGAACTCACATTTAGACAATTTAGCATACAGTTTCTGTTCCCTTAGGGTCTGCAGGGCAAGTCTCAGATGGTGTTCATGTTCTTCTCTACTTTTTGAATAAATCAGTATGTCATCAATAAATACCACAATGAAATCATCAAGGTATGGTTTAAAAATTCTGTTCATAAGGTCCATAAATGTTGCAGGTGCATTGGTAACTCCAAAAGGCATAACTAGAAATTCGTAATGTCCATACCTCGTTCTAAAAGCAGTTTTATCAATGTCTCCCGGTTTAACTTTCAGTTGATGGTACCCCGATCTGAGGTCAATCTTGGAAAACACTTGAGCACCCTGTAACTGATCAAATAAATCATCAATACGTGGCAATGGGTATTTATTTTTCATAGTTACCTTGTTCAATTCACGGTAATCAATGCACAGTCTCAGTGAGCCATCTTTCTTCTTTACAAACAAAACAGGTGCACCCCACAGTGAAGTACTGGGCCTGATAAACTTCTTGTCTAACAGTTCTTGTAATTGCACTTTCAATTCTTTCAGTTCAGTTGGGGCCATTCTGTAGGGAGCTTTAGATATCGGCTGTGTACCCGGAATCACATCAACGGTAAATTCAATCTCCCTGTCAACCAAATCCCCTGGCAGATCATCTGGAAATACATCTGAGAATTCTCTGACTATAGGGATACAATTCACATCAGTTTTAACACTATCATCAGTAGACACAGTCAGCACAGAACACAGATATCCTTTACACCCCTTTCTAATCAGTTTAACAGCTTTCACAGAAGAAATCAGATACGGAGGAGGTACTACTCCACTCCCATTAAACACAAATTCAGGCAAACCAGGTGGACGGAAAACTACTTGTTTTGTTACACAGTCTATAGTGGCATGATATTTTTGTAACCAGTCCATCCCCAATATTACATCAAAATGATCAATGTTCAATGGCAGTAAATCAATAAACAGATGCATATCCCCAACAATGATTTCACATGCAGGGTACATATAAGCACATGTCATGGATCCTCCTACGGGTGATGATACGGCTAGCAGATAGTTCATAGGTTCTAAGGGTCTATTCAATTTCCGTGAAAAAGCATGCGATACATAAGAATGTGTAGACCCCGAATCAATCAGTACATATGCATTTTGAGCACAAATAGAGAGGATACCTGACACAACAGTTTCAGTATTTTGCACGTCCCCCGGTACTAGGGCAAACACTCGGCCCTACCTCATCGGCTCTTTCCCGGTAGCTTTGGGGTTAGGCTTCGGTGCTACAGTTGATGCTGCGGCGCTGCCTGCAGCTTTACTATTGCCCGGAGCAGTGGAAGGGCAATCTTTCACCATGTGGCCCACCTTGCTACACCTGTAACAAGCACCAGAGATTTTATAACAAACTCCTTTATGGTTCTTACCACATTCGGAACAGGGCGGAAAGGGACGGTTTCCTTGACTAGAAGTAGTCGTTGACCCTGTATTTTGCTTTTTGTTCGATTGATTATGCTTGCCTTTCTTGAATTTGAAATTCTGTCGTTTACCACGCCATTCAGACGTCGGTGTTTCAGATTGTTCTGATTGTTTCACAGCTTCAATGTTTGACTCGGCCATCAATGCTCGGTCAAGAACACCCACATAGGTCGGTAACTTTAAAACACTAATTCTATCCAGTATTGCAACATTCAGGCCGCCCTCAAATTCCTGGCCTTCTTATAGTCAGTGTCCACCATATGTGGAGCATATCTAGCAAGCTCGGTAAACTTTGTCTCATATTCGGCAACGGACATTGTGCCCTGTCTCAGCTGCTCAAATTCAGTTACTTTCCTGTCTCTGACACACTGGGGAAAATATTTTTTGAAAAAGGACTCCTTAAACTGAGCCCAAGTCATTACATTGTTGGTATCACGGACCAGCATCCACCACCTTCTGGCCTCTTCTTGCAAGGTGAAGGTAGCTAACAGTACTTTATTTGCTTCCGAACACGGAAACACTTCAAATAGCTTTTCAGTCTCAAGAACCCATGCTTCAGCTTTTAGCAGTTCAAGGCCTCCCTGAAAGGATGGCGGTTTCATTTTGCTGAACTTCTAGGTGAGAGCAATTATATCCCCATCATTCACATTCACATTTTGTTCCGGCTGTACCGGAGGAGGAGGAGGTGGGGGCTGTTGGTTCTGTTGTTGCTCAAGTCTAGCAGTTATCAGTTCCATCATTCTTTCCATTCGTGCCATTCTTGCCTCAGTGGATGAGGATTCAGTTTCATTTGCATTGTCCATTTCACTATAAGCAGTTATAACAGTTTCCAATCATAAACAGTTACATACTTAAACAGTTTACCACATAAGCAGTCATGTGTTTAAACAGATTAACATGTCAACATGTATTCAATCACCACACACTTATCATGACTATGAATGCTCTAATCGCTTTTCTAGGACACCCTATAGCTCATTTGGACACATGTGTGCGGTATAACTCGTGGTTAAGTATCGCTCTGATACCACTCTGTCACGACCCAAACCCGGCCCTATGGGTTTAGCACCGTAACCGGCCAGTAATCCAAGATTACCGAAGGCCTGCTTAACAGTAATACAGTAAAACAGAGTACAGGGCCTGGCGGAAGCCAATACAGTAAATAAACAATGTCCAATGAGCTGTGACAGTCTGTATGCCAAAAAGATTTTTCATATATACATGCATACACAGTGCAGGACAGTACATACACCATTTACAACATACAGAGCAGGGACTTAACCCCTATCGAACGATACAGTAACAGTCTATACAGTATTATAAAAACAGTCCAAGACGGACGGGGAAATAAAAACACCCCTAAGCCTAAGCTTGACAGGCTCGGAACCTCGCAGTGAGGCACATAGGCTGGCTTGACAAAACTGGAGTTTACCCCGACGCTCCTAGCTGCGGTCTGGTGCCTGTACACCTACATATATATATGAGCAGTGAGCTAAAGCCCAGTGAATAACATAAAGCATAAAGGGGTTTAGAATGAATGTCCTTACAGTAATGAAAACAGTTCAATTCAATCAGTGTATCAGTTGTTCAGTACAGTAAACAGTCATATGTGGTACATCCATTAGCATAACAGTAACAGTAGGTCTTAAAAGACCGAACAGTAATGATGGCCATCAATCAATAAACAGTAGTGGTTCCACAAGGGAACCGACAGAGATCTCTGTAACAGTAACTGTAAACAGTAGGTGCTAAGGATGCCACAGTACAGTTCAGAAATAAAGGACATACATTCATTCAGTAATCAATATCGGTTCAGTAAACAGTTCAGTTCGGTGTTCAGAAAAGTAATCATTTGAACATATCTTTACACAATTGTTACTCACAGAGTTCTGGGCTACAGTGGACTACAGCGTCTCCTCAGAAAGCCAACCCTACACAGTTTACAGATTGAACACACACTAAGCTACACAGTTGGAAAAGATATTAACTTAATCCCTAATTGCCTCGGTGTGGTTCTACATCTATATCCTCATTAAGATGCCTTAAACTAGGCCTAAGAATGCCTAGAATGGGATGAGGATGCAAAAATACACTTAGAAAACATTTTGCAAAGTTTGTTGAAAATAGGAGCCTCGCTCAAGCGAGCCTTCCTTCGCTCGAGCGAGCTTCCAAAATCAAAGGCTTCGCTCGAGCGAGAAATCCTTCGCTCGAGCGGTCTGCCAAAACAGTAAAAATACTGGATGCTGTGATTTTACGCGCGATGGTCGCTCGATGCTCGCTCGAGCGGAGCCCTGGACAAAGGTACTCGCTCGAGCGAGGAATCCTTCGCTCGAGCGAAGAAGCCAAATCTGGAATTTCCAGATTTGCCTCCCAAGCTCAAACCAAGCATTCTACCACTCTAAACTCAACCTCTTGGGCCCAAATTCTGGAAAACATATCTAAATTCATTGTATAACAAGTTTCAAAGCTCAATTTATGAATTCAAGCCCCAAAGGTGAGTCAATTAAAACCATTTTTCAAACCCATTTTTCATAAACATGGAGAAATGCAAACATGCATGAAATCCAACCATTTTAAAGCTCCAATGCTTGTTCAAATGAACTCATTTCTTCAAGAACATGGTGAAATCATGGACTCAAGCCTAATTATGAACATGCATGTGCAATTTGCCATGAACTCAACTCAAATTTCAACATTTCAACCATGCATGCATGAATTAAGCTATAATCTTACATGTATGAACTAAAACAAGACTTAACTCTACAATTTGGCAAGGATCATGCAAGAATTAGCTTAAACTCACAGTTAGAGGGTTGTATTCTCTTACCTAAGTCTTGTATTCAAGGTTGAGGAGTCCAATTTGACAATGTACACTTCAATTCCAAGCAATTCAAGCCAAAATCACAAGATCAACTCCTTCTCTCTCTCATTCTCTTGTTTGGTCGGTTGGGTACTCAAAATAGGCTGATGAATATGTTTTGATTAAGTATAAACAAGGCCTCAAATATGAATAAACAAAGGCCCCA
Source organism: Camellia japonica (assembly GCA_030407325.1). Classification (NCBI taxonomy): domain Eukaryota; kingdom Viridiplantae; phylum Streptophyta; class Magnoliopsida; order Ericales; family Theaceae; genus Camellia; species Camellia japonica. The sequence continues at coordinate 6,173,630 of JAPPVO010000016.1, forward strand.
CTCAATGGCAATTCCGTAATTAATGCAACTCTATTAATTGGCTTTATTTAATCTAGTTTAATCATACCTAATCACATTTTAGATAGATATACCATTAAATCACAGAAATTCTACGGATCATGAAACACTAAACAATTTCCAATTCTGCCGCCGATAAAGCCTTCAATTTGCAGTTTAAACATAAAAACACGAACAGATAATCAAATAATCGAACAGATAAAAATGCAATACAATAGATATGCTCAGTCAATTTAGTTCCGGTTTTCAATCAGTCCGTTCAGTACTTCAGTTGTTTCAATTATCAGTCTTAAGCGGTCCAGTTTAGCAGTAATCAGTAGTTAATTCAGTAATTTATCGGTAAACAGTATGGGGGTTGTTACAGTAGCAAAACGGAGGGCTTTTCGGGGTGAAAACCGAGCGCATGCATCTTCCACTTCCCGAGGCGGAGCAGTGGCAGCATAGTTTAATATCTCACATGTTTAGTTAGTGGGTATTTGTCTTAATTAATTAGTTGCTAATTAGTTAAATGTTGTAATAGTTAGTAATTAGTTTACTAGTTATTCGTTTGATTTGTAATAATTAGTCTAATTAATTAGATTGGTTTGCCTAGCTTAGCTTAGATTAACTTAGCTCTTATTTATTCGGACCCTCCTTCGCGAGGGCATAATGTTGTAATAAGTGTGCGTGCGTGTGTGCATGTCTTCCAACCCCACGTCTTTCTCTCTTTTATTTATCTGCTTTTGATGGTTAGATTAGGGATCATGTTTTGATTAGCATACCTTATGCTTGCATGTTTGCATTCATTCATTTATCTTGCATCCACCGAGGCTCGGCGCATCATTCAAACTGCATTGTTATTTCAATACTTCTTTGAATACGTGTTTCAAAGCATGCTATCAAAGTGTTGCAAATACCATGATTAGGTAGCCGAGCCTATTTTATTGTATTATTGCATGTGTTGCATTAGGCATCTTGTATAGTTAGGATCATGCATTGTTTTTAACTAGTTTTTGTTTTGGCTTGGAGTACTCATAAGCTTTTACGCTTTAGCATACTTGCATGAATGTGATTGCCATAATGCCATGTTTCGCATGCTCGCCATGAGGCTATGTACTTATTTGCTTAACTGCATGAATGCCTGTGGATGAAGGCTTGATTGTTTGAATTGGAACGATTCAACGAATGTGTATTTTAAGCCCACTTTGTCGTGGTAAAATCATGTTTTAAGCCCACTATGTTTGGTGGCAAATCCGCATCTTTAAGCCCACTTGAAGGTGGCAACTTTAAACCATTTTCTAAAAGTTCCCGAACTGAGGCAACTTTGGTGATGACGGACACGTGGCCTTTGGCACGAGTCAGGGTTTCCTAAATTTCTCCAAAATAAAATATTTAGGTGGCGACTCTGTAATCTGGCAAAGCAGTCCAATTTTGACATTATTTGGCTTAAAATCAATTTTCCAAAAGGATTTGCTGGATTGGACTCTTTGGTGTTTATCAGTTTCACATTGCACTAGTGAGACTAGATTCAAAACCACGGGTATAGTCCGAACTGTGAGACCTTTCATTTCAAACCCTTTCCGAAGGGCGGGGGCACGGAAAAAGAAGAGCCCACAATGATGTTCTTTCCTATGAAATTCTTCACATCAATATTTTGTATCTTTGCAAGGGGTTCAATCTCTACCCACTTCGTCAAGTAGTCAGTTGCTACCAGCAGAAATTTCATTTGCCCAATTACTTGGGGCAGTTGTCTAACAAGATCCATGCCCCACTGGGCAAATGGCCAAGGGCTAGATACTAGATTCAAATCTGCTGCTGGTTGATGTATCAAAGGTGCAAACCTTTGACATTTCTCTCACTTTCTAACGTAGGCTTCAGCATCCTTCTGCATGTAGGGCCACCAGTACCCTTGAGTAATGGCCCTATGAGCAAGTGATCTGCCCCTAGCATGGCTTCCACATACACCTTCATGAATTTCATACAAGAAGTCCTCAACCTGGGAGGGATGCACACATCTCAAAAGGGGCCCGGCAAAGGACCTTCTATAGAGATGGCCTTCTGCTGTTAAGCTAAACCTAGTCGACCTCAATCTTGTCTTATGTGCCACTTTTTGGTCATTTGACAGCTTGTCATCCCCGAGGAACATTACTATTGCATCCATCTAGCTTGGTCCCATCTCCACACACATTGCTTCGTACTCTGTGATCGGTGGTTCTACACTTAGGCCTGACAAATAATCGACCACTATTGTTCTTGCCTCTCCTGATTTCATTGCACGAGGCAGGTTAGCCAAGGCATCGGCATGACTGTTATTATCCCAACGAACCTACTGTAGCCGGCACTACCAGAACAATGCTAGCAGTCTAACAACTTATTTGACATAAGCTATCATTCTTTCATCTTGGGTTGTATGTTGCCTGATTCACAATAAGTTGGGAGTCACAGAAGACTACCACCTCATCGGCTTCTATTGCTGCTGCTAACTTCAACTCTACAATCAATGCCTCATACTCTACTTCATTGTCTGAAGCCTTGAATCCCAAACGAATGGATTGCTCCAACATTCGCCCATCTGGCGATACTAACACTACTTCTGGCCCCGTTCCTTGACGGTTTGAACTTCCATCAACAAACATGCGGAACGAGTCGCCGATGTAGATATAGCAGGGTTTTGGTTTCTCTTATTTTTTCTATTTTGCTAGAGTGGGGTTCTTGGGCCCCAGTTGGGTTTCTTCCTACTTTCTTGGTCATCCCAACCCACGACTCACCAGAGTCCAATGCGGGAGGGCACCAGGGGTGAACTCAGCCACAAAGTCGGCCAGAACCTGGCCCTTAATTACTGTTCTATGCCTAAATTCCAAGTCATATTGGCCCAGCACTACTGCCCATCTCGCTACCCTACCTGTCAGATCTCCTTGTTGCAACAGGGACTTCAAAGGATGCTCAGTCAACACCACAATCTTGTGGGCTTAGAAGTAGTGATTCAGTTTTTTCGAAACCATCACCAAGGCTAGTGTTAGTTTCTCTAAGAGCAAGTACCTGGTTTCTACACCTGCTAGGGTTTTACTTGTATAGTATACCGCCTTTTGTTCTCCTTCTTTTGCTCGGATTACTACCGCGCTTACTGCGTGTTCTGAAACTGCCAAGTATAAGAGCAATTATTCTCCAGGTACTGGATTTGACAAAATTGGAGCTATTGTCAAGTACTTTTTCAAGTTGGCCAAGGCGACTTCACAATCTTCCGTCCATAAAAAATCTTTGGCCTTCTTTAATAAACTAAAAAATGGTTTACACTTATCAGAACTTCAGCTGATAAACCTGTTCAGGGCTGCCGCCTTACCGGTCAAAATCTGGGCCTGCTTGGCTAACGTCGGGCTCTTTAAGTCAAGAATGGCCTTGAATTGATCTGGGCTTGCCTCAATGCCCCTTCTAGTAACCAAGTATCCCAGAAACTTACCAGACCCAACTCCAAATACGTATTTTGAAGCATTAAGTCGAAGCTGATATGTTCTCAGGATATTAAAAACTGCATTCAAGTCGGCCAGATGACTCCCAAGTTCTTTGGTCTTCACGACTATGTCATCAATGTACACTTCCACTGTTTTGCCAATTAGATGTTTGAACATCTTGGTCACCAACCTCTGGTAGGTTGCTCCTGTATTTTTCAATCCGAAAGGCATCACTCTATAGCAGTACAGCCCTTTTTGGGTGATAAATGCAGTCTTCTCCTCGTCAAGGGGATACATTGTTATCTGGTGGTATCTCTAGTAAGCATCCAAGAAGCTCATCCTCTCATGCCCTGAAGTAGCATCCACCAGCTAATCAATTTTAGGCAGAGGGAAACTGTCTTTAGGACAAGCCTTATTCAGGCTGGTGAAGTCCACGTAGACCCTCCACTTCCCATTTTTCTTTTTCACAACTACTGTGTTAGACAGCCAGGTTAGGTAGTTCACCTCCCCGAATAGCCTTGACTTCCAACAGCTTGTCCACTTCCTCCTCTATTGCCTCCACATGAATCAACATCGACCTTCTTGCCCGCTGAATGACAGGTTTAGCCGACCTGTCTACATTGAGCATATAGCATGTGACCTCGGGGTCAATGCTTGGCATCTCATATGGTGTCCAGGAAAATACTTTTATGTTGGCCCATAAGAAAGCCTCTAACGCCCTTTCCCCCTCCTCGGCCAAGCCTGAGTCGAGAAGGAAGAAGTGCTCTTCATCCATTTCTTGGACCATAATTTTTTTTAAGGCTTCCTCGCTCTTCTCGGCCGGTTCTTTGGCGACATCATCTAAGACTTCCATGTCATCGTCCTTGATTTCTACTTTTTCTGCCTCTTGCACATTACAGTTAGATTTCATTGCTGACATGGAGCAATTCTTTGCCTGCACTTGATCCCCTCTAACTTCCTCAATTCCCTCTTCAGTTGGAAATCATAACAACTAGTGTAGCGTTAAGGGAGCAGCCCTCATTGCGTGCAGCCACGGCCTTCCCGATATAGCATTGTAAGGGGAGGGGGTATCAATTATCGTAAATTCTGTGCTAACACTCCTCATGCTTGCTAGCACCTCCAAATGTATTGCCCCCAGAGGCTATGTCGGCGTTCCATTGAACTCGACCATTAGGCTGTCTGACTGCTCCAAATCATCTTAGTAAAGGCCAAGCTCCTTGTAACATCTGACATACATAATGTCACAAGAGCTGCCTTGGTCGATCAGAATGCGCCTTACATGTCATTCTTCAATCTTGAGGGTTACTACTAGAACATTGTTTTGTGGATGTTGCACCATGTCTAGGTATGCCTCAGTAAAGGACACCATTGGTTCCAAGTACTCATTTGTCCTGGACCTCTTTTACTAGACCTAATACACATGTTGTAAGTGTCTTACCTTTTGGGTCTCTCCTCGCATGTCATTCTCATTAACCTTCGAATAAATCACATTGATCACCCGAGGTTCTGCTTGTTGTGGTTGTGGCGGTGGTGGTGCCGTTAGTACCGAGGAAAGCCTTGCATGCTCTTCCCTCGTTCTGGCCTCATCTACTAGGTTCCTCAAGTGATCCTATCTGACCAGGTCTCCCAAGTGCATCTTCAGGGCTTTACACCCCTGAGTCAGGTGTCTATCCTCATTGTGGTAGGCACAGTGCTTCCCAAGGCTCCTTCCTATAAACTCGCCAAGGACATTCTCCGGTGCTCTATAGTATGGCTAGTTCCTGATCCTTTCTAGAACTTTGTAAACCAAGATCCGAAACACACTGCCTGTGCAGCCCTCAACCCTATCTCCTGCCTGTTAAAAATAGTGTTACCTCGGCCTCTCTTCAGTGAGCTATTTCTATTTTCTTGTTTTGGCGCCTTTGTTCCTAGCGTGTCCTCTTCTGCTCTGGCGTATTTTTCAATCCGAGCCATAAGCTCCTCCATACTTTTGGTAAAGTCTTCGCCAATGACTTCCAGATGAGGCATTCATCTTCCAGGTCATTCTTAAAAGAAATGACCGCCAGCTTCTGGTTACATCCCGGTATTCAGTTAAACACCTCATAATACATTTTGGCATATACCCTAAGGTTTTCACCCACGCCAATTTTCAGAGCCATTAGGGAGTCTACCCTTAATGGCTGCAACTCGTTTGTAACAAAACCTAGCCACAAACATCTCGGCCAGGCCTTCCCAGCTCTTCACAGTTCCTTTCGACAACTTGTGAAACCAATCCGATACGATTTCCCCAAAGGATGAAGGGAACACCTTGCACAGCAACTGTTCGTTCCTGGTATACAAAGCCATTGAATTCAGATATAAGCCAACGTGAAAGTTTAGATCGAACTTACCATCATAAATCTGGAACCTCGGCATCTAGAACCTTTTTGGGGCCTCAAACCTATCCAACTCTACTGAGAAAGGCGTTCTCGGCTTGACAAGTGATGTGACCTCGGCATTCTGCCGCTTCCTCTGGAGATACTCCCTCAAATCCTCCTTAGTCCGACTAGGAATTTGGCTGTCAACAGATTTCAGTCTTTTTGGTATACTGCTCCCGGTGTCATTATGTGTCATTTTAGACTTCTCGTCATTCACCATATCAAAACACAGGCCCTTTCCTTAGATATGACGGGGTTCTTTGACATAAGTTCCCCTAGTATGAGGCGTCCTCTGCGAGTCACCTTTGATCGACTGTCCTCGCCCGACATCCTGTGAAGGCCAATGTGAGGGCTCCTTTTCCCTGCCATGCTGCGAGACTGCTAAAATTGTTTTCTGCCTCCCTTTCTGGGCATCAGTCTTGGCCCCTAGCATCGGCATGTCTTACAACAGAAACGATGGTTGCATGACGTTATTCTGCATCATGAAGTTGACAACCGATTGTAGATCTACCAACTTGTTGGCCATTCCCTTCATCTCGCCGTCCCGCCTCAGGCATCTATCCTTCCATACCTGGAGGTCTCTTTCGTTGTAACATTTATCTCGGCTTGATTTCTTTAGGGCGTCTCCCTTTTTGCCAACGTCCTTATCCCTGGGATTCTGATCCCGTGCTCCTTCATTATGGTTTTCTTCCGCGATGTTAGGATCAGCATGTTTACCACTCCCGCTTGGGACACCGTCCCCGATCTTTTCTCCCTACCCATTGTTGGTCATCTATTCTCCTTAATTTCTCACAAACGGCGCCAAATTATGGGTATTGATTTCTGACCACACAACCAAATGGGGAACTCAACTAGAGAGCACAGGCAGAATAGATTAAACCCAAGAACCTGTACAAGAAGATGAGAATTCGGAGGTGGTTCGTCCACCCAGGGACACTCCAACGATCAAGTCAGTAATCAATATCTCTCAAAGATAACAAATTGTGCTTAAACTCACAAGAAAGAACTTACTGCTCACAGTATATCACACATACCTCAGACCCACGGGGGTGCCCTGCTTCAATGGATCTCATAACCAGCAATGACCTGATCTCATCAGAAGCCTTACTTCAATGGACTCAAGCTCAATGCTTATCCTGGACCTTCATCTAGATATAGATAAACTCTTCTTGAGCCTTATCTTTATCTAGACTGAGATCCTCTCTATTCTAGGACTCTTGTCCCTTATCCGCTCATCTCGGATTCCAGTACCCCCATAGAAAACCTCGGCCTAGCCGAGATCATCTCGGCAACGTGACCAGGCCACGTGGCACCTCGGCTGATACTTCAGCATCACCTTAGCCACATGCTATCACTCTCAAAATATGTCCCCACATTATGATCGACCATCTTGCGACAGAGTTCATCCTGTTGATCATCTTGTGTAAAGGAATGTTGGACGAGTAGACACACCTCTTGTTGATATTATCCTATCAATTATAGTTAAATAATATGCTAATGCATATATAAAATTATGTTGAGAAACTTGCTACCAGATGCACTAAAACAAAATTCATATATATATATATATATATTCTGTTGCATCAGATGATCTCGATGCCAACGAGTTGATTGACTTCAAATTGGTGATGTCATATTCTTTATGGAGTTCTTCTTTTCGTTATTACAGATGACGTCAATTGTACAGACATAAAAAAAATACCGTATTTGATGATAAAGAAATTCAACGAAGAAGATAATCAGCACCACCATGAGATCGCTATCTGCAAGACAAAACACCCCCAGCCATAGCTAGGGGCCCTCTGACGCCCAAATCAGTCCTCCAATATTATCAACATATTTAATGGACTTATTCATAAAGAGAAATTACGTACCTTAAACCATAGGGTGTTGCCTATTTATAATATCTAGTGATTTACCTCACAATTAGTTTTAATGTTCCAGAAGTTCTATCCCAAACAATCTTCAGTTGTTTAAGACTTCTATATCGATAAGATTTCATATCCTGATGAGTTTTGTATAATATAAAATACTAATGCAGTGTTTGATAAGAATTTGACAATTGTCATATATGTGATAATCCATACAATTGTAATAGAGACCTCCACACATATATGACCCTCACAACCCCCACTATCATCCCAACCACTTATAATGTGGGGCCTATACATACATGAGTGGACCCCACACACATATCAAGGGTTACAATCAAATTAGGGATCATGAAACCCCCAAAAAAGGGAATCCCAAATATTTCTCTAATCCATAACCATGCCACTTGGCAATGCCTAGACGCACATGATTTTTTCTATATAATCTTGGCAATAAAAATTATATATGTTTTTTTTTATTGTATTATCATAACATCTGTCAAAAAAAAAAAAATCATCCCTTATATAAAGTATTAAATTTTATTATTTATTGACTAGATATAATCATAACATTAAGGAGACTCAAGAAATTCAACCATTGAAGACTTAAGGTAAGAAATTGAAGTTTAGACTTGATAGATAATTTAGCTAAAAGTTGAAATTAAGAAGTAATTTGAAGATTAATTATATAAATTGATAGGAAATTGGGTTTTGGATGTTAAATTAATTTAGGTTGAAGAATATGAGTAATGATTCTTTAAATTTGTTAAATTTTGGTTCAATTTTGAGAACTATTCTTAAATTGAGTTTTATAAATTACATGCAACAAGAATTGTTTGCAGATTTGATCCATATAATGGAGTATATAAATGACTTTGAAAAAAGAGTTTTGAAAATCATGAGTTGAAATTTGAGAGTTTGATTTTGAAATTAAGGGAAGTTTTGATTTAATTGAGTTAAAGATTGATCATGGTTCATATTTATTTTCATGTTTTGATGAAGTTTTGCATGAGTTTTGCGCATGAAATTGGGTTTTGAAAACTTAATTTATGTTTTAGAATTTATGAGTTTGAAATTGGATTTGATATGAAGAAAATGAATTAAATTTAAATTTGGACAAATTAAGAAGGTTTTTGAGTCATGTGTTCATATTTTCATCTCATCTCCTCCTAAATATTTCTAAGCAAGAATTATGACTCAATGAAGATTAATAAGCTAACAATCAACATAAAATAGTTGGTTAAAGAATAAATCATTGATTTAGTAGTAATATTGATCAAGAAGCCAAATAAAAAATCAGTCTATCTGGAAAAGAAAGATTTAGTAATGAAAGAATATGTGAGATGGGAACCCTGTTGTGGGAGCCGAATTCATAGGGAAACGAAATCTGATATACCCGGGGAGCCAGGAATTGAACGGCTCCATTCGGCTCAACTGAGATGCCGACTACGAATTTAAGGCCGAATATGCCTGAGAAGGCATATCAGGACAAAAGGAAGAATATTAAATAAAAAGTAGACTCTGGCCCCGAGGCCCGAAAAATGGATATAAATACAAGAGCTTCGGATCTGTGGAGGTATGCAAGAATCACTTCTAGAAACTTAGTAAACAAGCTTTCTTGAGGAAAACTGACTTGTCCGTCGGAGTGCTAATTCCGGCACCCCCGACCGGAGTATTTGTGTCTTTGCAGGTGACTAGCAGAGGATCATTAGCGTCTCCCAGGATCCGAAGAGTATTTCCAACCCACTTCCCCACAATTGGCGCCGTCTGTGGGAATACTCAAATATATCTATGAAAGACGTGACTAACGATCCTCCGATGGCCACCGACGAAACTGTACAGAGAGACGACTTCGCTCCGGCAAATACGCTCGGAAAGGAAACTGTCGCGCAGCGACGCGTCTCGAGCTCTAACTCACCAACGACTCCAACGAAGGAAATGATGCAAGCGACCGTAGAACAAGCCAGACAGATCCAACAGAGTTTGGACAACATCATCGCTGAGAACGAACGCCTTCGCCGCGATTTGGCCTTAGAAAAAGCAAAGTCCGAGCGGGCAAGGCTCAAAGTTCCTGAGCGATCCCCAAGGGCAGGCCCTCAACGACCTCGAGGTCACCGCGCCTTAACCGATCACCTTGACGCGGTGACAGAGGATTCACGTCGCCCAAAAGACGTCCCGCTTGACACTGTACATATGATATACAGCCTGCCGATAGCCCCGACTGTACATGCAATCCAGTCACTTCCAGGCCCCCAGCATCAGCTCACACCAACAAAGCGACCCCGACTCCGAGAAGCGCCAAGCATCACCTTCGACGACTCTGATTTGAGCGGCATAACACTCCCCCACGTAGATCCTCTGGTTGTCGCGCTGCGCGTAAACAGATTCACCGTCGAACGCGTCCTTATCGACCAGGGAAGCACTTCGGAGGTTATGTACTATAAAACCTTCGTCAAACTCGGGTTCAACGACTCGGATCTGACTCCCGCTCCTTATCCACTATTCGGCTTCAACGCCAACCCGGAGTACCCATTGGGAAAGATCAGTCTACCCGTTCGAGCTGGCTCCAGAACGGTGGACGTGGAATTCTTGGTCGTTAGGTTACCGTCCCGTACAATCTCATCATGGGGCGATCATGGTTGCATACCCTGCAGGCCGTCCCAAGCACCTACCACCAGCTACTACGTTTCCCAACGGAATACGGCGTCGAGCAGATCCGTGGCTCTCAACAGTCAGCGAAAACATGTTATCTTCTCGCCGCTAAGACGCCGAAGGAACTGCAAGTAAATTCCATCGAAGTGCCCAATCGAGAGGTTCTGGATGACGTCGGGCGTCAACCAAACGAAAAGGCCACGGAAGGTTTAGACCGGGTTGACATTGATGGAAGCCCAGAAAAGTTTTTTATGATCGGCGCCTCTCTGAGCCAGGTCGACAGACAGCAGCTGATCACTTTCTTACTCGGCAACCTCGACGTCTTTGCGTGGACTCCATACGAGATGCCGGGAATAGACCCGTCAGTCTCACAACACCATCTAAATGTCGACCCCCGGTGCAAGCCGATCATTCAGAAAGGCCGGCGATCCTCCGCAGAACACACCGCCGCCGTTGTAGAAGAAGTTGACAAACTGCTTGACGCCGGGGCAATCAGAGAAGTCACCTACCCCACGTGGCTCTCCAACACCGTGGTGGTGAAAAAGAAAAATGGAACTTGGCGAGTGTGCGTCGATTTCACAGATCTGAACAAAGCTTGCCCCAAAGACTGCTTCCCCTTACCAAGAATCGACCAACTCGTCGATGCGACGGCACGCCATCGGCGCATGAGTTTCCTCGATGCCTACAGGGGCTACCATCAGATCGCCATGAATCCGGATGATCAGGACAAAACTGCATTTCTCACTCCAAGAGGTACCTACTGCTACAAGGTTATGCCTTTTGGACTGAAAAATGCAGGGGCAACTTACCAAAGACTGGTCACCACAATGTTCAAAGAACAGCTTGGACACACTATGGAAGTATACATCGATGACATGGTGGTCAAATCCAAAGAAGAGCAAAACCATATAGCCGATCTGGAAAAGACCTTCAATACCCTACGCAAATACGGAATGAAGCTAAACGCTTCCAAATGCGCATTCGGAATCGGCTCCGGCAAATTCCTGGGTTATATCGTCAACCACCGAGGAATCGAAGCCAACCCGAGGCAAGTCACAGCAATTTTGGAGCTGAGTTCCCCCCGTTCTGTGAAAGAAGTCCAGAAGTTGATGGGAATAGCTGTTGCACTCAACAGGTTCATCAGCCGATCTACAGACCGATGTAGACAATTCTTTCAAATGCGAAGCAGCTTTTAACGGTTTGAAGACCTACCTCCGGACAATACCTCTTCTAACAACGCCCGCTACCGGCGACCCCCTCATCCTATATCTGGCAGTCTCCGATAGGGCTGTCAGCGCCGTATTATTAAAAGAGGAGGAGGGGCAGCAACAGCCAGTGTATTATGTGAGCAAGGCAATGGTGGACGCCGAAACACGCTACCTACCGCTGGAAAAACTCGTCCTAGCCTTGGTCATGGCAGCAAGAAAACTGATGCATTATTTCCAAGCACACAGCATTAGGGTGCTAACAGACTATCCCCTCCGGTCAGTACTACGGAATGCAGAAGCATCAGGGCGTGTTTCGAAGTGGGCTCTCGAACTCGGCCAATACGACATTCAGTTTTACCCAAAACCGCAATCAAGGGGCAGGTGCTTGCGGACTTTGTTGCCGAATTCACAGGAGGGCTTGCCGACCTCAAGCCTGATGACCTCCAGCCAAAGGCCGAAGATCGGTCGAAGCCAGATTGGAGAATTTATGTTGGGGACATTTGGCAATTATACTGTGATGGGTCATCTAACCAACGGGGCAGCGGCGCCGGCGTAGTAATTATGTCTCCAGACGGCGCAGTAATTGAGCAGGCCGTCAAGCTCGGCTTCGAAGCATCAAATAACGAAGCCGAATACGAAGCCCTTTTAGCCGGACTGCGGAACGCGCATCTGCTCGGCGCGCGGCGGCTGTTGGTGTTTTGCGACTCAAAATTGGTAATCAACCAGCTAAAGGGGGAGTACGCGGCAAGAGACGAGCGTATGGCGGCCTATATGAAAACGGCTAACTCCTTGCTGACAAAATTCGACCATCATGAACTAAACCAAATAACACGCGATCAAAATACACACGCGGATGCCCTGGCCTGCTTAGCCTCCGCCATCAACTCCGAGCTCAAGCGTACCATCGAAGTAGGTTTCGTCCCAAAACCAAGTATCGGCCCTCCGGAGGAAACCCACATCAATATTATAGAATCCGCTCCAAGTTGGAAGGACCCCATTGCTGCATTCCTTTCTTCTGAGCAACTCCCAGAGGACAAAAAAGAAGCACACAAACTGCGAAACAAGGCCCTGCGGTATTACTTAGATCCACAAGGAGGGCTTTACAAAAAGTCCCTCTCTGGACCATACTTGGAATGCGTGCACCCGGACAGAGTAGAGGAGCTGCTCACTGAGATACATGATGGCAGTTGTGGTGCCCATTCGGGGGACGCTCCCTGGCCCATCGGGCGATAACACAGGGATATTATTGGCCGACGATGAGAGCCGACGCAGAAAATTATGTCAAGAAATGCGAACAATGCCAAAAGTTCTCCCCATTAACTCATCAGCCGGCAGAAGCTTTGAATTCTATCACAAGCCCCTGGCCGTTTGCTCAGTGGGGACTCGATATCGTGGGACCATTGCCAAGGGCCCCAGGGAACAAGCGATTTTTGATCGTAGCAACCGATTACTTCACAAAGTGGGTCGAAGCGGAGGCTCTAACCCATATACGGGATTCCGACATTAAGCGCTTCGTGTGGAGGAACATCATTACACGATTCGGCATACCACGAGCATTGATCTCAGATAATGGTACTCAGTTCGATTGTGGCGTATACCGAGAATTGTGCAGCAAATATGGTATTGAGCCCTACTTCTCTACGCCAGCCTACCCCCAAAGTAACGGTCAAGCGGAAGCTTCAAACAAATCCATCTTGAACGGCATTAAAAAGAGGCTGGAAAACGCCAAAGGCAGATGGGTTGAAGAGTTGCCGAGTGTACTGTGGGCCCATCGAACAACGCCAAGACGATCTACCGGAGAAACGCCGTTCGCCTTATGCTTCGGAACCCAGGCAATCTTACCCCTAGGGATCGGCTTGCCAACTCTGAGATCGCAAGCCTTCGACACAGGCCGAAATGACATGATGCTCGCTCTGGACCTGGTTCTGATCGAAGAACGGAGAGACCGCGCCTTAGCGTCCATGGCACGATATCAGCAGCAGCTTGCCAAGTCATACAATCTTCGAGTTCAGTTGCGCCGCTACAATCCAGGTGAACTGGTCCTAAAGAAGGTACTGCCAGCCGACCGGAGGCCAGCCGATGGAAAGCTTGGTCCGAACTGGGACGGCCCCTATCAGATAGATTCCGTCGCAGGCGTAGGGGCATATCGGCTCTCCGACATGTCAGGAAGAAGCCTGCCACGGCCGTGGAATTCGACACATCTACGTAAATTTTATCAATGACCCGACCTGTGGGCTTGATACTTGTACGCATGTCGTTGTAATGAAAGGTTTCGTGTTCTTACATGTTTGCGCTCAACATTTAATGCCGAATAAGTCTCCGGATTCGGAGCGCCCTTCGTGGATGTCACGATTGGCCAAAATAAGTCTCCGGATTCGGAGCCCCCTTTGGGGCACACCTTAGGGCCGAACAAGTCTCCGGATTCGGAGCGCCCTTCGTGCATGTCACGATTGGCCAAAACAAGTCTCCGGATTCGGAGCCCCCTTTGGTGCACACCTTAGGGCCGAATAAGTCTCCGGATTCGGAGCCCCCTTTGGTGCACACCTTAGGGCCGAATAAGTCTCCGGATTCGGAGCGCCCTTCGTGCATGTCACGATTGGCCAAAACAAGTCTCCGGATTCGGAGCCCCCTTTGGTGCACACCTTAGGGCCGAATAAGTCTCCGGATTCGGAGCGCCCTTCGTGCATGTCACGATTGGCCAAAACAAGTCTCCGGATTCGGAGCCCCCTTTGGTGCACACCTTAGGGCCGAATAAGTCTCCGGATTCGGAGCGCCCTTCGTGCATGTCACGATTGGCCAAAATAAAGTCTCCGGATTCGGAGCCCCCTTTGGTGCACACCTTAGGGCCGAATAAGTCTCCGGATTCGGAGCGCCCTTCGTGCATGTCACGATTGGCCAAAACAAGTCTCCGGATTCGGAGCCCCCTTTGGTGCACACCTTAGGGCCGAATAAGTCTCCGGATTCGGAGCCCCCTTTGGTGCACACCTTAGGGCCGAATAAGTCTCCGGATTCGGAGCGCCCTTCGTGCATGTCACGATTGGCCAAAACAAGTCTCCGGATTCGGAGCCCCCTTTGGTGCACACCTTAGGGCCGAATAAGTCTCCGGATTCGGAGCGCCCTTCGTGCATGTCACGATTGGCCAAAACAAGTCTCCGGATTCGGAGCCCCCTTTGGTGCACACCTTAGGGCCGAATAAGTCTCCGGATTCGGAGCGCCCTTCGTGCATGTCACGATTGGCCAAAACAAGTCTCCGGATTCGGAGCCCCCTTTGGTGCACACCTTAGGGCCGAATAAGTCTCCGGATTCGGAGCCCCTTTGGTGCACACCTTAGGGCCGAATAAGTCTCCGGATTCGGAGCGCCCTTCGTGCATGTCACGATTGGCCAAAATAAGTCTCCGGATTCGGAGCCCCCTTTGGTGCACACCTTAGGGCCGAATAAGTCTCCGGATTCGGAGCGCCCTTCGTGCATGTCACGATTGGCCAAAACAAGTCTCCGGATTCGGAGCCCCCTTTGGTGCACACCTTAGGGCCGAATAAGTCTCCGGATTCGGAGCCCCCTTTGGTGCACACCTTAGGGCCGAATAAGTCTCCGGATTCGGAGCGCCCTTCGTGCATGTCACGATTGGCCAAAACAAGTCTCCGGATTCGGAGCCCCCTTTGGTGCACACCTTAGGGCCGAATAAGTCTCCGGATTCGGAGCGCCCCTTGGGGCATGATCCCTTAGGGCCGATTACCCCTTAGGGCCGAATAAGTCTCCGGATTCGGAGCGCCCTTCGTGGATGTCACGATTACTCGGCCAGATTTTCAGAAAGTGCCTCGGCCAGCCCACGAGCACGAACCAATTAGGCTCTTCACGCTCGCGCCCTGGCCAAGGCAAGGGCAGATTTATTAATCTAGTAGCCTCGTTTTACTCGGCCATCTTTTAAGAGAATGCCTAGGCTAGCCCACGAGCACGAACCAATTAGGCTCTTCACGCTCGCGCCCTGGCCAAGGCAAGGGCAGATTTATTAATCTAGTAGCCTCGTTTTACTCGGCCATCTTTTCAGAGTGCCTAGGCCAGCCCACGAGCACGAACCAATTAGGCTCTTCACGCTCGCGCCCTGGCCAAGGCAAGGGCAGATTTATTAATCTAGTAGCCTCGTTTTACTCGGCCATCTTTTCAGAGTGCCTAGGCCAGCCCACGAGCACGAACCAATTAGGCTCTTCACGCTCGCGCCCTGGCCAAGGCAAGGGCAGATTTATTAATCTAGTCGCCTCGTTATTTATTAAAACAATATCACCATAAAATTACAGAAACATCAGCACATCGAGCAGCATTCATAACATTTTATAACTGCAAAAAAGTATCGACGTCCATTTCTGTATCATAACTTTTATAATATCAACCCGCATGAAAAACACGGAAAACGTCCGATAAAACAAATACAAAATAACAAAAACAAACGGAAAAAGTACTTTCTCGAAATCATAACAATTGTGTATCGTAAAGATCAACCCTCGGAATCAGTCTCCAACGGATCGATGTCCACTTGCTCATACGGTATTGGCATATTCAGCGAAACTCCAGCTGCAGCAAGGGCTTTCTCCCAACCATGCTTGAAGCCCCGATTCTCAAACCTAGAGACCTGGTCCACATACTCGGCGAGTCCAGCCTCTTTCCCGGCTTCGAACCTTTTTGAATCGGCAATCTCCTTTGCCGCTTTCGTTTCAGCCAACTCAGCCTCCAGTCTGGCAACCGCCTTTTGGGACAAGCCAAGTGCAGCTTCCATATTGTCGGCCTTCTTCTCGGACTCCGCTCTCAACTTATCCGCATGACGAGCTCTCTCTACCTCGTCCTCTGCCCGAGAAGCTTCCTGTTTCGCTCTTAAAAATTCGTCCTCGGCCCTCTTCCTCTGGTCCTCAACTTGCTTTCGTAAATGACTAATCTGCTTGACGGCGTCGAGATGACGGCGGCCCACATCGGCTATCCTACCAACGGTCTGCAAAAGAAAAAGTCAGAAAACACAACGCGCACAATTTTTGGATGAAGGAAAAGTCAGAATACGCACCAAAAGGGCCGACTGTGCGGCTAACATTGTCGCATTCAAATCCGGTTCCAACTGGAAAGCCTCCATATCAGACGGCAACGACAAAGACGTTGCCACGCCAAACGCAACCTCTGGGTCTTTACGTGCAGAGGCATCCGAAGGAACCGGCGTGTTCCTTACCATTGGTCGAATCACAAAGGGCACAACCTCGCTCGATCCCCCCATTCGAGGACGTTTGCCGCCGAGATCTTCTAAGCTGGCCTCATGATCCCTAACGCGTTTCTCCGTCTTTCCATCAACGTCCTGAACGGCTTTCCCAACCAATGCGGATTCGGCATTCTTATCTGCTGCCGTCCCCTCAACAATTTCTAAAGACGTCGATTTGGTAACTGGGAGGGAATGTTGAGATGTACTGGTGGGCGTTTCGGTCGAAAGACCCTCCGCTCTTCGCCGTGCAGCTAATCTCTCCGCATTCGCCTTCTTAGCGAGCTTTGTCAGGCTTAACCCAGCCATGTCAGTAGATCCCGAGAGGAGAAGGTTGTCTGCACGTTGAAGAACGTCGCCAACAGAAAGGTTCCCCCGCCCCGATGTGGAGGGAGGGTCGGCAGAATCCGATACCTCTTCCGATTCGGCCTCGGACTGATCTGATTCGGCAGTATGGGATATTTCAGTATTATCCGAATCGGACCCTTCAAAACCTATTCGTCTCAAATTTTTGAAGTCGGAAAAAATACGAGCAACAAGAAAATCTTCCCCCTCCGGAATCGGTATGTTTTCCGCAGCCGAAAAGGTCGTATATGTAGGCTCGTAGCAAAGCAGAACGTGAGCCGCTCTTCCCTGTTTGTGAAGACTACGACGGCCGAAATAACTAAGAGCAATCCTAATATCCGAAAGAACGGCGTCGTCAGTTGAAGCTCGTATCTTCTTTAAATTGCTCCCTGCAAAAGACAAGCCATAAGACTCAAGAAAACGGTATGGCAGATATGAGCATATAACACAAGCAAGAAAGCATTCGGCGACCTGGTTCGCCCCTACGTCTAGGAACAGGATCAACGCGGTCCTCCCCTTCGTTGAACTCCCAGTTGCCGCGGATGACGACCATAACATCATCAACTCGTTTCCCAGAACTGGAAAGCATAGTGATTAACTGATGGTCTGTATCCTTGGCTCTGAGGAAGTAACGCCCGTGCCGACCAGAGGACTTGGCCAAAGCATAACAATGCCGAATGGCAGGGATGCCAAGGTTAATCCCAAGGCAGCGGTTCAGCGCTACAACCCCCATTATAATTCTAAAGAAATTCACATTGGGTTGGGAGGGGATCAAATCCCAATGGCGAAGAACAGCCCTCAAAAATGGGTGAAGGGGAAAGCGGACGCCACCCTCTGCGATTGACAAGAGGGGAAAGACAATCGTGGTTTCGTCTTCCATCTCCATGTCAAGAGTGCCGTCCGCCACAAACGACAAGTGGACATCGTCAGGAACAGAAAAATGGCGCCTAAAGCCAACAATTCGGTCCGACGAAAGTAGGTCTTTCAAATGTTTCGCCATAACCTACTGTCTATGAAAAAACGCGACGGAATAAACAAAATAGGAAAAGCTTCAGAGCAAGGGAGAAGAAAACTTACAAAAATGAAGAAAGTATCACATACGGAAGAATTGCAAGAACGATTCGAAGAGCGACCCAGCAATCAGCGTCATAGAATATGAATTCGAAAGGACATCAGATTTTAAAATCATAATAAATAGGCGTGTACGAAGGGTCGGGGAGTCGAGGCAATGATTAAAGGGGAGTAATTAAACTTCCGCGTGATAAGTCTGATCCCCGAACTTCGGTTCAGAGACTTTGAAAATTGGAACCAAGCATTTCACCCAACTGTCATTAAGAGAACGCTTGGGGGGCAATTGTGGGAGCCGAATTCATAGGGAAACGAAATCTGATATACCCGGGGAGCCAGGAATTGAACGGCTCCATTCGGCTCAACTGAGATGCCGACTACGAATTTAAGGCCGAATATGCCTGAGAAGGCATATCAGGACAAAAGGAAGAATATTAAATAAAAAGTAGACTCTGGCCCCGAGGCCCGAAAAATGGATATAAATACAAGAGCTTCGGATCTGTGGAAGTATGTAAGAATCACTTCTAAAACTTAGTAAACAAGCTTTCTTGAGGAAAACTGACTTGTCCGTCGGAGTGCTAATTCCGGCACCCCCGACCGGAGTATTTGTGTCTTTGCAGGTGACTAGCAGAGGATCATTAGCGTCTCCCAGGATCCGAAGAGTATTTCCAACCACTTCCCCACACCTGTTTATTGAAAAAGTAAGTATAAGCATAGTAGAACTTCAAATTACGTAATAGAAAGGACAAGAGAAGTTAAGTTTGATCAAGGTAGTGATATTGTGTTTCAATGTGTATCTGTTATGTGTTTGTGTAGGTCACACGCTACGGTCCGTCTAATCTGTCTCTGGAGTTATCTATGAATAACAACCTTGTAAAGATATGTTTGAATTATAAGTATTTTTTGAATTATAAAATAATCTGTTTCTGAAATGATACTTTCTGACTAATTGAATGATTGTCTTGTTTTATGAACTATATTCATGGCATCTTTAGCATCTGTTACTGTTACTATTTACTACTACTATTACAGAGATCTCTGTCAGTTCCAATTCTTGGAACTTCCGTTTACTGTATTGATGGCATGACTATCAATTCTAACTGTTTAGTCTTTATGACCTACCGTACTGTTCTGCTGTTGGATGTACCACGTATGACTGCTATGATTACAGTATGATTCTAAAATGAAAAACTGATTTGTTGATGATAATAGACTGTTTTAAATACTGTAAGGACATCATTCATAACCCCTTTACATCGTTGCTATTCACTGGGCTCTAACTCACTGTATATGTATATGTATGTAAGTGATCAAGCGCGTGACCAGGTTTAGAGGTATTTGCCTGGAATCTGTTCTTGGACGAATTACACTAACAGTCTCTATAGTTTGAGACTCGTATCACTTTGATATCTGACTTTTCAATTGTGACATATTTGACCCTAAATTTTGAATCTTGTTCCAAATAAGGACAACTGAAGATACTATTGCTCAATTTCAAGAGCAAAGTCGTCAATTTCATAAAATATAAACTAACTTGACAAAAATAAATGTCAAAAAAATATTTTTAAATTTTTAAAAATTATTTCTACCAACCAAAAATAAAATTATGTAAAATTGATAATTTTTTTACACATTTATTTATTTTTTTACCAAATTAATTTTTATTATGTATTTGGATGATAATCATGTAATAGGTGGTTATTAGGGTTTTAATGTATAATCGATATATTTAATATTTGGCAAATTACACTAACAATCCCTATAGTTCGGAGCTCGTGTCACTTTGGTCCCTGACTTTTCAATTGTAACACATTTGACCCTAAATTTTGAATCTTGTTCCAAATAAGTACAATTGAAAATATTAGTGCTTAATTTTAAGAGCAAAATCTTCACTTTGATAAAATATAAACTAATTTGATAAAAATAAATGTTAAAAAAAAATATTTTTAAATTTTTAAAAATTATTTTTACCCACAAAAGATAAAATTATGTAAAATTGATAAATCTTTTAAACAATTATTTATTTATTTTTTTACCAAATTAATTTTTATTATGTGTTTGGATGATGATTATTTAATGGATGGTTGTTAGAATTTTAATGTGTAATCGATATATTTAACATATGAAATGTTTTTAGTTTTGATTTTTTTGATTTAATGGATTGGTTTAATAATGATATCAAAATTATCGCTATATTTGACTTTTGAAAAAATAGAAACTAATTTAATGAATATAAAAATAACCACCCATTACATGATCATCATCCAAACACATAATAAATATTAATTTGGTAAAATAAATAAATAAATAAATGTCTAAAAAATATATCAATTTTATATTATTTTATCTTTATCGTGTAGAAATAATTTTTAAAAATTTAAAAACATTTTTTAACATTTATTTTTGTCAAATTAGTTTATATTTTATCAAATTGACGATTTTGCCCTTGAAATTAAACAATGATATCTTCAATTGTCCTTATTTGGAACAAGATTAAAAATTTAGGATCAAATGTGTCACAATTAAAAAGTCAATGACCAAAGTAATACAAGCCTCAAACTATAGGGACCGTTAGTGTAATTTGCCCTTTAATATATGAAATGTTTTTAGTTTTTATTTTTTTGATTTAATGGATTGGTTTAATAATGATATCAATGTTGGCGCCATATTTGACTTTTGAAAAAATATAAACTAATTTAATGAAAATAAAAATAAGGGATATTTACCAATAAGTCCAATCTCACAAACAAGTATTTCAATTAGTCTCAAATTTTTTCTATTGATCTGTTAAGTCCTATTAGCAGGTATGATATGACACTCCAATGTGGCAGGTATTAATGTGATACTCCAACGTAACGGGTATGATATGACACTAAAAAAAAATTAAAAATTTCTTAATGTACTTTTCTCAAATGTGATAGCGTAGCGGATATGATGTGACACTCTAAATCTTTTACTAAAAAAAAAAACTAAAAATTTCTTAGTGTATTTTTCCTAAATGTGACAACGTGGCGGATATAATGTAACACTCCAAAAAGATTAAAAACTTTCTAAATGTAACAACGTGGCGTGTATGATGTGACACTCCAAAAACACTAAAAACTTATTAGTGCACTTTTTCCAAACTTGACATGTGACACTTTAACATAACGGGTATGATATGACACTGCAAAAAATTAAAAAATCTTTAATGTAGTTTTTCCAAATGTGACATTCCAATAGCAGGTATAATGCAACACTAAAAAAACTCCTTAGTATACTTTTTCAAATGTGACACTTCAATGTGGTGAGTAAATAAGTCATTACACATCAAAAAGGACTAAATGAATCATAAGAAAAAATATGAGACTATATGAATTATAAGTTTAAAATATGAGACTTATTGGTCAATCTTCCTAAAAATAATGACACATTACATGATCATCATCCAAACACATAATAAAAATTAATTTGGTAAAAAAATAAATACATGTGTAAAAAATTTATCAATTTTACATAATTTTATCTTTGGTGTGTAGAAATAATTTTAAAATTTTAAAAATATTTTTTTGACATTCATTTTTGTCAAATTAGTTTATATTTTATCAAATTGACGACTTTATCCTTGAAATTGAGCAATGGTATATTCAATTGTCCTTATTTGGAATAAGATTCAAAATTCAAGATAAAATGTGTGACAATCAAAAAATTGGGGATTAAAGTGACACAAGTCCCAAACTATAGGGACCTTTAGTGTAATGCGCCCTATAATTTTCATAATGGAGGGAGTCAATTGGGAGGGGGGGTGTTTGGCGTGGCTTATTTTGGCCAACTTATAAATTTTAATTTTGGAAAAATTGTTTTAGACTGTTTGGTTAAATTTATTTCAAATAGATTATGATTCTAATAATTTATTTTAATTCAAAAGAGTTGATTTTGAAAAGTAATCCACTCCTTATTTGTGATTATGAGATTTTGTTGTAGGCATATTAATTTACGATTACACCCTTAAATTTTAAAAAATAAAAATAAAAAATATCCAAATGGACTATAAATTATTATTATTATTATTATTTTATGAAAAATGTAAACTAGTAGTGAATAACAAAAATAAAAGTTAATTTAAAAAGTTATTTTACAACTTATTTACCAAATACTATTCAGTAAATTAAATTTATAATTCAACAACTGCACTAAGTCTTTTTTCAGGATGTGGGTTGACCTTTTGACTTTTCTAGCCTGGGGCTAAAAAGTTTCGTTTGAGATGAGTTTTTTGATTTTTTTAAGTTTTGTGAAAGAAAAAAATGAAATGATTATAATTTGGATAAGGCATTTTATCTTATTAGTTTTTTAGCCTATTTTATCTTTTTGTGATTAAAATAGTCAAAAAAAATTTATGCCAAACATAATCTAAATAGATTAAAAAATTTTTATTAAAGTTATGATTTATAATCTATTGAGGTATAACAGTTACACCAACCACTCCCAATATATACAAATTCATGAACTAGAGTATGAAATGATGCGTAGCGATAGAGAGTTCTAAAATTAGAGTTCTAATATGAGCTCTAGTGATGTGATCCAAAAAAAAAAAAAACCAAAACATCACATCATCATGTGAGACTCACCATTAGAGCTCTTAAATTAGAACTCCCAAACATTATTGATAAAATGATAATCTCCAATAGTTCTTGTAACCAGGCCTGGCCTTGAGGGCAGGCAAGAGAGGCCTGCGCCTTGGGCCTTCAAATTTGGGCTAAAAACAGAGGGCCCCCAAATATAATTTTGTATTTTAGATTAAAAAAAAAACTATAGGCCCAATTGAACACAGGGCCCAAAAAAAAAAAAAACACAGTCCACAAATTAAATGGATTAACTTTATTATCCATTAAAAAGAATATAATAGATAAATTCGATTATACAAGCTTCATTACTGATTTAGCAGCTAAAAATGTAAGAAGAGTAATGTTTATGTGATAGTTGGTTCAATTATAAATTAGATATTGCTAAACTATAAAGCAACAAGATCAGATTTTTTTTTTTTGAATATTTGTAATTATTGCTTCCTATCTTAATATATGAAAGTAAATTTTTATTTATAATTTTAATAATTATACGTGCAAGTAAATTTTTTTTATAACTACAAATAAATAAAAAGGTTATAACTTATTATTTTATTTATAAATTTTTTTTTCAATGTAAGAAGAGTTTTATTTCCGAAATTCACCTTCGTCCCTAAACCTCAGGGCCGCCCTGCTTGTAATTAACAATTGAAATCTTGCAAATGGCCGCTAGTAGCTTGCCACGTAAGCCATTGCAAAGTTAACCCAATATTGCAAAAACAGCATATTCCAATTCACATACGTCAATAGAAGATTCGTTCCCATTATTGTCCGCAAGAGGAAAAAAAGATCCCCAACTCTCTCTCTCTCTCTCTGCTCGCCAACGATTAATCCAATCAACGCCATCAATAACACTCTCTCTCTCTCTCTCTCTCTCTCTCTCTCTCTCTCTATATATATATATACAGATAGATACAGATTTCTCCTCTCTCCCTACATATATATATATATACAGAGAGACAGATTTGTCTTCTCTCTCTCCATATGGCGCATCAGCTTGCTCAGGCAGAAGTGTACGTGCCTTGGTCTCTGCAACTATGGAGAGCTCTGGTGAATTGGTTGGCTTTTCTCTTCCAAATCCTTCTCCAGATCTTCACGATCACACCTTCCATGGCTCAGTTTCTCTCTTTCATAGGTTTTCAACACTCTCTTCTCTCTTCTTCTTCACCGTCCTTCAAGCCCTTGCCTGTCGTCGAGCTCCCCCTCGGCGAGCCTCCGCCGTCGCCGCCTACGTTGTCTCCGGCGCACTTTTTCGTTGACAAAGTCGAAAACCACGGCGGCGGCGATGATCACCAAATCGAGAAATTGAAGGTTTGATTTGATGTTGTTGAATTGTAATATTAATGCCTGCAGATCGGTGATTCCGATTTTGAATTTTGAATATCATGTGAATTGGCTGATTATGATTTTAGTACTATCGAATTTTGAATTTTTGATTTTGTGTTCGTTTTATGGTTTGTTTTTGAAGTTAATTTGTGAGTTATGTGATTAATTTACATTAGCTTAATGTAAATCGTCTATAAATCAAGTACTTTTTAAGTTTGGATTTGGAAATTATTGGTCATTGGCAAATCTCTGTTCAAATTGCCCTTTTAAAGTTGTGTTATAATGGTTTAAATGGTGCATCTATTATGTGCTAATCATTGTTTATCAATTGTGTTCTTGTTGTCCCTTGAAAAATAAAAATAAATAAATAAATGTGTTCTTGTTGTGAGTTGTATCGAGCTGATGAACTTCACCAGTTTAGTGTTTAAATTTTGAGTTTCTACTATCTATATAAAGTTTTTTATTTTTTATTTTTTTGAAAAAGGAAATTGCTTTACATATGCCTTCGGTGGTATGTCTTCAAATCTTATGTAGACTAATTACGAAAGATGAATGAAAGTTTTTGCATGAGTGGTTTTCAGGCTCTGATTACATTGACAGATATGAGTTAACTTGAATATATGTCATAATTTCTACTAGAAAATAACATATCTTATGAGACAATCATTAGGTTTCTTTTCTTTTTTCTTTTCACTCATTTGATTGCTATCGCTAAGTGATAACAAAACTCTGCATTCAAGTTTTATGGATAACAATGACCATCTTGTTGTGTTGTGTTATATGTTTGTTTTTTTTAAAAAAAAAAAATTGACTTGGAACTTGGAAGAGTAACAAAATATGAGTTATAACTTTCAGAAATTTGCTTGAACACTGGAAATTCAGAAAGCCTCAACAATTTATAAGGACTCTGTAAGAATCTAAAGCTGAGGGAAAATATTCTGAAGTAAACAAACAAATAATAATAAACACAAGTGGGGTGCCATGAATGTTTGGTCTGTCACTTACATATCAACTTGATTTGTGGACTATCTTAAGCGGTGAAAAAGGCCAAAAACTATTTACATGGATTTGCAAAAAGGAACTGTCTTTTACTTTATATAATTGCATTGTATTTGGAATGTAGATCTTTTAGTTTCTGTTTTAGTCTTTTAGTTTGCAACTATGCACCATATATTGTAGGGCATAAATTCAATATTTCATGTAATTTGTTAAGAAATCCCTTGCGTCCAGAAACTTGCACTACAACAAATTTTGGTTTGATGAATTGATTAGGTTAACTGGATACGATGCACAAGAAATTTGGTCTCCTTGTGCACAATAAAGAAGCAGTCCCTAATCAAAATTATAGCACTTATGATATATATAACAAACGAGATAATTTTGTATGTATGCCATGCTTTGATGAAAATACCCCAAACCTATTGAGATTATCCACATGAATCCTTGCCTATGTGCTATTTTGCTAAATTTAGGGTTGAACTTAACACAAAAAATCGCCCTTGGTACAGGTGGTTCTCGACTTAGATGAAACTCTAGTATGTGCCTATGAAACATCTAGCTTGCCTGCTGCTCTTCGGACTCGGGCAGTAGAAGCAGGACTGAAGTGCTTTGAATTGGAATGTGTATGTTCAGAGGTCAGTCTTGATCACTCTCTCTCTCTCTCTCTCTCTCCTGCTTTGAATTCTTGTTATAATATATTTATTTCTTAGTTAAACAATTATATAATTTGAATATGTTACCAGTTGAAGGAAAGTGATGGAAATCCTAAGGTCAGTCATGTGACAGTCTTTGAGCGGCCAGGTTTACACCACTTCTTAAAACAGATTGGTGAATTTGCTGATATTGTTCTGTTCACTGCTGGTCTTGAAGGTGTGCATGCTATTCCCAATTTCATGACATAGCTCACCCCCCAACCCCTTCTCTTCCTGCGCTACTACTCTCCGTTTTTTTCTCTTTTGTATTGCTTATTTTCTTTGTGAGCCACACAGACTATGCCAGACCACTTGTTGACAAAATAGATGTGGAAAAGCAATTTTGCCTTCGTCTATATCGACCTTCAACAGTTAGCACGTAAGTACTGCTTCCACCTGACAATATTTATTGGCTGTAAGCATTCCTGCTACCTGTCAATAATTGTTGGCTGTGCTATGTGTATCTAAAATTGCTATTTGACAAAAAGCTTATGTATGCATCTATACAAAACCCATTTTTCCTAAGTTGGTTGAGTGAATTATTGAATCTATAAACTTTTGTTGCTGTGGGAAAGAGAGGACTAGAAACAATTGAAAAGGAAGAAAATCTATGAAGAAAGTGAATGGCTGTGGAACCAAGAGAAGGGAGAAAAAAGATTTGGTAAATATGGATGAACGTCCTTTCGCTCATTCAACATTATTTCTTCTACAAGGGCTTTTCTTCTGAATTCAGAGAAGTTTTGGGAAACAGATAGACGGGCTTCTGTGACATAGGTTTTGTTTACAAAGTTTCTTCCTTGAGAATTGTTCCGTGCTAAACAAAATTGCAGCACTAGTAAAACACACCAAAACAACAAAATATCACCCATTAATGCCTACATTCAGATGCTGCGATTTCCTTTTTATTGGCCTTTTGAACATCCATATGGTAAAGGCTCAAACCAAGCTGTTGAAGACCTTAGGCTTAATTTGTATTCAATGAGAGTGTTGTGCTCAAGATTCTGCTGATGTTAATTTCAATCTGTGTTCATACAATGGCATCTGGATGGTATATTGTTGAAATTCAAACCAAACCAAACTAAGCATTGTGTCCCAATCAAGTAGGGTTGGCCACATGAGTCCTTTTTTATGCATCTCTTCTCTCTAGGCATTTGCGTCTGGTTGTGTGCATGCAATCTTCACAATCTACACATGTACGAATGCATTTATCTGTTGTATTACACATGCGTGCATACAAACAAAATGGAGCCTGTTTTCCACTTTCATTATCAATGTAACTGAACTTTCATGGATTCCAAATATTGTCAAGCTGCATTGATAAAGATTCTTCATTGCATAAATCACAGGGAATATCGAGAACATGTCAAGGATTTGTCTTGTTTATCGAAACAGTTTAGTCGAGTAGTTATTGTTGACAACAACCCATTCAGTTTCTTGTTGCAACCAATGAATGGAATACCATGTGTTCCATTCTCTGCCGAACAACCACAGGATGATCAGGTATATGGTTATTCCAATGCAAAGAATTTTTAATTTCTAATGATATTTTCATTTTTTTATTTTTTTTTAATTTATTTTTTCCGGTGTGGCTTATTATGTAGCTATTGGAGGTCATCCTTCCTTTCCTCAAACAGCTATCTCTTCAGAAAGATGTCCAGCCTGTACTCTATGAAAAGTTCCACATGCCCGAGTGGTTTCAATTGCACGGAATTCCTGCATCCAACTTGAGGGTGTGAGACAAACATTAGTAACGACAAGCAGTGAATGTTCTCAAGCAACCGAGCTGGTCTGCGTCGTTACGTTTATCTGGCAAGCGTCGCATATTATTGCTGAGTAAAGGGTTGTCCACTGACCAAAATTCTTTAATTTCACTGCAAGGTTCACTTCAATTCATTTCGTCCTAATTTGGTATAGTGAATGCAGAAAAGGTTTTGAAATAGTCGTCAAAATTTATCGGGGCCTGTCCAGGAACGTGTATTTTAATTTGTGAAATTTATATAATTTTTTTTTATCACCATCTCATCATGTGTTTATATTTATTCATGTTTTGGATTTGATAGTGCTACTCAAGTATTGAGGCCTCATAATCATGTGTTTCTATTGTGTTTTAAATTTAAACACAATTAAGGGATTTTTTTTAAAAAAAATTAACTGACATGGTGGTGTTTGGCAAGAAGGTTTGGGTGGGTTAGGGGCTAAAATAGCCACAAAAAAACAAAGTAGGCTATTTTAGCCACAAAAAAAAAACATCAAATCCAACTCATAATCATTACAATCATCTTTCACAAAAAATTTTAAAAAGTCAAAAAGCTCTTCCCAAACCAGGCTAAAATAGTCCAGGCTAAAATAGCCAAAAAGTCAAAAAGTTAACCCACTTCCCAAACGGAGGCATAATCTTGTGGATTAGATTAGAGACCTCAATTTCAATCATGTAATGGAAACTATCTAAATCCAACAATTATATTCATTAAAAAAGTAAGCCCATAATCTTGAACAAGAATTTGGATGCCTTGTATCATTTTTATTTTTTACTTTTAAAAAATAAATGACAAGTATTTTTTTAAACATAATTTGTCTATTTTTTTTTTAAAGACAACATAATAAAATTATATAATTACAATTACCAATCCAATCAATTTTACCTCTTTCATAAATAATCTGTGCAAAAGAATGGGCAAGATAAACATTTATGTCACAAAGTCACAGTAGGGGTGTATCTGCAACTAGTTCTACAAATTCATGGTTAAAAAGTAAAATTACAAAATAAGTAGTAGTAACACACAAATACACTTTAAATATGGCTAATTGCAAAAATTCCAGTATTGAAAATCAGTTAAAGATAAGGAGAGAGAGGAAGAGAGAGAGAGAGAGAGAGAAAGAGATGGCAATTCAACTGAAACAGTTCCACACCTTAACTCATGACACCCAACCAAAGCCAACCCTCTCCACCACCACCACCCACCACCGGTTATCATCTCTACAAGTAAATGCAGTTTCCGGGAAAGCCCAACAACTCATACAGTCCGGCACGGTCCGGCCCATAAGGCCCAAAGATGCAGCCTCAGCCATGGAGTCTGAGGGCTACATATTACTGGACATAAGGCCTGAGTGGGAGAGAGAGAAGGCACGTGTGAAAGGGTCACTGCACGTGCCACTCTTTGTCAAGGACATGGACAATAGTCTTCTAACTCTGCTGAAGAAGTGGGTTCATTTTGGGTACATTGGGTTATGGACTGGCCAAAATTTCACAATGATAAATCCAGAGTTCGTTGAGAAAGTGGAAATGGAGGTCCCTGATAAGGACACTAAGCTCCTTGTAGCTTGTGGTGAAGGACTTAGGTGAGACAACTTGATTTGCTCTTTCTTTTTTCCTTTTTCCTTTTTTGGGTTGAGTATTTATTCTTGAATGCCTTTTTTATTTCAAGAATCTTACAGTATGTCAATAAATATCTTAATTATTGTGTGTGTCTTAATTTCAATTTAGATTATGCTTATTACACATTGGCAATCTGCACAGCCTGATTAATTATCTGACCCATTATTTGTATTTAGGTATATTTTTTGACCGGATTTGTTTTTTAATTTTTATATATTAGCTTATTTTAGGTTTTAAGATTATGATTATATTGTGAGTTTCTGTAAAAAGGATGTTGAGAGGGAGAGAGTCAACTCATTGTAATATTTACATTCATAAGGAATCTCTTCATAAACATAGTCTTTTGCTGAACTACGTAAATTTTTTGTGTTTGTATGTGTTGTATTTTTAACTTTTCTCATCTTCCTCTTTTCCATAGCATAAACATCAATTTTGACTTCAAACATGATCCTCAACCTGTGGATGCACTAAAAGTCTTGAGAAATTTGCATATTATATATTTTGCAGCCTAATTTCTATTTATAGTTATTTTTCTATAAAATTTTTGCTTTTCAAACTCGACCTATTAACTTTGAGGCTGTGGGTTCGAACTTAAAAGACAATACTTTGTACATATTATGTCGAAGGTTAAGTATGCCTCAATCTACCACTCTCAGACTTCATCAAATGAAGACTAAAATGAATGTACTTTTTCACTTCAGAATTTCTGCATTTAAATGAAATTATTGATACTAGGATAAAGGATCTTCTATCATAGTTTTTTTTTTTTTTTTTTGGGCAGCTCTTTTTAATCATAGAAATACACGTCAGCAAAGTATTTACTATAATCAAAATATTGAGATTCAGTTGTTGCTCGTACAGGTCTATAATGGCGGTTTCAAAACTGCACGAAGGAGGATATGGGAACTTGGGATGGTTGGCTGGAGGATTCAATCGTGCTGGAGAAGATGATTTCCCCAATGTTGAAGGGACTGAAAAGTTGCAGTATGCCACAATAGGGGGTGTGTCCTATTACTTCCTTCAATTGCTTGTACTGTTACAAGCTGTGGGAAACAAGGCTTAAACCTTCTGATGGTGGCTGTGATTAGTTTCTCATCATATTTTGTTTTGTTTCTGGTTTGTCCTTCGTCCATTTAAGCAGAAGAAGATTATAATGCAGTTTGAGCATACAAATTCAGTTGATTATCCAAGTATTCCTGTCCAAATGTTTAGCTTATGTGATTTGAGGAACACAGACACTACGCACCTAGAAAAAACTCAAAAAATTGTCCAAAAATTTGAATCTATGATGTAGATTTAAACTTGGATGGTGTATGCCACATCCCAAAAAAAATATGATTATACATTCCAAATTCTAGATATTTTTCTGGGTACGAAATATTGTTTTTGTTTTTTCTGATTTTGAAAGATTCTTAATAACACTTCCGCCACTACCCAATAAAGAGAGGGTTATTTTTTCAAAGGCCATATGAAACACAGTTCATTTTATTGCTTTTAGAAGAAATCTAAGAACACAGAAATCGATTAGACGACTGGACATAACTCTCTCACATGGGAACCGAGCCAATTCTATGATCGAATTTTGTACAAGTCAAAGAATTGTTGCTTTTCTGGTCATTGGAGACAAATCACATGAGAAGTTAAATCAACCTTAAACAAGAAGAATAGAGAATGCTTATAAGTTGCAACAGAAAAGATGATAAAATGTTAAAATTCAAGCATAACACCAGTATCCCAAGGTTCAGCTTTTTGTACAGTAAACATTAACTACTTGCACAAGATGAAAGGTGCTAAAGATCAGACAACGATGATAGTTTTATGAATTTCTCGACAAATTGTTGCAGCAGCAACAATTCTGTGATGTAGAAAACAACTGAATAGATACAAACCAAAGATGGAGCTGAACAAGAGATGATTTTTTACAGGCAGAGAAACATCAGACGAATTCAAAATGCACGAGTAGCTTCACAGACCTGTACTTTTCTCCCTTCTGGTTATAGAGAGGTACAGCTCGAATCCCTGTTCGCAACTCTGAAACAGGAAGGCATGTTTGGCCTCCAAAATCATCCTGATCAGACATGTCATACTCATGAACTTCAATCCGAAGCAATGCCAGCTCTGGAACCGTCAAGGGAAATTCAAACTCCTCTTCCCATGTTGGTATCCAATTATCTTCAATCGCCTTTGTTTTCTTCATACCTGAATCAGCTGGCACTCCAGCAATTCCAACCTGCTTGGCAAACCATTTAGTCACACAATCACAAAAAAAACAAAGAGAGAGAGAGAGAGAGAGTAAAAACAAATCTTTTTGAGCATCATTTCCTTATCCCTATAACTCTAACACAGAGTTTGTTTAGGATAAAAGTGATGGTAAGTGTAGGAATGAGAAAAAAATTAAAACATTTTCCGTGTTTGTGTAAGCATCAGAGTGGTGAAAAATTCAAGAAAGGAAAAATTCTTGTGCATCCCATATCGGCTGGTAACTTGGCTTCCACTTTCTTGCAAAAACTACAATAAAAATATTTTCTCATGAAGTAGCCAACTGGTATAACTTTCTCACAAAAAATTTATATAAACCAAAAGCATACTAGAAAATAAATTTTTCTTTCATTTTACATCATGACAATTTCAGTGATCTTTACGAGAAGAGGGTGAACAGAAAATTTAGCAGGAAGATCTTTTTTGAGGCATACCTTTACATAGAAGTCAGGTGGGGAATATAAGTCAAAGTGTGTGCGAGGGAAATCCAAATACCAGCCTTGACCCATATATATTTTCACCTGTGTGGCAACATCAAAGCTAAGTCAAAAGGCACTTTCAATGGCTTATATAAATTGAAAGAAGAAAATGGGCAAAAGTTTCTCCCACCTTAAGAGTTTTCTTCACTGGTAATTTCTTTTTAGGATCAAATACCTCATCATCAGGACCACCTTTCAGTAAAATATCTGGTTTTTTCACATATCCACACCCACCATTGCCTCGGAACAATCCTTGCATCAACCAAAGTAACCTGCCATGACCCTGTAATCCGAACATGATTATAGTTAGTACAATAAAATTGATGGCATGCTAATGTACCCTACCTAAAATCATAGAAGATAAGGCGAAAAAACTAATAGGCACTTAACGTTCCGTCAAAATAAATGATTATTTCCATGTATGAGTTCAATTTCAGGAATTCACTGCCTTTCGATGCCAGCTTAAAGTTGTCTCTCTTTTTTTTTTTTTTTTTTTAAATCATCTTTGTTGAAGTTTTTGAGCCTTTTGAAATCCATGCAGCAACCTACAGCAACTGTCAACTTTGAATTCTAGCCAATTTAAGCCTTTTTCCTTCTATGAACCCCTGAATTTCTATTCTACCTTTTAAACCCTAATCCTAAATGATTTTCAAAAGCTAAATCTGCCACAAATCCAATTGTATATAGCCTTCAAATTTCCTGAAGTTGTCCTATATCATGGATACTTGATAATTTCTGTAAGTAGTCAACTACTGCTTCCATGTCCCTGCATTTTTTTTATTATACAAATGCTAGGAGGAAGCCAACTACATTGTATATTGCATACACTACAATACAAAAACTAATATAGAAGAGAAAAATGTAACTTTAGTTAATTACAAGTTTCTTTCAGAAGTGTCTTGTCCAAGAATGTAACTTAATTTAATGCATTGAATTTTGCTCTCACAAAATCAGGAATATTCATTAACATAGTGTTCAATATCATATCAAATTCCTATTTTTACTTAGGTTCCCTATTTACTCAGCTATTATTTTCACAATGACTTTGTTGATGTTAGATATACTGTATCTTTTTAATGTGTTTTTTTATATTTTTTCATCTTTTTGTGGGCACACTTCATAGCAAAACAATTCCAAATTATTCACCCAAAAAACAAGTCCAAATATCTTTGAAAGCATAATGATGTAGAATTAGAGACATCATGGCAATTAAACCTGCATATTAAATGCGACCATCTGAGCTCCATGCGTCCACCCGATTAATGGATTGTAATTTGATGAATCAAACCGCGTACCTTTTGGATATACCCTCAATATATTTCTCTGGGTAAACCTACAAGAAACCAGTCACCAGGGGTTGGAAACAAAAGAATACGAGACTTGGTAACAATTCATCATGAAGGTTTTTAATCATATTGCCGTTGAACAAGAAATCAAGAAAAGATAAAGCCAACTATACATCCAGTTAGGCAACTAAAATGTAAATTCCCTTAGGATATGTAGACCTCTCGTTTACCAGCGGACACCAATTCATAAAATAACTTGGAGTCACAATTGTGTTAATTTTATTTTATTTTTGTTGACAGAATTGAGACCTTCTAAATTTGTGATTCAACACAACATGCGTTGTATCAATATCCCAGTTTAGAGCAAGAATAGTAAGACTAGTGATCCATAAATATTTGAAGTGCTAAAATTCCCTGTTGGTTCTGTATTTTTTTTTTTTTTTTTATCGTGTTCTTCTAAATAAAGCATTGAAAAGTTTGAAAACAGACATCATTTTCATTTTTGTGCGAAAACAGTTTTTTTTTTTTTTAAATTCGAAATCAACTTTTTGGTGTTTCCTACAAGCTGGGGATTTTTTTATAGAATTTTTTTCAAAAAAGGTTTCTGGAAACAATTAGCCAAACAAATGTTCACCGAGGGGACAATCAACTTTAGACAATTAGGAGAATATTTATACTTCCCGATGACAAAATGCTTGACTCAACTGTAAATCTAAAACTTTGTGCAATATAATTTGATAGATTTTAATGCTACAAATAATCTCAACAGACAATAAATATATATAATGTTACTGGAATGAAAAAGAAAAAAAAAAAAAACCCTTAAAAGTTTCTTAACAATTACCTGACAATATCTGTTCCATTAGTGCTGACAGTCTTTTCCAGCTTTTGTTCATTTAAGCTAATACGTCTAACCTTATTAGTATCCACTCTTAGCCATTCTTTAATCTCGCCTTTCGCCTTGCCAGCATGAATAGTTATCAAACGCTTGTATTCTGGTGCAGTATTCTGCTGCAACTTGTGATCCCCGTCATCAACACATTCTTCATCTGGACACTCTGCATCCTCTGTGTCATTCTTTCCCATATGGTAATGTAATTAATTCAGCAATCATAAGACAAAACTTGATTTGCTCAACAGAAATGCTCTGTACCCAGAAAAAACACATACCCCGAAAATTGCCTGGAATTTGAATCTATGGTGTAGATATAGACTTGATGTATTTACTCGATAAACAAATATAATAGCTTCATCTAAAGTTTAGCTAGAACACAAGTTATTGACAAGGTACCTTATCAAAGTCTTCAACTTTATCTTTGAACTCAAGAACTTCCTCTCCCCAAGCTCCTTCCTCAGACGAATCCTTTGACTTCTTTGAATCATTGTTGTTCTTTGAATCATTGCTGTTCTCCTTAACACTACTCTTACTTTCAAGATATTCTTTTGGTGGTTTAGTTGAGATAATAATCCGTTTCTTCAATGATTCCGGTGAAGGGAATTCCAATACACATTCTGACCCAGGGGAAAACAGTATATCTCCAAATGTTTGAGTGACCATCTATGAAATGGAATTCATTTGCAGTCACAAGAATTAAAACTTTTCCAACCATGACAAAAGGCTCATGTTTGAAATAAAA
Organism: Camellia japonica; assembly: GCA_030407325.1. Lineage (NCBI taxonomy): Eukaryota > Viridiplantae > Streptophyta > Magnoliopsida > Ericales > Theaceae > Camellia > Camellia japonica. The sequence continues at coordinate 6,208,502 of JAPPVO010000016.1, forward strand.
GCATAAACTCACCTCGGCAACTTTAGCCTGAAGATTCGGTGTAAGATGGTCTTCTAGAGTTATTATGAGAGGATATTCAGATGCAACAAAGGCATATTCCCTGATAGATCTCAAGCACTTGATGAGTTCCACTGGGGTAGTAAGTGTCCTACATAAGTAAAGAAAGTTTATCATTACTAGTATAAAGTTAAGTAGTTTGAAATCAATCTCTTTCGCTTGCTCTTTGTTCATTCTTGGCATATCTTGAAAAAAGTCCCTCTTCTCTTCTCCTCAGCATGTACATTTCATTCACATATCTCTTCTAAACTCTCTTGGATATTTCACCATTTAAATCAAAAGCATGTAAAACACAAACACACATAATTTACCTTCCATGAAGAATATCAATATTATCTTTGGTGGAATTCGGCCACATATCAAGTTCAATTACTCTTACACCTCTCTGCAAAGCTTCTATGATGGGGACATCGCTACAGTCGCTGCTGAGCTGATTTCCAGTTAGGTAGGAATTATGTCCCGTAAATATGAAATAATGGGACAAGGGCGCAGTCATATCATGGTGCACCTGAAACAAAAGAAACAGAACACAAAAAATGTGGTTAGTAATAAAATTTTGAGCATAACAAACATTTACTTTAAAAATAATCACAAGATCAAATGCAAAGAAACCTTGTCATTTCCACATTTGTCGGGTCATGAAGGTCACAAGCAAAATTTAGATTGAATTCAAGACACAGTCACAACATATATATATACACTGTCATTGGCACTTGTATGATAAAGGCCCTTCAACACCAAAACCTTGGGTGCACAGTATGGTATAATGAGATAGTTTGCCCCAAGTGGTAACTAGTAATTACTTCTTTTTTTTTTTAAAAAAAAAAAACAAAATCTTTTATAGCTATGAAGTAACTTTTGTTACTACAAATTGAAGGTAAAAGGTAAGATCACTTTCCTTTTCCAAAATTACTTCTCGCAAGGTCTTGTTTTTTAACCTTCAATAGTGTTCAATAATTTTAATCTCCGTGTATAAATGGAACGTGCATATCATACATACATCATGAAAATTAGGAGAGTGTGTGGTGCGGTGCGGTGCGGTGCGGTGCAGTGCAGTGTGGTTTGAAAATAAATTAAAACCAAACTATGGATAGCAGATTAAAGAAAAACCTTAAACAATTATCAAATATTTGCATAACATAACTAATTTGCATAATATTTTTCATGTATATAACACTAATTTGCACCAAATTTCACATCTCAGACCTCTCTCATACTAATTTTTACTTTGATATTTCATTGGAATTAAAAAATAAGTGTATCAACTATGGCGGGGCAAGCCAGTTTTGAAAGCGGATTATAAATTTCAAACCGCTGATCAAACAACCCACGGTTAGCAAGCGGATCAGTACAGATTGAGCAATATTTTGCAGAGCCCTAATGAAAATTACAACTGCAAAATTGACAGATAATTGTGCTAGAAAAAGTTCAGCACAACAAAAAACAACCGCACTTAAACCTCATGGCAGCTTACGTGAGCAGAGCCACCATGCTGGTGCGGCAGATTTGTATAAATATATATATATATATAGGCACGAATCCACAGCCTTGTTGGTTGCAATAAAATAATTATAAAAAATAAACCAATTTACTCAAATTTAAATTGTACTCAACTTATTTTAACAGTTACTTAAATATATTTAGATTTTGTTAATCATTTTTTCCAGATCAGCACATAATTAAAAAAAAAATCAATTCACTTAAATTTAACTAAATTGAAGCTGATTTGAGATCTGACTAATCAGAAAGCAACTCAAGCTTAAATACAATTTAAATATCTTCAAGTTTTTCAAATCAAATTTCAACAATCCATTACTAAATCGACTTGAACAGTAAACAAGTAAAGCTTAAATACATTTTCAGCATCCTTAAAATTTTCAAATCAAATTTGAACAATGTATTCTCAACTCAAACACTAAATACTATTTCTCTGAAATGGATCTGGCTCGAGCGGTTAGGAAAGCGAGAAAGATTAAGAATGATTTTGTTTGAATTACCTTAGGAGAAGGAGAGAGAGGAGGATTAGAGTCGCTGAAGAGGTAGTGAAAGAAAGCTTCGAGATGGAGACCTTTGCGATGGAAGATATTGAGGTGTTTGAGTTCATTGAGAGACTCCATGATCGACTCTGCGTCTTCTTTTGTGGCTTTATCTTCTCCCTCAGCCTCGATCAAGAACCTGTGAAGGTGATCGACAGTCATGATTCCATTTTCGGAGTAACGGTCGAAGAGGTCTCTGATCTCGGCTGGCGCTTCGGCTACTGTCAGCTTGAACCTTCGCGTGAAACAGAAGCACACACTGTATGTTTGCTTCGACATGTTAGAGAGAGAGAGAGTGTAGAGTGTGATGAAAGATGAGAGTTTCTATGTTGAGACTTTTTAAAGAGAGAAGAAGACGAGACATGGTTAGTTATGGGGGTGTTGGCTAGAGAGCGAGAAGAGAGAGAAGATGGGGGCCAATTAGCTATCATTTAAGTGCTCTCACTATGGGAAATTATTCGATATTCGAAATACTCCGTAACTAATTATCATTCAATATAATTTTTATTTCTTAATTACTCAACACAATATTTTGCGTATCCATCTTCTCTTTCAATCATAATATTATAAAGTACTATGTATTTATATTTTAAAATTACTAAATAATTATCATGCATGATGATGCTCGCTTAGTTCTAAGTGGAAAATTAGGAAAAGAAAGGGAAGTTATTAAAATTTTCCCAAAATATCACGTATCTATATAATTTAACTAATTATCTTTTAATATACTCATCGTTAACCATTTCAGCTATGTCACGTGTAAATAATTAATCCAAATTACAATAAATATATTTTTAATATTTATTTAAAATACGAATTGTACATATAATTTTAAAAATTATATCTCATTAATACATGATTATTTTTCATTAAGTCAATTAACAATTTTTAATTGACATGGTGTCTCTAGAGATTCTATGATGTCTCCGGGAAATGTCCTTTTTTTTAATCAAAAAAAATATATAGTTTTTAATGATATCAACAATATATTTAACCCAATATATTGAAGGCGGGTTCAGTGTAAGCTCTGTTGTGTTCAAAACAATATATTTAACCCAAGGGGTTGTGGCATTGTGATAAGGTCTTGGGGTTTAAGCCCTAAGGTCACAAGTTCAATTCCCCCCTTGGGCCAATCTCCTAACAGGACACCTTGGTGATCTCTGTAAGGGGCGCTGCCTTCGACCTGCGGGAGGGTAAGGAGGATTTTCCTGTAACAAATATATATATATATATATATATATATTTTTTAATTAACAATTTAATAATTTTATTATTATATAAGAGAGTAATTAAAATTTTAATTTTTCTATTCTTTCTGTTAAACAAATTTTTTTGAATAAAAGATATTTGTAATTTTTAAAATTACAAAGAGCAGATTGTATTTTAAATAAATTTTAGATGTGTATTTATATTTTACCCTATATTTAATGAATTAGTGTCTCATGTGAAAGAATTGTTTTTGTGATTGAGTGGTGTTTTGGGAAGTTGGTAAAAAATTAATTTTTTTGACTTTTTGGTGGCTTTTTTTGGCTAAAAAAACTAATTTTTTGTGACTTTTTTGTGTAAAAAAATTAAAAAGTCAAAAAATTGACTTTTTACCAAGTTTTTAAATTGTCCCTGAATTATTTGTATTTATTTATTTTTAATTATTTAATAATTTTAGAATGTTATGCAGTATTCTCAATTAATTAAGTAGTGGAAAATATTAGATATAAGATAATGTTGATTAATAATGTTACAGATTCACATTTTACACTCACAAACACATTTACAATGATATGACAAGGGTGATAAGTCCCATATTATTGAACTTGTAACTAATAAACAATTGACACTTATCAAATCAAATAATTATGAGTTGAATTGTGAAAGATGAATGGGGATTTCAAACATTTTCCAATATTGATTTGCTTTTATTAAGTAATAAAAAAATAATTGATGATTTATTTAGCGTGTTTTATGATTGGGAATGGCTTCCCTCCAGTTCAATCACAAGTTGGAAGATACTGTTGGGCCTGTGGAGGCTCACCACGGTCTCGTTTCGATAATTCTAATTGTTCAATGTATAGAAATCGTCAAGTACTATATGCCTGTAAAAAATAATATTGATCGGATATTAATAGCTATGTAATCAAATCAGTTTTGTATGGAAAAAAATGGACGGTGAAAAATAAGCGACTTACAAAAATCTGATTTGATCACATAACTATTGATATCCTATCAATGTAATTTTTTATACGCATATAGTACTCGACAAGTTATACACATTAAATGGTTCAGATTATCGAAACGAGATCCGTAGTAAGCTCCCACAGAGCTCAACAATATCCTCTAGTTTAATCACGGACCGAAGGGAAGTCATCCCCTTTATGATTCTTCATTTGCTGAGAATATCACCCGTAGACAATAATTAGAATTCGTATTACTTAAAGATTTGTTAGAAAAAAAATATATATTTATTAAAAGAGTGATGGATCTTGTTTAAAATATGATGGATTCCATTTGAAGGATAGGATTTTTCTTTTTTAAAAGTGTTTTGCTCGCACTATCAAGTGTGTAAATAAAATTAGAAATGAAATAATTATGATATAGTCAATGTGCAACAACACCGAAATTATAAAAGAAAAAAAAACAAACAAACAAACAAACAAAAATACTATGTATTGTACGGGGAGCAAATATTTCGGCGAGCCCGTACTCCTTTCTTCCCAGCTCCCTGTCTGTCCGATTGACCTGCGAACACAACGGCGGTGAGCTACCCGGTGGTGTGTGGCCGGAAAAAACCCCTCCGACGGTCAAGTTAGCACACACTCAGGGATAGAGAGAAAAAGAAGAGAGTTGAATGTCTAAGTGTATCCCACCAAATGATCATCTGTCTCAGCATGGGGGGCGCAGACATGCTTATATACCTTCTGCGCCCCAAATCTACTCTCATTAGTCTCTCGACACGTGGTGCTGCTATCCCATCTGTTAGCACAAATCCAGCAATCACCACCTAACCAAACTGTCAGGATATCTTGGCGAAGCCCGGCAGACCGGTGGAATCACCTCTGCCTCACACGGCCGTACTGCGCCGCATGCCCGTACGCTCACTAGTCGAGCTCCATACCGACCGAGGTCAGTTGCATTCCGGTAGAGCCGAGCTCGCAATAAGTCACGCGGGTAAAACAGAGGCCTTTCTGCCGAGCTAAAGGCGCGAAACCTTATTGCCGAGCTAAAGGCGCGAGCCTTCCTGCCGAGCAACGCAAGTAGCATGGTTCCCACATGTGCAAGCTCAAGTAGCTTGGTCTTGGGCTTTAGCCGAGCAGCCCCATCTCCAGGCAAGCCCAAAGCCATCCTGGCCCAAACGCGCTAGGCCTTCAACTTGCCCGGCCCTTACCATGGCCCATTTCCAGCTCATAAAATCTCCCTCTCAATTGCCCCTTAATTCCGTCCGCGAAAGCGTGACCGGGATTACATGATCAGACCGGAGTAGACCCTTCCTCAGTCTGTTGTTTGCAAGACGTCAACCGCACTAATTCTAGTGCTCGTTGCCTCGATTTGCTCGGTTGACGTCTCATTTCGCCTTCCTGTCTTTTCAACTCTGACGCCGCCATTAATCGGGACACGCGTCGCTCGTTTATTGGCCTCGAGCAGCCAACCATCACGTCCCTTCACATTCAAAATTTTTGGCGGTCTTTCACTTTCTATTTATACGTCACTTCCCCTTCGCTTTTCATTCTTACTGACTCTCCTTCATTCTTGTCGATCCAGAGCTCCAATGCCCTCAGCAGCTCCCACTCTTGGCCTCCTTCTGCGTTCGTGTCTGAAGGATCTGCATTCGCCTTTACTGGTAAGCTCTTCGAATCTTTTTGTGGCTGTTTCGTTTGATATTTCTTATTTTAGGGCACTAGAACCATAGATTTTAGGGTATAGCTCCCCAAAACCCTCCCCTGCCCCTTTTTCTCCTTGCTGTTCTTCAGCTTCACCGATGAACACCTGAAGATCTAGGGCGGACCGGGCTCCAGGTCTTCCTTTGATCCTAAAAAACGTTAAGACTGAGCAAATTACAAGTTTGCCAAAACCTTAGTAGAAACCGAGGTAGGCAGAGGACTTGGCCGCTCGACCGGGCTAACATCTGGTCCGCTTGAGCGACCGAGCTCCTTGGTTTGCCTTCGCGACCGAGGTGGTCTGGCACTCTTCCTGACCGAGCTACAGTCAAGCTCGTTTTGCTCGACCGCACTTCCACTTACAATTACTCTCCTTTTCCTACAAAGTCCAAGGGGACCACACACCAATACCGAGGCTTTCAAAGACCGAGCAGCCATCAAACACCAGTTTGTGCCAAACCACCTCAGCCGAGCTAAAACCAGCCAGCCACACATGGGGCGCTACCGCTTCCTGGTCGACACCCCGGCCGCTCTAGCCGCGTTCCGGGAAGAATACGGTATCCCGGACGACGTTCATTTAGAGCTCGGCGCGGAGGACACAACCCCATGGGGCAGATTAAACCAGTGTCCCTTCACCGTGTTGTCCATTATAGAAGAGGGTCTCCGCTTCCTGGTTAACCCGTTGATCTGCGAATTCTTGCGGCGCACCGGGCTAGCTCCAACCCAGGTGTCAACCAATACTTACAGAATAATTAACGGGATCCACGAACTGAACAACGGGCTAGGAACCAACCTAGGACTAGCCGAGATACTGCGCCAGTATACCCTTGGACATACAGGCGATGGCCTTGCCTACTATTTAAAAATCAGACCGGGCAAGGAGAAGATAGTGACCGGCACCTCAGACAAGGACTTGCACGACGATGACTTTTTCTAGGTGTCTGGTAACTACGAAACAGACGACGTACCAGGCTAGTTTATCAGCAAGAATTTCGATTCAACATGTAAACCGTGCTACCTGCTCGGTCAATTTATCCTTCTTCATTATTCTGTACTTAACATATTTTATGCCTTCTTTTGTAGCAATCGAAGCCCTGCAAGCCCACTATCATTATCCCAACGAAGCAGCCATCAGAACTGTGCTCCGCTACCGCAACCGGGATTGCCATGAGCTCCTCGGTTACACACCGACATACAGATATTTAGCTCCACGTCGGAGCAAAGTCACAGACTTTCTTCACACTCCATCTCCATCTCCTGATCCCACATTACCGGACGTGCCACTCATCCGGTTGACCGAGGCAGAAGAGATGGCCAAAAGAAGCCGCATCAAGAATCTCATCATCGCCACCTCCACCGAGATCCCGAGCATCGTAACCCGCTCTCCTGCTGCCGGGCAATCTAGCGGGACAGTGGTTGCACTGGCATCTCCCGCCGCCGGGCAAGCCAGCAAAGACAACCGCCGGGCTAGCAAAAGGCCATATGCAGACCCTTCTACCGAGCTAGTTGCGGAGCTCAACACTGAGCAACCTGCCGTGATCGCTAACCCAACTCCGCCATGGAGGCCCCAACTCAAGCACCGAGGTAAAGAGATCCCAGCGACAGTTTCTGTCAAAGGCGACAAGGAGCATCTGCTCGCCTTTGACCTCACCAAAGCCTTGCTGCTACCGAGCGACGTGGTCGGCAGCGACCATGTGCTGGACACCCGGCTGGTGAAATCCTCAGTCAAGTCTATGACTAGGGTAAGAACTTTGCACATTTCGCGAAAAAAAATTTCAAGTGTTTGCTCGGTTTTCTTTCTAATCTAACATTTTTCTTGCAGGCCATCCAGAAACAACACTTGGTCATGGAGCACATTCACCGACTGTGGCAGAAGGCCACCGACTCTGCCAACCAGGTGGAACACCTTCAAGCCGAGCTCGGTCGGTCCAAAGCTTCGCTGGAGATGGCAAACTCTGACAATTCTAGGTTGCTCGGCCAGCTTGGAACCGCCGAGAAAGAAAGGGACGCGCTCCGGGCCGAGCTGGAGACTTTGAAAGAATCAAATAAGAAGGAGCTGGAGGACGCCAACAACGCCGGTTTCAAGGAAGCCGAGGAGAGCTACACCAAGCAAGTCCATGCCACCCAAGACATCTTCTTCAAGGCGGGATGGAAGGCTGCTTGTGAACAGCTCGGCCAAGGACCTGGGACCGACGTGTTCGCCTCTCCCCCAGTTGCCTTCCTGCCAACGTACCTTGTACCGTATGCCAACGACGTCTTCAGTGCGTTGCAGGCTGAGGTCGAGGAAGAAGAGGCGGAGGATGCCGAGGAAAATGCCGAGGGTGACAACCGCCCAAAACAGCCCGGCCAGGAGCAGACCGGTGTCCGGGAGACCGCAACCACGGTCAACCTGGAAGCGACCACAACCGATGATGAATTCACAAACCTTTCCCCCTTAGTCTAGTTTTCTTTGTCTTCTTTCTTTTTGTTTGAACATGTAACCGGGCTATCTGCCCGCCCTCTTGTAATTATCTTGCACATCAATGAAAAAAGTTCAATTTTCATCAAGTGTTTGCACGGTCTTCAAGCTAAATAACTTCAGCTGGACAAAATACTTCAGCAAAACAAACCATCTTGTTTAACTTATGTAACCAGAAAAGACATCTCGGTTTGAATCATAAAGTTGAGTAAATCATCAACTCAGTCAACCGGAGTAAAGCATCTCGGTTGGAGTTTCACAAAAGTTGAATAAACCGGAGTAAAACATCTCGGTTGAAGACCTCAAAGTTTAGCAAATCTTCAACTTAGTCAACCGATCTCGGTTGACGACCTTAAAGTTGAGCAAATCATCAACTTAGTCAACCGGAATAAAACATCTCGGTTGATATTCAAAAAAGTTGAGCAATTCATCAACTTAGTCAACCGGAATAAAACATCTCGGTTGACATTCATAGAAGTTGAGTAAGTCATCAACTCAGTCAACCGGAATAAAACATCTCGGTTGAAGACCTCAAAGTTGAGCAAATCATCAACTTAGTCAACCGGAATAAAACATCTCGGTTGACATTCAAAGAAGTTGAGTAAATCATCAACTTAACTAACCGGAGTAAAACATCTCGGTTGGAATCTCAAAGTTGAAAACAACAATCTGAATGCTAAAGCAAAGATAAGACACTTCTATTATATTGACAAAAAGAATATTACATTCTGAAGTGTGAGGCAAAAAATTCATTTGCACAAAAAGAACACAAAAGCTAAAAATAGTACAGTTTGAGGTTGGCCGTATTCCATGGCCGGGGTGTTCCTCTTCCCTCCAAGTCCTCCAAGTGGTATGCCCCCTTGCCCGCCAGATCGGTTATCTTGTAGGGTCCTTCCCAGTTTGCCCCTAGTTTGCCTTCACCAGGCACCAGAGTGTTGCCCATGACCTTCCTCATAACCCAGTCGCCTACTTTGAACGATCTGGGGTGCACCGTTTTGTTGTATTTTCTTGAAAGCTCTTGTTGGTAAGCGGCCACATGGATGAGAGCCTTTTCCCGGCGTTCTTTCACTAGGTCTAGTTCTAGGGCAATGGCTTCGGCGTTCAGCTCGAGCTCAAAACTTTCACTGCGGAGGGTGGGCATACCGACTTCCAAAGGGATGACCGCTTCCATGCCATATGCCAAGGCAAAAGGAGTTTCCCCGGTGGATCACCGCGGGGTCGTTCGGTATGCCCAAAGAACGTTTAGGAGTTCATCGGCCCATTTTCCCTTAGCTTTCTCAAGCCTTTTCTTCAACCCATCAAGAATGGTCTTGTTTGACGCTTCGGCTTGGCCGTTAGACTGTGGGTAAGCCGAGGTGGAATTGTAGAATTCAATCTTCAATTCTTCGCAAAATCCTCTAAATAGGCGCCTGTCAAATTGAGTGCCATTGTCAGAGATCAGAATCTTGGGGACGCCAAACTGTGTTATCACATTCTGCCAAACAAACCGTTTGACGTCTTTCTCCTTGATTGTTGCCAAAGGCTCGGCTTCAACCCATTTGGTGAAGTAGTCTGTAGCCGCAATGAAAAACTTCCGGTTGCCTGGTGCCGTTGGGAGTGGCCCCACTATATCTAGCCCCCACATCGGAAAGGGCCAAGGGCTGGTGAAGGGAAGAAGTTCCCTGGTCGGCTGGTGGATTTGGTGGGCAAACTTCTGGCACTTCTCACATTTGCGAACATACTTCTGCGCGTCTGCTTGCATACACAGCCACCAATATCCTTGCGAGATAGCCCGGTAGGCTAGAGATCTGCCCCCTATGTGACTGCCACATATGCCTTCGTTAATTTCGTACAGAAAAGCTCCCACGCTGCTTGGGTGTACACACTTGAGATAGGGACCGGTGAAAGACTTCTTGTATAAAGCGCCAGATGGAGAGAACCAAAACCGCTCTGACTTCACCTGGACTTTATGTGCTTCCTTTTTGTTGGTGGGAAGGGTCCGATCTTTGAGGAAGAGGATAATTGGGTCCATCTAGAAAGGACCTAGCTCGGTGCAGAGTACTTCTGTCTGCACGGCTTCCTTTATGCTGGGACTCGGAAGGAATTCAATCAGGAGAGGGCTGGGGGATGTGCTATCGACCATGGAAACAAGACCGGCCAATTCATCTGCTCGGCCGTTTTCTTCACGGCCAATTTGTTGGACCCTGATTGCCTGGAATCGCTTGATGTGGTCTCTTACCAGAGCTTGGTACTTCGCCATTCGGTCGTCTTTAGCTTCGTAAACCCCAGAAATTTGGTTAACCACAAGTTGGGAATCACTATAAACCATTAGCTCGGATGCGTGCATCTGAAGCGCGCTCTTGAGCCCCGCCAAAAGCGCCTCGTAATCAGCCTCATTGTTTGATGCAGGGAATCCAAGGGTGATAGAGTGTTCGATGGTCAGTCCGTCTGGCGAAATTAGGACTACGCCCAGCTCGGCACCGTGGCAGTTAGAAGCCCCATCTACGAAAAGTTTCCACATTTCGCCCACAAAGAGCTTCCAATATTCTGAGGGGTCCTGGGAGGCTTGCAAGTGGATGGGCGCATGGTCGCTCGGTTGTGCGGCGTCAGGTTCAATACTGATTGGTTCCACTTCATCCCCTCCTGGCGATGTAGCACCGGATAGAGCAGGTTGGTCGGTAATAACCAACTCCGCCATCGCATCGCCAAGCTGTAGCGTCGTGCTAGCTGAAGATTCTTCGGCGAGGCGTGCAAGTTTCGCGTCGCCAACATCGCCTTGCTATGTTACTTCGGTTAAAACTGCACTCACCTCCTTGGCTGCCGCCGCAAGATCCACTGGGCAGACGGAATGAATCCTGGGTGAGAATTCAGCAACAAAATTGGCCAATGTCTGGGCCTTTATGGCGGTGCGTGGCTGGAATTTGACGTCAAACTGTCCCAATTCGACCGCCCACTTGAGAATTCGACCGAAGAAGTCCGCCCGCTCGAACAAAGCTTTGAGGGGGAACTCGATCAAAATAATGATTGTATGAGCATAGAAATAGTGCGCCAACTTCCTGGAGGCCATTATCAATGCCAACGCAAGTTTTTCCAGCGGCAAGTATCTCGACTCTGCCGGTAGCAAGGTTTTGCTTACGTAGAAGATAGGGAGGTGCTTGATTCCTTCCGACCGGACAAGCACCGCACTAACTGCATGCTGAGAAACGGCCAGATAAAGGTAAAGTTCTTCGCCGGGCTTCGGTGTTACCAACAGTGGTGCTGAAGATAGATACTCCTTAAGCTCGGCCAAAGCCCGGTCACATTCTTCATCCCATGAGAACTTTGATTTCAAAGCTTGAAAGAAATGGCGGCAGCGATCTGATGACCGACTTATGAATCGGTTAAGCACGGCGGCCATTCCGGCCAGATGCTGCGCGTCCTTAGCCGAGCTTGGCTGCTTTAATTCTTGTACGGCTCTGATTTGTGTGGGGTCTACCTCGATGCCTCGGTTTGTGACTAGGAAGCCTAAGAATTTTCCGGATCCCACGCCAAAGGCACACTTAGACGCATTCAGGCGTAGATTGTGTCGTTTGAGAATGGCGAACATCTCGGCCAAGTCGGACAAGTGGTCTGCTTGATGTCAGCTTTTGACCACCATATCATCAATATAAGCCTCCATTGTCCGGCCTAGCAGAGGAGCGAACATCTTGGTCACCATCCTTTGGAAAGTTGCCCCAGCGTTCTTCAAACCAAAAGGTATGACTCGGTAGCAGAAGAGTCTCCTTGGAGTAGTGAAAGAGGTGATCTCACGGTCGGGGCCATGCACGGAAATCTGATGATAGCCGCGGTAGGCATCCAAAAAACTGAGCCTGTTATGTCCGGCCGTTAGATTGACAAGCTGGTCTATTCTGGGCAGAGGAAAGCTATCTTTAGAGCAAGCTCGGTTGATGGTCTTGTAGTCGACGCAAACTCGCCACTTCCCATTCTTCTTAGGTACAACGACCGTATTTGAAATCCACCGAGGGTAGTGCACTTCCTGAATAGCTCGTGCCTCAAGCAGGTTCTCCACCTCTTCTGCAACTACCTCGGCATGGTATAGCGCCGATCTCCTCGTTCTCTGAATGACAGGCTTTGCCCCAGGGAAAACATTGAGGTGATGACAAATAAAACTCGGATCGATGCCGGGTATGTCGTAAGGTGACCATGTGAAGACTTCGATATTTGCCATCAAAAATTCCACCATCTCGGTCCTTTTTTGGGCGGTAAGGCTGGATCCGAGCAAGAAGAACTTGTTCGGGCTCTCCGTGTCAATCCGCACTTCCACCAATTCTTCAACGGCTTTGTCCTCAGCCTTGGTGCCCACGTCATCAAGGACTCCCCGGTGTAGGAAATTAATGTATTGATATTATTGATTGATACATAATGTTCTTACAAGAGCTCTCTTTTATAGAGAGAAATGGGATACAATGGAGCCATAATGGAGCACTATACCATAATGGATCACTAACTATATCACTAACTATATGGGGCACTAACTATAGCACTAACTAATGGAGCACTAACTAATGTGGAGTAGGTGGAGTATTTGGAGGTGGAGTAGGTAGAAATTGTTACATAGAAATTGTTACATTCAACAGCCCCCTCAAACTCAAGGGGGTTAGGAACTAACCAACTTGAGTTTGGAGAGAGTAACAAAACAGGAAAAAATAATCTGACAAATAAAATAAAAGTGGATAGGAGACACTGTATGGTCGTGTCAGACCGTTGTAGAAGACCGTATGGTTATGGCAGACCAAGGTAGAAGACAGTTTATGGGGTCATGTCGGACCGTTGTAGAAGATAGTTTATGGGGTCATATCGGACCGATGTAGAAAACAGTTTACGGGGTCATGTCGGACCGTTGTAGAAGACACTATACGGCTATGTCGAACCGTTGTAGCTGAGAACCGAAATCAATGTCGGAACAGTTCACCGAGTCTTGTCGGACCCATATAGGAGCTAACCGGAATCAATGTCGGGACAGTTTACAGAGTCTTGTCGGACCCATGAAAGAGCTAACCGGAATCAATGTCAGGACAGTTTACAGAATCTTGTCGGACCCATGAAGGAGCTAACCGGAATCAATGTCGGGACAGTTTACAGAATCTTGTCGGACCCATGAAGGAGCTAACCGGAATCAATGTCGGGACAGTTTACCAAGTCTTGTCGGACCCTCAAAAGGCGTGCCCAATCTTATCAAAAGGCGTGCCATCAAAAGGCGTGCCATGAAAAAGGTGTGTCTGACAGCCACCAAAAGGCGAGCCATCAAAAGGCGCGCCGATTTGTTGTCTGGCGCCGAGAGGCGCGTGAGGCGCGGGTCTGCCTTGCCTATTTAAACCAAGGCGAGGCTGCCGCTGATGCAAAACAAACCAGCTGAAAAAAACTCTTCGTTCTCGCTGGAACACGTCTGAGAGAGATACTCTGTAACACGCTGTTGCTCGGAAAATGGCTTCTTCTTCCAGCCCCGTTACCCAGAACATAGCCTCTTTGTCCCGGGGTCTTACTCTCTTTCCCGACCTCAACGAGGCCACAACCCAGAATATGGCCCTTGAACCTCAACCAAGCACCCCTGGACCAAGCGCCCCTGGTTTTGCGCCTTTGAACTTTCCGATGCTGTCTGTGGAGCAAAGAATGGCTGCACAATCGGATATTGAGGCGAATTATTATACATTGAAGTCATGTGTTGAGACCATGACTGCGGTCTCAAACCTGTCGCACCGGCTTCAAAGTAGAACAAATGAGGTGCAGCAGGTAAAAGCCCAACTGGCTCTGCTCCAGAGCATGTATACGGATGCCCGAGCAGAGATATGTGTGCTGAAGGCAGAAAACAAGGAACTGAAGCGGAAGGCCACCGTGATGCTCAGATTTGGAGGTCCGCCATATGTAACAGTTGAGGAGCAACGGGAAGACAACGTGCTCGGTGGCGTGGGAAACACGGAGGCAGCACCGGCAAGGGCCGCCCAAGACAAAGGCAAGAAGAAGAGAACAGCTGAAGAGGCGAAAAAATAAGGCCGGTTGTTGTTGTGTGGGTTGTGGTTGATTTGTTTTTGTGAGGTTTTTTTTTTTTTTTTTTTTTTTTTTTGGTGTAAAAATGTGATCGGGGTTGATCCCCGAGATGAATAAAATAAGGTAAGGTTTGGTGTGCAAATCGATATGGTATGAATGAGATTGGAAAAAAGAGAAACGTGAACTTGTGGATACATTTGTGCCACTGGTTGTTGCTGCTGTTGTACCATGGCTATTGCGGATGTAGGGACACTGTTGGCTGTGTGCGAGCTCAAGGCCTCCTGAGGAGACGGTAGACCATGCCCCCTGACAGTCTCATCCATTGATGGTCTGAAATATGGGATGTCATATCCAGTTTGGGGATCATACGCCGAGAAATTTGGTAATTCGGGTGCATCTTGCTGGTGTTGTGACTCTGAAGGAGTGTAGGACGGACTGTTGTCACGAACCAACCCAATGTCGGAATAACTGTCCAAATTCGGGGGACTAGAAGACTCCTTCTTATCAGGCATCTGATTATCAGATATTGCACCTGATGCTGGAGAATTGGAACCAGAATTTCGAACTTGATCATCTAATAAATCTATGTGCTTGCTGGCAGAAATTTCATCACTGGAAAACTCCGAGGCGGATGCTGACAAACTTGTACAGTGTTCTACGGACGAATTTTCTGCACTTCCAACTGTGTGGGACTCGGATACATAGTCCCTAGAAGAATCAAACTCTGTCCCAAAGCTCCCAAAGGTCAGCCGACAGCGGTCAGACTCGGCCACTCGAATATGCTCCGCAATGATTACATTCTGATTCTCATAATTGTTTACTTGTGACGGTTTATCTTGCACCTGTGCTGCATCTGTTTCCAAGTCCTTGGGATTTTCAGTATGTGGAACGGATTTTGCTGGTGTTCCAATAACTCCAGGACCGTTATGACTCAACTTTTTGCTCAATTTTGGTTTCCACTCCTTATTAGGCTGCGACACTTTCTGGTGACCCACAATTTGTTGATGCGGCCTGTTATTATACTGATTGCTCAAGAAAGATCTGCTGACTGACATGCTGGGCACAACAGAATCAGTTAGATTAGTTTGACCTGGTTGATCACTTTTAGAAGTGGCAACAAAAGGTCGAAATGATTCTCCAGAAGATGAAGCATCTTTTCCCAGATGCAAATTTGAGAAAGAACTGCTTTGTGCAGATGAAGGTGTCACTGAATTTTCATATGACTGTTGAAACCCCACAAAGGGTTGTCCAGGCAACCAAGCAATCTTGTCAGCCTCAGAGAATGGAAAGGACTCAACAACAACAACAAGAAGACCACCCATCATTAAGAAACAAAGCTCAAGCACTAATAACACAGGCACTGCCATGGCTTTCCAAGTTATGAATTCAAGACTTGGAGAGGAATGAAGAAGTGGCTTGTACAGAGAGCACTTTGAGTTGAAAAGAATTTAGTTGGTGAGAAAGTATCTGCAGGTAAAGTTGCAGCTGAGAATAGTCAAAGAGAGAGTCAATCAAAATTTGGAGGGGATGATGGGTTGGATGTTAAAGTAGATGCTCTTTCCAGCCAGGATCAGAAGCAGAATCTGCGGCTTGACTGTGATGATGCAGAGGGCAGATTGCTACCTAGCTGCTGTTGATTTGGAGCCAAGCGACTCTGTGGCCGACCCACTGCAGATAGATAATTTTGCTGAAGCTGCTGTTTGCTTTGCGATCTACAGAGGTTGAAATGAGGGGTAAGAGCTCAGCTATGGAAGAAGGTATGTGTAGAAACACAAGTGGAATAGGTTGAGGTCCGGCGGGCGACCAAGGAAAGGTTGCCGTCCGCCAGAAGGCGAAGAACACTAGGAACTTAACCTATTGCTCTAATACCATGTAGGAAATTAATGTATTGATATTATTGATTGATACATAATGTTCTTACAAGAGCTCTCTTTTATAGAGAGAAATGGGATACAATGGAGCCATAATGGAGCACTATACCATAATGGATCACTAACTATATGGGGCACTAACTATAGCACTAACTAATGGAGCACTAACTAATGTGGAGTAGGTGGAGTATTTGGAGGTGGAGTAGGTAGAAATTGTTACATAGAAATTGTTACATTCAACAGCCCCCCTCAAACTCAAGGGGTTAGGAACTAACCAACTTGAGTTTGAGAGAGTAACAAAACAGGAAAAAATAATCTGACAAATAAATAAAAAGTGGATAGGAGACACTGTATGGTCGTGTCAGACCATTGTAGAAGACCGTATGGTTATGGCAGACCAAGGTAGAAGACAGTTTATGGGGTTATGTCGGACCGTTGTAGAAGATAGTTTATGGGTCATATCGGACCGATGTAGAAAAAGTTTACGGGGTCATGTCGGACCGTTGTAGAAGACACTATACGGCTATGTCGAACCGTTGTAGCTGAGAACTGAAATCAATGTCGGAACAGTTTACCGAGTCTTGTCGGACCCATATAGGAGCTAACCGGAATCAATGTTGGGACAGTTTACAGAGTCTTGTCGGACCCATGAAAGAGCTAACCGGAATCAATGTCGGGACAGTTTACAGAGTCTTGTCGGACCCATGAAGGAGCTAACCGGAATCAATGTCGGGACAGTTTACAGAATTTTCCGGTCCTTCAATCATTTAGACGAAGCCTTTGGCAGCTCGGCTCCCGTTCACTGCCATGAAGTATTGCTTCGATATGACCTGATCGCCCCAAACTTCCTCAATTGCCCCCATAGCCGAGGGGAATCTCATCACCTGATGGTAGGTCGACGCTACGGCTTGCATAGTGTGAAGCCATCCCCTTTCAAGGATCAGGTTATACATAAACGGCACTTGCAATACCCAGAACTCCACTTGCTTGACCACGGATCCCGCTTTGACCGGCAGAATAATTTTTCCCAAAGGCCACTCCGGTTGCGAGTTGAAACCAACTAGTGGCGAAGTTTGAGCTGTTTGAACGCGTCGTAATACATGATCTCGACCGAGCTTCCCTGGTCGATCAAGATACGCTTGACATCGAATTCCTTAACGCGGAGTGTGACCACTAAGGCATCGTTGTGCGGCATCTAAATGCGCTCTAAGTCCCTTGTAGAGAAATTGATCACGTCTTTCTCTTCGGACTTCCCCCTCTTGATTGCGGGCTGGACCGACAAAACTTTCCTCATGTGTTCTGCCTTCTTGATCATACCTCGGAGCTCGCATACACGCGCCGGCTCCATTATGCCATGGATGACATGAACAACTCCTTGTGGGGGCGCCGCCAGGTCATCCGGTCCACACGGGTCAACCGGGGCTTGATGTGCGGCCTCACACCCCATCAATGTAAAGGTCCAAGTGTCCGGCTGCGACTAGCTC
The DNA here is from genome assembly GCA_030407325.1 of Camellia japonica. Lineage (NCBI taxonomy): Eukaryota > Viridiplantae > Streptophyta > Magnoliopsida > Ericales > Theaceae > Camellia > Camellia japonica. Next base: position 6,226,280 of record JAPPVO010000016.1, read on the forward strand.
CTCCAAGTGTTGCTTCAGAGGCAAACAGTCCTCTGTCCGGTGTCTGCGCTCCCGGTGGAATGTGCAGCGGTACCGCGGATTGAAGCCTTTTTGCGCATCGCTTACCTTAGCAAGAAACCGGACGTAATTCTCGTCCCGGATTTCACTAAGTATGCGATAGATTGGAATCTTAAAGACCGTGGTGATGCCCGTCCGAGCTTTCAACCTTCTGTTTGCATCAGCTACGTACCTCGGTCAGATTCCTCAGCGCGATCATTTGAACAGTTAGTCTCCTGTCTGACCGCGTGCATCTTGCCAGCCGATCTCTTGTCTGTTGCTACCGGAGTTGCCTTCGCGGTAGATGCTGCCGCATCATCTTCTACTCGGATGTGCTCGTTGATGCGCTGCATGAGTTGGCCCATGGATGTCGGCTGGTGCATGGTAAATGAGTCCCACAGTCTATGCCCGACTGGGAGACCACGCTTATATTGTGTGATTGCCAGGTTGACCGGGCAATCCAAGATCTCATTGAAGGTTTCCCAGTATCTGGAGTTGTATGCCTTGAGTGTGTCGCTCGGCTCCATCTTGACACTAAGAAGGTGGTCCACTTCCTTTGGCGTTCTGGTGTTGGTTTTGAAACACGTCACAAAGGCTTCCGCCAAATGCTGCCACCTTTCGATGCTCCCCTCCGGCAGCCTCTCAAGCCATTTCAAGCCCAGCTCGCCCAAACTTGACGGGAAGATAAGGCACATAAGAGCGTCATTCCGCCTATGTCCGACCATGACCTGTCGGAAGTGGCTTACATGCATGTATGGATCGGTCATTCCGTTGTAGAGCGTGAACTTTGGCTGGTGGAAGCCCGCGGGAAGCAGTGTTGTTTCTATCTCTAGGGAGAAAGGAGTGGCGCTCAGCCTTGCTAAGTCTGTGTCTAAAAGGAGAGGCATTGCTGGGCGGGGTGGTGGCATGAGGACCTCTTCACTGGCGTGGCCCCCATAGGACAACCGCTGGAACGCCGGCACCCTCTAGGCCTCCCGTCGGCGAGCCCGCTCCTTCAAAACAACCCGCAAGTCCTCTGAGCGAGCGGAGTAGGAATACCTCGACGTCGTCACCGGACGTGAGGGAATGTAAGTGCTATCTTGCGTGCTTAATTTCTCTGCAGGCGCGTCGGAGTCTCCAACCCTGTAACTTCTGGTGATAGAAATGGAGGGGGTGTGCCGCTGGCTCTGACTGCCAGAACGGCGGGGTTAGGTGCGCTCACTATGGTCTCGCACTCCAGCTACACCCTTCCCTTTGACATGCCCCTTAAGATCCTCCATCTCCGCCGTCATTCTCCGGATGACGGCGTCTTGGTCCCTTAGCTTGTGTTCCAGACGTCTGGCGTGCGATTCTCTCCGCCGCCGGTGACCGTCTGGGCTCCAAGAATGACCAAAGCTTCTTCCGCGCTTATCCCGCGCGTCTCTTGAATGTCCTCCTGGAGAAGTCTCCAGGTCCGCCATGGGAGGAATGGCAGGGAGTCCATCTCTCCGTCTGGCTGACTCTGGGGTAACTCCGTCGATAGCGGACAACGGAATCTCGTCGTTGTTCGCCATGGATGGCGATCAGATGAGTTGGGAAGACAAGGTTTTGTCTATCAGGTTCCCACAGACGGCGCCAATTGTACACGGAGCAAATATTCCGGCGAGCCTGTACTCCTTTCTTCCCAGTTCCCTGTTTGTTCGATCGACCTGCGAACACAACGGCGATGAGCTATCCGGCAGTGTGTGGCCAGAAAACCCTTCCGACGGTCAAGTTAGCACACATTCAGGGATAAAGAGAAAGAGGAGAGAGTTGAATGTCTAAGTGTATCTCACCAAATGATCATCTGTCTCAACATGGGGGGCGCAGACATGCTTATATACCTTCTGCGCCCCAAATCTACTCTCATTAGTCTCTCGACACGTGATGCTGCTATCACATCTGTCAGCACAAATCCAGCAATCACCACCTAACCAAACTGTCAGGATATCTTGGCGAAGCCCGGCAGACCGGCGGAATCACCTCAGCCTCACACGGCCGTGCTGCGCCGCATGCCCGTACGCTCACTAGCCGAGCTCCATACCGACCGAGGTTAGTTGCATTCCGGCAGAGCCGAGCTCGCAATAAGTCACACGGGTAAAACAAAAGCCTTCCTGCCGAGCAACGCAAGTAGCATGGTTCCCACCTGTGCAAGCTCAAGTAGCTCGGTCTTGGGCTAGCCGAGCAGCCCCATCTCCAGGCAAGCCCAAAGCCATCCTGGCCCAAACGCGCTAGGCCTTCAACTTGCCCGGCCCTTACCATGGCCCATTTCCAGCTCATAAAATCTCCTTCTCATGTACTATGAATATAAAATTAATGGAATGTAAGTCACATTTAGAATGATTGTGATTCATAAATATATTTTTTGAACATATATAGTAATATCAAGAAAAGAAGAAGAAAAAAAAATGCATAAAAAACACAAAATGCCTCACAATGAAGCGTGAGCCTCATTCATTTGTGAGATATTGTTTTCTTGTGCACATACATGTAAAAGTCAATATGCCAAAAAAATATAAAAATTATAATTATAATTATAATTTCAATATGATATCTCACCTTCTAATAATGAGAAATGTTAAGAATATTCATAATTTTATTAAACACAATCACAAGTTTTGTGTTGATTTGGGATGACCTAAATAAGTGTACTTTTTGTCTTTTTATGAAAAGATATGCAGAAAAGTAGAGAGGTGATGTGATGAAAAAAAAAAAAGATGAATTATTTTACAATTGCCAAACTTACCCAAAGTGATAGTGGGTCTCAACAAAACTTGTTCCTAATTTTAGCTCATATAATTTTATATGTACCTATTAATAACATTTAAAATTTAATTTAACGAGTAAAAATATTGTTTTAAAATTTGAAGAATATAAAAAATGGGAAATCATGTAATGCTTATCTCATGTGTTAAATGGCCCCATCATCAATAACAACAACAAGAGTAATAGTGAAATTTGAAGGATATAAAAAATGGGAAATCATGTAAGCATGCTTATCTCATGTGTTAAGGCCAAGTTTGAGTACTCCTAAATAATCTAAAAAGTCAAAAAGTTACTTAAAAAGTTAAAAAGTTAACACTATTCACCAAAAGTCAACAATTACGGCTGCACAACTCCCAATTCAAATTTTCCTCTAAAAATCAATTTTCACAATTTTTTATTACACATTTTTTCATAAAAAGTCAAAAAGTTAACCCAAACATCCATATTTTCAACCTCAATTTTTTTATCCAAAAAGACAAAAAATGCACTTATTTAGTCTTCCCAAACAAGGCCTAAATCTCATGTGTTAAATCGCCCAACAAGAGTGAAAGAGATACCACATTTTCACACTGGATATTGTCCTTGTCTTTTTGACTTTTCCAAACAAAACTTTAATGATTCTATCAGAGAGCCATGTACCAAAAATGAGGATCACCACCACTCACTACACAAAGCTGTGGCTTCACGTCGGCTAGAGGTCAAGTCAAGTCTGGCCAACATACCAACAAAAAAATGGTGGGTGGGGATTTTTATACAAAAAGTGTATTTTTTAAAAAAAATTTTATGATTGAATGTCTGGATTAATTTATATATATTTTGATTAATTTTGAAAATTCTATTTAAAGTTAGAACAAACACTTTATATGAATTAATCTCAGAGTTGGTTTGGAAAGCGAGTTGACTTTTTGACTTTTTGATTATTTTAGCTTGGGTTAAAAAACTTAATTTGGAAAGGATTTTTTGGCTTTTTGACTTTTTTTGTAAGAGAATAGAGTAATGATTATAGATTGGATGGGATATTTTGTTTGTTGTGCCTAAAATAACCTATTTTGTCTTTTATGACTATTTTAGCCACAAACTATCTACCCAAATGGACCCTTAAAAAGTGAGAACCACCATGACATGAGTTCTATTTTGTTGATCTAAATTATTCATTTTGTAGGACTCTATGTATATCGTTCATGAAAAAAAAATTAAATCAATCCGATAATAGTAACTTTTTTATTTTATTATATTTATCACTAAAAAATAGATGATTTGTTTTTAAAACGTATTTGTTGTCTACTTTTTTTAAAACAAACGTAATAAAATAAAAACATCAGTGTGTTTGGTTTGAGTTTTTTAGATTAAGTTTTTTAAAAATTGACTTTTTTAGTTTTCGTGTTTTTTTTGTTTTTAGTTAATATTTTTAAAATTTTAAATATTTTTTTTACTTTTTTATATGCACCTTACTTAGATGTATCTAAAAAGTAAAAAAATTGTAAAAAAATATTTTAAAAAATTAATAAATACATAAAAATACAAAAAATATACTGAATTCTTGTATTTTTTTGTATTTTTATATTTAGTGAATTTTTAAAAGATTTTTTTTACAATTTTTTTACTTTTTAAGTGTATTTATGTTAGGTATGTTTAAAAAATAAAAAAAATTGCTTAAAATATTAAAAAAATTCAGTAAAAACAAAAAAATACGAAAAATAAGAAAGTAAAATTTTCTGAAAAATATTTTTTGAAAAGTGAAAACAAGCAAGGATAGATCGGATCATCAAAAACATGACCCATAGTGGGTCTGATGAGCTCCAATCCAGAAAGATTCTCCAAGCACTATCCTGTTTATTATTCTCCAAAAATTCACTCAAATACAACTAGGGAAAGCAAAGAACATACAGCACAAACTTGATTCACAAACCATCTTTCTGTTTTCTGGAAATAAATAAAGCAGTTTATCTGCTCCATAACTATGAGTCATTGTAGATTAAAAAATAAAAATACAAGATTTAAATCTTTAGTCTCTATCATCAACCCATGACAACTTGCACCAAACCCATAACAACAATACCTAATTAAATATCAAAATTATCATCACAAAACTTTAAACGTAACTAGTCACTAGTCAGTGATGTAACCCAACCTGGACCATCCAGCAATTATACATTCCTCACTTTAAAAAGTTGAAAACTACAGGAAAAACATGAAACCTCTTCTTCCAAAGCCACAGCAACCCCACATTGAATCCATCTTTGACATATCATCATATCTACCTGCAAATAAATAAAGTAAATAACAATGGTAATTATCATCATAAATATTACTGCCAATTCCTTTATTACCCACCACCAACTCCGTACATTGAAAATTAATTTGGGAGAGAGAGGGGAGCAGTAATTTTTTATATATGATTGAGACTTGCAACAACCAATGTTTGTACCATTTTTTGCTACATTTTATGACCTCACTATAAATGAATTTTGTGTTTAATTCTCATGAATTTTCGTAGAGATTCCAATAGGCATTTAAAATGGTAAAAACTGGACATAAAGTTCTCACTTTTCATATAAAATACTATACTTCATAAATAGAATATACCTGATGTCCTGACACCAACACTTCATTGTAAACAAGGCACACTACATACTTCATCCAAAAGGTAATTTGAACAAGAAATTATAACCAGTTTCATGATCTTTGATCAAAATTGTCATTGTCAGAGAAACATAGAATGAATGAGAGAGAAAAATAAAAATAAAAAAGTAAAGAGATGAGAAAGATTTGAGAGAGGAGAGAATTAGCTATTTAAAGGGGTCAAATTGTAGGAATTTTGTTGAAAAAAGGAAAGAGAGAAGTTACATAAATATTAAAGGGCATATAAGAAATTTAGAGGGGGCAGATTAGAATTTTTTTTTTTTTACAAGTATAGGTTATTTTATAATTCGGCAATGCTACGTAGCTCAAATTTTGTGGCTCAAAAGTGGCTCAAATGGCCAAAACGACGTCGTTTTGAGTACAGAACAATATAAAAATTGCCAAAACGACGTCGTTTTGGCCATTTGAGTCACTTTTGAGCCATAAAATTTGAGTTACGAGACATTTTCCTTTATAATTTTCTGCATCCCATAACAGGAAGGTACACACACAGAACTTATGATATCACCAACTTTGATAAGTTATGTCAATGATATGAGGGATATGCTTAGCTCAAACTCAAAGCATTCATTTTGTGCAACAATCATGCATTAAAATCACTGTGGTGTCATATATTATCATGGGCTTACCCACCACAATATGCAGTCATATCTAGTTATGCTAGAATAGATTTGGAATAAAATGCCTTCTGTTGTATACTGTATTCTGCATATACATCTCTCTAAACTGTATTTCTCTGTATCCAAAATTATTAATATAACTCAGAGCACTCTGTTATCTGATGTTTGAAATTCACAATGATCTTCAAACTTGTTTCCACATAAAGCATGTTAAGCCTAATTGTCACTGCCTATTGTTTACTGATTTGTCGCTCCCTATATTTGATGATCTAAACCCATAAAGGGCTAGAATATTAGCTAAAGTTTTAACTATTAAAACTCTTTATATGTTGTACACATGAGATGTGTTTAGTTGGAAGATTTGAAAAGGGATTTAGAAAGAGAAAGAAGAAAAAAAAAGTAGGTGAAATGTGAATAAAATATATCTATATTTCAACTAATTTCACTCACATTTTTCCTTTTTCTTTTCAAATCTCTTTTCAAATCTCTCAACCAAACACAACTAACACGAAAAGACTACAAAGTTCAGAATCTGGTCTCCTCTTTATTCAGACATGGCCCAATAAAGCTTCCTAAAATGATGGTTTTTTTGGAGTCCTGACTGCCATTGAATGGGCCCTCATGTCCAAAAGCTTCAGAATTCACTGATTTCACATTACAAAATACAAATTGATCATGAAAGGACTTTTTTTACTTTTTTTCTTTTTTTTTTTGTTTAAGCATTAATCATGAAAAGGATGTAAATATTCTAATTTGTAATTTCACTCTAATTTTCAAAATTAAAAAAATAAAAATCAACTTTAAGTCCCTCAAATAGATGCACTTCAGAACCCAAGTATTGCTTACAACACAAAATAGATCCAGAAAAACTGTATTATTGGCCAAACACCAAAACACAAGCAGCTATGATAGTGGAATTAAGTTTTTTATTATAACAGTCCGGTTACCTTTACAACCAACATATCATCCCATTAGTTTTTTAACTATTACTAGTAATAATTGACAGTAAATCTAGATACAGTTGGCTATGTCAAGAGCTATTTGCCTACTGCAAGAGGGAGTTAAAGCACAACATTTGACAAGCTCAGCTGAATATTTCCAGGAGAAGCAACAAAATGCTACCCCAACAACAGAAATTCCCAACTTTACTGGATTAAAAACTACAATGTACTTCCAATTCAGATATTACTATGGAAATTAGAATAATTCGGCAGGCCAAGTTTGCATGGAGAACTTTGAACTGGAATAAAACAAGTAGGCACAATAAGTGCTGAATCTTCCACATTGGGTAGTAAATCTTCTACGAACAGATGCTTATCTGCAGTAGTCATATCTCGACTGAGAACAGAAGGGGTTGCAGAAAAGGAGCCTCTCCACGACCACCTCGACTGAGAATCTTTAGGTGGTGTCGTATCTCAACTCAATGGTGATTTCCACAGCAAAGCTCTCCAATGATTCAATGGCTTCATGAAGACATTGAGACTAAGCCTATTATGACATTTTAGTACTTTTTTTGATTTTTTGACTAAAATATGAGGTAAAAAAATAGTATATTTAGAATAATTTTTTAATTTTTTACGAAAAGATATGTAAAATGTAGGGAGAAAAAAGAATATTTGATTTTGTGATATAAGTTGTTGGCTTTTTAATTTTTTTAATGATTTTTTGACTTTTACACTAAAATATTGAGCTGTCAAACGAGACCTAAGTATCACCTCGAGGGTAAATCCCTCCAAGGAGGCTCCCAATTTGATAATATTCTGGTTTCAGTCAAGAGCACCGCCCTAGAAGCCGTTCCATTTTTTACAATTGCTTCAAAAACACTGCTCCAGAATCTTATGTTTTATCTAAATCCATCAAGAGCGCCACACGAAAACTTTCGCTGACACTTCTGGAAAGCTAACTACTCAAGAAGTTGTACCATTTTTTTGAATTCGTCAAGAGCAGCAGCACTCTAGAATCTTAGCTAGTGCTTTCCATCACAAGCACTGCACTGGGAAAAGTGCGCATGACAATAAAGCAGAAACATCTGCCTTGACCTCCTACTATCCCAAGAAGAGAGAGAAGCCCTCTCAGCTCTCATACACCCAGATTGAGATGTCTACCTCAATCAGTTGACGGAACCATGGGGGTCCATTGTGGTTTTGTTTGTGTCCATGGTCCATGTTAGGATATTGGGAACACGAAGCTTGGTGGCAAGGAGTAAAAGGGCAGTCAAGGCATCAATGATGTCTCTGTAAGATTTCTGTATATTGTGGGTGTTTGGGAAGTTGTTATTTTAGTAGATTATTTTAGTTTTTGGCTATTTTAGTAGATTAAAATTTTTGTATTTGGAAATATGATTGAATTTTTTTTGTAGTTGGATGTAATGTTTGTGAGAGAAAAAGTAAAATGATTATGTGTTTAATGTGATATTTTGTCTTATTAACTATTTTAGCCTATTTTGTCTTTTTGTGAATTTTAGCTTAAAAGAGGCTAAAATCTTTCTTCCCAAACACCCCCATTGTATATTCAATTGTGTATTTGATTACAATAAGATCTTAAATTATATAACCCTGATTCCTAAATCATAAAAGGAAAACATGCCTCATCACGCCTATACACAATCACGCCTGTAATATATACAATTACAATCATGCCAAATATAGAATATACACAATATATTCTCACACCCCCAGTCAAACTCAAGACGTTTTAGCAGAAAATACTGAGAGTTTGCTAAGAAGAAACTGAAACCAAACAGTAGTGTGAGTCTTGGTAAAGAAGTCTGCAAGTTGCAAAGTAGAAAAGACGAAAAGAAGCGAGATAGAGCCAAACTCCAAATACTAGCGAACAAAGTGACAATCAATCTCAATGTGTTTCGTTTGTTCATAGAAGACAATATTGTGGGCAATCTAAATAGCACTGCGGTTGTCACAATAAAAAGAGGTCGGAGAAGACTGAAGGACACCCAAATCAGACAGGAGACAACGAAACCAAACAATCTCGGCAGTGGCATGAGTTATCGCACGATACTCAGCTTCGGCAGTAGAGCGAGCAATAACTGATTGTTTCTTACTTTTCCAAGAGATCAAGGAATCACAAAGAAACATACTGAAACCAGACATAGACTTGCGATCAGTAACATCACCAGCCCAATCAAAATCAGCATAGGCCACCAAGTCCAAAGAGGAAGTAGAGGACAACAGTAAATTCTGAAAGATGGTACCTGAGATAGCGAAGAATGCGAATCAAAGTAGCCCAATGGGCAGAGCGAGGAGCAGAAACGAACTGACTAACCATATGAACAACATAAACAAGATCAGGGAGAGTGACAGTCAGATAAACTAAACAACCCACAAGTTCGCGATATAAAATGGTATCATCCAGAGGGACACCATCAGTAGAGTTGAGCTTTATATTAAGATCAATAGGTATATCAAAAACCTTAGTATGAGTAAGACTAGCACGGTGAATCACCCCATTAACATACTTAGCCTGAGACAGAAAATCGCCCTTTAGAGAAGAAGCAACCTCAATATCAAAAAAATACCACAATGGACCCAGATCCTTCATTTCGAATGTGAAGAAGAGATACTACTTGACCTCAGAAAGATAGCAAAAAAGTCAGAGCCAGTGATGATCATATCATCCACACATAGTAAGAGAGCAATAAAACTAGCAAAGGTATGTCTCAGAAATAAAACAGAGTCAAAAGCAGAAGGATGAAACCCAAGCTTAGTTACAACAGTCTAAAAGTAATCATACTAAGCACGAGGAGATTGCTTCAGACCATAAAGAGTAAGCCGAAAATGACAAACCTGTCCAGAGAAATGGTGAAGGTCAGGGGAGGACGCATGTAAACCTCCTCAGCGAGATGACCATTAAAAAACGCATTCTTAACATCCATCTGATAAAGAGGCCAATGGCGAACAACAGTGACAAACATCAAAGTATGGACAGTAGTCATCTTGGCAACAAGGGCAAAGATCTCCTCATAATCAATACCATACTCCTGTGAAAGACCCTTGGCAACCAGGTGAGCCTTGTAACACTCAAGAGAACTATCAGAATGAGTCTTGACTTTGTAGACCCATTTGTAACTAACCAAATTCTTACCAGCAGGCAAAGGAACCAACTCCCAAGTACTAGTTTTCTGTAAAGTAGACACTTCATCCTCCATAGCTCGAATCCAATTGGGATCTTGACAGGCTTCCTTGTAAGACTGAGGTTCTGAAAAAGAATGAATAACAAACAAAAAAGTACAATAAGAAGCAGAAAAACATGTATTAGACCAACCCAACCTGTTTAGAGGACGACATACTCAAGTAGGATATTGGTGGGCAACAGGATCAGAGTCGTCAGAAGCAGAAGAATGAGCAACCGGGGCAGAGACAACTGGTGGAAAGGAAGCCTTGCGACAAGAATAGACTAACAACGGAGGAGGAGAAGAAGCCGAAGGATGAGAAATGGCTAGAGATGAAGTAGGAGGAAAAGTATGAATAGCCTTAGGGGGGGTCAGTGGAGAGGTATTCAATAGGAGGGGTGAAAGGTGGAGAAGATGGAACAAGCTCAAGAGAAACAGTGGAAATATACTCATCAAACGGGACCTCAAAAGGAAATGGGTCAATGTGAACCAAATCCTCTTTTGAAACTGGAGCAATGAGATAGGGAAGCTGAAAGTAAGACACAAGTTCAAGAAAGGCAACATGGCGAGAGACATAAAGGCGATGAGAGATGGAGTTGTAACAGCGATAGCATTTCTAAGTAATACTGAGATTGTAACCCAAAAAGACACATATGACAGACCGGGCACTTAGTTTGGTCCTATCTTTACAAGGAAGAAGGACAAAACAAGCAAATCTAAAAACACGTAGAAGGGAATAATTAGGAGGTTGGGAATACAGAGCCTTATAAGGAGATCGTCCAGAGAGAAAGGGAGTCGATATGCGGTTGAGTAGAAAAGCAGCACTAAGAACTGCCTCACCTCAGGATGGTACCGGAACAAAGGCAAAGAGAATGAGAGATCGAGCTACCTCAAGGAGACGACGGTGTTTACGCTCAGTACGACCATTTTGGGCAGGTATATCAGTACAGAAAGTTTGATGAAGGGTATCCAAATTGGCCAAATACTCACAGAATTAGATTTTAAAGTATTCCTTACCCAAGTCAGACCGTAGCATTTTAATTGTAGCCCCAAACTGTGTAATGATCATAGACTGAAAGGTACGGCAGATCGGGTAAAAGTCAGATTTATGAGCCATCAAATAAACCCAAGTATAACGGGTACAATCATCAAAAAAGGAAACACAGTATGCAGAACCCCCTTTAGGAAGAACAGGAGAAGGTTCCCAGACATCAGTATAGACAAGAGAAAAAGGGAAAATAAAAATAAAGGAACTTTTATTAAAAGGTAAAGCTATCATTTTAGTAAGTTTACACCCTCAACATTCATTAACATGACTAGGAAAAACTTTACCCAACAATCCTGACTGAGTTAAAGACCGTAAACGGTCAACTGACAAATGACCGAGGCGAGAATGTCATAAATAAAACTTACTCGATTGAGAATCTAACTGAAACGATAAAAGTGCAACGAGAGAGATAGATAGACGAAGATACAGGCTTTCCACCATATAGAGATCTCCAACTTTACGGCCAGTCCCAACTGCTTTTTGAATACTCGATGCTACACACAACAAACAGAAAAAGAAAAGATAGCATCTAAACCAGAAGTATCAAGTTGACTGATAGAAAGAAAGCTGACAAACAGTTAAGGAACGTAAAGAACAGAGGGAATAACAACAGCAGACATGACAGAGGGTAAAACAGACCCAGTGGATAAGACAGACAGACATACCAAACCCATTAGCAGTATTAATAGTAATAGGAAAAGGAGGAGGGATACAGTTTTAGAGAAAAGAAAAGTGAGGAGTCATATTATGAGAGTCACCAGAATCAAAAAGCCAGACAGAAGAAGGAATACCTGAAGAGAACCCAAGTAAACCTAAATAAAGAAAGGTGAGAGCAGAGATAGATGAAGATGACTGAGAGGTGGACAAGATCTGCTGAAGTTGAGCAAGCTGAGTACTCAAGGAAACCAAATCAGGACCTAGAGCCGGAGTGGATGCAGTATAAGCAGCGGGAGGCTAGAAAGAACTCTGAGTAGGAGCTCGGGACTGAGACTGCTGAGAAGATGAACGTCCCTTCTTGGGACAGTTGTACTTCCAATAACCCTTCTGATGGCAGAAAACACACTCATCTGATACTAAGGGCCTTTTTTTTTGGCTTAGCAAAAGGCTAAAGCTGAGAAGGAGTCGCCAATAGGAGTGGTTGTGTAGGTGCTAAGAAAATCAAAGGGGACACGGTCTGACTGGCCGTCTTGAGATGGGTTTCCTCGGAAAGGAGCTCACGAACAATAGCATCTACAGAAGGAAGAGGAGACCGATAAAGAATGCCATTACGGACAGCCTCATACTAAGGGGAGAGAGCTGTTAAGAACTGTACTAAATGACCCTGCTCTTAAAACTCAACATAAGCATCGAGACTCTTAAGGCTAGACGGTTCCATGAGAGCCAACTGATCCTAGAGGCTTGTCATCTCAATATAAAAGTCCTGAATAGATTTATCCCGCTGGCGACCACCCTGAATATCTATTTCCAATTCATACCGTTTGGCAAAATTAGACTGCTGATAAACACCCTGTAAATACTCCCATACTTCCTTTGCAGTACAGTATTTGGACATGATCACCCCAATTCGGTCATTGACAGAGTTATGAAACAAGGTTAGAATTGTCACAATCTCAAGTGTCACAGGAAGTCAAATAATCTTCTTTTTTCGGGTCCGATGGACGAGAAACAGAACCAGATACATAGCCCTATTTTTTCTGACCAAGAAGCAAATTTTTCATAACACTGGCTCAATAAACATAATTGTCACCAGTGAGTTTGCACTTGATGGCCTGGATTTTAGTGTCTGACATTATAATAAAACAAAGATGATGGGTCGAAGTATAATGTCTCAAAAAATTGATACCAAATAACCAAAAAATCATAAACCAAGGGGCTAAAGTGTGAAAAAAAGATAAGTAATAGGTCAAATAGCAAGTCCAGAGAAACTAAGACACACAGAGATAACTACCACGAATACAGAGAGAAACTAAGAGAGAGAGACACACACACCAAATCCAGATGCAGCAGACAAAGGAACAGAAAGACCGTGATGATGTATCGACCCAAGAGAGAGAGATCAAGGAGAACTAGAAACATAGGCCAACCAACCAGAATCAGAGACCAAATTGTCAATCGAACAGACCCGACAAACCACGATATGTGTTCGAGTATCCAAACCAGAGAGAGAGACACGACAGATCCCTGAGTAGCGACTTCAGACCAAGCACCAGAGGATTGTCGCGACTTCGAAGAAAACCAGAGAACAAAGAGGCCTTCATGACTTCAGAGAAGCCTAAAGAAGACTTCGAACAACAGGCGTGAACGCAGAGAAAGAACTTCGAATAATCAAGGCCAGACCTAGGGTTTCGAACGTGACTCTGATACCATGTAAGATTTCTGTATATTGTATATTCAATTGTGTATTTGATTACAACAAAACCCTAGATTATATAGCCTTAACTCCTAAACCAAAAAAGAAAAACACAATCACACCTCAATCACGCCTATACACAATCACGACTATAATATGTACAACCACAATCATGCCAAATATAGAATATACACAATATAGTCTCCCAATCTCTACCTTGGGCAGTGGAGGCAAAGGGCATCTCCTCATTTTGACAAGGCATACTAATTGGGTTTGGACAATAAGATCATTATCAGATAATCTTGGAAGGAATTCTATCCTAGTCATAACAATAGGCTTACACTGATCGGGATCCTATTCTTGGGACATCTCAATTTAAATATTATTTTAAACTCCTCATCTATAAAAGGAGAACTCGTCCCATCTTGATCATCAATCCATCAGACTCTGTATTGTGGGTTTCAACAAAATGCTAGTGTTGCTCAAGTGTCTCTAATGCTCTCAACTTTCTGTTTACAGTATCCATCTCTCTACTTTGGCTTTGGGACCCTCTTCAGAAAGAAGAAAAGAAAGAACACACTGTTGTGTTTGAGGCTTAGGCATCATTCATATGCACTAAACCTAGGTCCAAGCCAACATGTCTGATTAATAATAATGACGACTTCTAAAAGTGAAGAGTACATGAATGCAAGTCTGCAACTCAATAATGAAAAGATGTGAATGGAGCTGCTGAGTTGTTTGCATGAACAAGGAACATAGGGATGATGGATTCCTGCTGATTTCCATTCTGAAGCCTCAGTAATAGCACAAATGGATGGTAAATACTTGTGCCCAAGAGCAAGAGGAAGTGCTTACTGTACTTTGTATGGGAAGGAACCAAAAAAAGGAAAATCTAACAAAGTTGTGAAAAAAACCTTAAAGTAGAAACCATTTCCTGAGAAAACCAATCTTCTACAATTACATGGATCATTTTGGATATCATCTGGTAGCATGGCAGTGAACATCCCACAAGCATTTAATACACCTCAAAAAGACCATAAGCATCAAAAGATGGGGAATAATATCTTGTGTCCTGATTTTTTAAAATTGTCATGCCGGCATATCAGTACTATAATATATCCATATCTGTGCTTCTTAGTAGACTTATGCGGACTCTACAAAGTTGGACTAAACATGCATTTTGGCTGTTCAGTACACGAGAGAAAAAAAATGTAGGCTTGGGGGGTGCTGATGCAGAATTTTAGCCTGTGAAGAAAGAAAAGTAAAAACTAAAATCCGAATCAGCAGACGTATGATTACCACAGCTCAGCCTAGTTTATGGAGGTAGGGAGTTTGCCATTCAAATGGTTAACTGGAGGGATGAGGCCTAGGAAAATCAACCAATTTGAAATTGTTGAATACAAAACATCTATTACATTAATCAGAACATTCCATTCTTACTGCACAGAGTCAAAACTCATTAGATGATGATGCTCTGTCAGCTGATGGACCAGAGACCTATTCTTGAAACATTTTTGGTGATGGTATATGCTCCTGACAATATGAAAGAAGAAACAGGGAAGGTGGTTCCTTAAAATCATCACAATCAAACATATCCTTAACTTTACCGCATCACCAAACAATAAGATCACAACATTCTACAATTAATACGACAAATTCTTCAATTGAGTATAATTTGTGCTTATTGAGACGCCAAAGCATAATGAATGTAACAAATTCTCCAATTGCATTGAACCATAATATGACATAAAAACAAACTACTTTCAACATAACAGTGAAACAAACTAATTTCATCATAACATTGACTCTCTACAGCATGAGAAGACCTAAAAAAAACCTAAATAACTCATTGGAAACACACTTCCAATAGAGTGGACTAGCATATACTACCAAAGGTCTTATGTTTTTTGAAAAAACAAGAGCTTTCAATTACCCTCACCTCCAAGCAATCTGCATCAATTTCCACTACTCAGACCGGTTTGCGTACCTCTCCACATTCTTATCCAGATTCAGACCCACCATAGCCTCACCCAAACCACAGCTCACCTCAGCAAGCACCTCAGGATCGCTATAATGCGTGACAGCCTGCACAATCGCTCGAGCTCTCCTAGCCGGGTCACCGCTCTTGAACACCCCAGACCCCACAAACACTCCATCACACCCCAATTGCATCATCAAAGCTGCGTCTGCTGGCGTCGCGACACCACCAGCAGCGAAATGCACAACGGGAAGCCGCCCTAGCTGTTTCGTCTGCATCACCAAATCGTATGGTGCAGCAATCTTTTTAGCGAAGGTGAAAACCTCATCATCATCCATGTTCCGCAAAACCCTAATATCCCCCATCACTGACCTCACATGCCTCACCGCCTCAATTATATTTCCAGTACCTGCAGAGATGGTTCAATCATCATGCCACTTAATTGGTCATTCAAGACCGATTTTATTGTTGAAAGTTCCAATTTTTTAAGGATTAATTTCACTTTTATCCACTAAATTATCCCTATTTTATTTTTCATTTCATCCATAAACTATCAATTTCCTCTATTTGGTGCCTAAAGTTTCAAATTTATGTTCATATGATGCAATTGGTCCAATTAGAGACAACGAAGACTAATTTAAAAACAAAGATTATTGAACAATTTTAAATCATACAACAAAACACTCATTTTCTTATAATTTAGAACAATCAACACCCCACAACCAATTTAACGAGTGTTTGTTTATATCATTTAAGTTTTTAAAATTTTAAATTATATTTTTACTCATCAAATTAGGATTTAAGCAAGGTTTTGAAAAGCGGTTGCGGTCGCCGTAACGGTGGCGGTGGCGCTGTTGTGGTTGCGGGATGTAAAGGCCGTAACGTAACGATTGCGGTAACCGGAACCGTGAATTTTTTTATTTTTTGCATAGTTTAAAAAAACTTACCAATATGCATTTTTTTTTTCCATAATCATATTTATTGGATTTTAAAATAAATATTGATCAATTTTTGTAAATTTTTAAATATGATCCAATATATTTCATATTTTTAAATCACTATAAACTGAGTTTTTTACATTTTATTTTAATAATTAATGACTTTATATGTCATAAATCCATATTATGCTTGTGGCAACAAAAAAAATATATATATATTGGACTTAGATGTATAAAATTATTTTTTTAATTATTATACTTATGGAAGCATATGCAACTTTTAATTTGAATAGTTTTAAAAAATAAATTATACATGCTAATGTAATCATATAAAAATTGAAAAATAAATTATAAATAAATTTTTTTTGTTTGGGTTTGGCTTTGGATCCCTTGAATATTCATTCTTCTTTTGGATAACTAGTAAATAAAAATAAAATAAACTAATCAAAAAAAAAATTGACATATATAAAAAATGTATTAATATATAATTATAGGTGTTATGTTTTGTAGATATTTTACAAAAAAAATCAATCACTAAACAATGACAAAAATAAAAGAATAAATAATAACCTACATATATATATATATAAATAGATAATTACTACACTTATTATTATTATTATTATTATTATTATTATTTTCAAACAATATATAGATAGACGCACACAAACAAAATAGTTGAGTGATAGCAGCTAAATAGAATAGCAAAGGTCTTCCAGCTTTAACAAATCAATAACATGTTCTTCATCTTATCTCTTCTCTCTTCTCTCTCTCTATCTCTCTATCTCTTACTCTTCCATCTTCCCTTTTCACCTTTCCTCTTCTCTCATTTTCAGCTTTTTTGTTTTTATTTTTTTTCAAAAGAAGCAGTTCGGAACCGTTACGTAACGATGCGTAACAGGCTGTTACGGCCGTTACAGCACCGTTACGACCGCTACAGCAACCGCTACGGCCAACACACCTGTGAATCTCAATTACACTGCAAAAGCGGCCGTAACAGGTGGCGGTAACCACCAAAACCGTTACGTAACGGCGTTACGTAACGGTTGCGACCGCTTTTTAAAACCTTGGATTTAAGCATTACTAATTTGTACAATTATATATTCAATTGGATCGCATAGACAAAAATCAGAATCTTTAGGATTAAATAAACAAAACTAATAAATTAATGATGAAATAGAAAAAATAATAATAGTTTAGGGGATAAAAATTAATTAAGACTATTTTTTAAATGCATAGATGAACAATTTTAGTATATAAAATTTGCAATTATTTCTTTTCTTTTCTTTTCTTTTCTTTTCCCAAGCTCTCCAATTTTAGAAAATATTCAAAAGTGAGTTATAAGCTATGTTACATGGATTCAGGTACAAGTATCAAGTGCGGGTGTGCATTCAAGCATCAAACCCTCATAAATTTTAATCTTAGGATCTTGAGATACGTATCCAAAATTGGGTGTGAGTGTGTATCCAAGCGTCAGACCCTCATAAATTTTAATCTTAAGATCTTGAAATACGTATCCAAAATTTGATATGGGTACGGAGACGTGTCATATATGCGTATATATTATATATTATATAATATTCTCAAATAAAATGTTGTAAATTATATCAAAATTTACTTGAAATTGAATAGAATTCAGGAAAAAATATGAAATTTTTATATCTAATTAATGTGAGAGCTAAAAATATTACTTTACTAGCAAATGTGAATTTCTTCTTCTCATATATTAATAAATTAAAGGATCTGAGTGTCTAAATTAGATATAAGTGTTAGACACATATCTCACACCCTCATCCATGTCATATCATGTGAACACGGTATTATGAGGAAAATAGAAGAGTCCATACAACACAAGTTATAACAGAAATAAATTTCTCTCAATTTTTTTCTATTTCTCCTCATTTCTCTCTCTTTTAGTCAAAACAAAGTCACTCGATCGAAATAACAAGCCGTAAAATAAATAAGACATCATTCTAAGAGGGTGTTTGATCTCATTAAAAAGTTACCTCTTTTTTCAATTATTTTTTTTTATCTTTAGTGACTTTTTTTCAAAATTATATGAGGGGTACTTACATGTAGGTCCTATTAACTAGACTTATTTACCTACAGGTCCTAACTAATAAATTTAATACTATAAAAATAAGAGATTGATAAATTTATCACTATAAATTTATTCATAAAAATAAAGAGACTGATAAATTTATCACTATAAATTTATTCATAAAAATAAAAGACTGATAAATTTATCTTTATCACTTAATAAATTTATCAACAGGACTTAATGGGTAATAAATCTCAAAAGTAGGACCTATTGGTAGTTTACCCGGGGTACTTACCAATCAGTCCTATTAACTAGACTTATTTACCTACAGGTCCTAACTAATAAATTTAACACTATAAAAATAAGAGATTGATAAATTTATCACTATAAATTTATGCATAAAAACAAAGGGACTGATAAATTTATCACTATAAATTTATTCAAAAAAATAAAAGACTGATAAATTTATCTTTATCACTTAATAAATTTATCAATAAGACTTAATGGGTAATAAGTCTCAAAAGTAGGACCTATTAGTAGTTTGCCTTTTTTTACTTTTCAAGTTCATCTTCAGTGACGAATTAAAAAATAATTTTTTTTAAAAAACACTCCCAAACAAAATTGAAACCAAAATAAGCCCCCAAAAAAATCTACTATTTTTTTACTTCTTTTTGTCTTTCTGGATTTTTAAAAGTTTTTCAAATTTTCTATTCGTCTCGTCAAACCAAATGTAAAAATCGAAAATATTTTTAAAAAATTTTGTAAAAGTCGCTAAAAATCAAAATTTCTCCTTTTTTTTTTTTTTTTTTTGGGTCTATTTCTACTCATTTCTCTGTTTTTAACAAATCAAACAAGTAATTAGCACTAAACATAATAAATAAACTTCTTTTCTTTTCTTTTCTTCCCAAAATCACTCAATCCACACAAAAACAATCTGTAAAATAAGACAATCATTGTAATTGAGATTACCTGCTTCCCCTTTGGTGCGAATCATCGCGGCCCCTTCGCGAATCCGCCGAAGGGCTTCACCGAGATTCCGGCATCCACAAACAAAAGGAATTCGAAAATTATGCTTGTTGATATGGTTCTCATCATCAGCGAGAGTCAAGACCTCGCTCTCATCGACATAATCGATTCCAATCGCTTCCAGAATTTGAGCCTCGACGAAGTGGCCGATACGAGCCTTGGCCATGACGGGAATCGTGACGGCGTTCTTGATCTCTTTGATCAACTGAGGGTCGCTCATCCGAGCCACGCCGCCTTGGGCTCGGATGTCGGCCGGGACTCGCTCAAGCGCCATGACGGCGCAGGCGCCGGCTTCCTCGGCGATTCTGGCTTGGTCGGCGTTAACGACGTCCATGATGACGCCGCCTCGGAGCATTTGGGCGAGGCCGACTTTAACGGAGAAGGTGGATTTCTTTGCTTCTGTTATTGCGCCGTTTCCGTACACTGCTACTACTCCGGTTCCGGCCATTTTTACACAGAGAGAGAGAGAGAGAGAAGAAGAATCAGAGGAGAGAGATAGATGGGAGTAGCGAATGCTGTGGGGGAATGAGAGATATAAATAAGAGTGGCGTTTGAATGGTTCCTACCAAGTTTAGGGGTGTTTTGGGAAATTGGTAAAAAGTTGGTTTTTGGTTTTTATCAAGTTTTTTTGGTTTTTTTGGAAGTGATTTGGGAAGTTGGTAAAAAGTTGACTTTTTTATTTTTAGTTTAATATTTTTTAAAAGTGTCACATCACTCTAAAATGACTAAAATATCCTTATTTTTTTATTTTTAAATTAATTAACTAAAATATTCTAAATGGTAGTTTGGTAAATTGGGTGCTGCGTTTTTGGTTGTTCCCAAATGCTCCTGTTGGCGTTTTTGGCTTGTTCACGTTTTCCTTCACAAGCCAAAAATGCCACTTAATAGTAGTCAGTTTGGTTTAAGTTTTTTAGATTAAATTTTTTGAAAATTAGATTTTTTAGTTTTTATATTTTTTTGTTTTTAGTGAATATTTTTAAAATTTGAAATATTTTTTTTATTTTTTTAGATGTACCGTACTTAAATGTATCTAAAAAGTAAAAAAATTATGAAAAAATATTTTAAAAAATTAATAAATACATAAAAATATAAAAATATATATATATTGAATTCTTGTATTTTTTTATTTTTTTGGTATTTAGTGAATTTTTAAAATATTTTTTTTATAATTTTTTTACTTTTTAGGTATATTTATGTTAAGTGTGTCTAAAAAGTAAAAAAATTGTTTAAAATATTAAAAAATTCAGTAAAAACAAAAAAAAAACACGAAAAATAAAAAAGTAGAATTTTCTGAAAAGTATTTTTTGAAAAATAAAAACAAGCAAGCTGATGGTATTATTATTATTATTGAGATTTGTTTAAAACCTAAATTGTTTTTTTTTTTTTTTGATTTAAAAAATTATAAATATTTTTTTTTGTTAAAAAATTTTATATATAGAATTAACTAAAAATAAAATTTATAATTATTCCTCTATATAATAACAAAATTATCTAAATTATTAATTGAAATATATTTTTAATATTATTAAAAATTATTAATTGATTTCATAATTTATTGATAAAAGAGCCGATTTGTTATGAAATTAAAAATTTGAGGGAGTGAAATGACTTCATTGTCTTTATTTTATGACTTGCTCACCCAAAAAAAAATAAAAAAAATCTTCGGGAGTGAAATGTAATTTTTAAAATCACAAAAATATTCATATTTTAATCAAACTCAGGATTGTACTTATAATTTATTCTATTATTAAAAAATAATTCATACACACAAATTCTTTTCCCACAAACTCCTAATGGCAATAGAAATGTAATTTAATATTATTAGAGACCCTAAGACTCCGTTTGGGAAGAAAAAAGTTGGGTTTTTTTGCTAAAATAGTCACAAAAAATAAAATAGACTTTTAGTTCAATAAGACAAAGAAAAATGTTTTGTGCCTCGAAATTTTTGCCCCCGAATGTCCCGAATTTCTGAAACGACGTCGTTTCAGAAATTCAATTTTTTTTTTTTTTTTCTTCCTCCAGTTTCAGACGCAGTGAGGAAGACGGAGATGGAGAGAAAGAGAGAGGGGAAGAGGTCGCCGATCTGTCGCCAATCGCCTCCGCCGATCGCCGCGTCTCCGCCTCCGTCGCCGATCGCCATCCTCTGCTCGATCGCCATGCCTCTGCCCGATTTTTTTATTTTTTATTTTTGGATCTGAAATGGTTGATGATGTTGATGAATGGTTATGGCCCCCTCCAATTCCTGTTCTTCCTCCTCCTGTTCTTCTTCTTCTTCTTCTTTTCTGAGGCTTTTTCCAATTCGGGGGATTCGGGGCCCCCTCATTTTGAGCTCTCAATCGAAGTTGTAAGACAAAACATCACATCCAATTCATAATTATTATATTATTTCTCTTACAAAAAAAAAAACAAAAAAGTCAAAAGTCTTTCCCAAACAAGACTTTTTGACCTCAAGCTAAAATAACTAAAAAAACTAAAAAATCAAAAAGTCAACCCACTTTCCAAATAAATCCTTAAGTTTATCAAATATCTTATATGATAAGACGTTTGATAAAAAATAATAATAATTTTTTTTAATAGTACAATTATTACTTTTGAAAATATTATTCTTTGACTTTTTTTAGAATATCGATTTTCATAATTATATTTTTAGTGTATAAATTTTAATCTTAACTTTTTAAAATAAACTAATATTTTAAGATAATAAAAAATAAAATAATAGACTAATATTTTTTTTAAAAAAATCTTTTAAATATCTAGCATTACCCATTAATAACTAACGCTTATATACTTCTCTCTTCACTCAAATCTTCACTCAAATCTTTCCAATCAACCTTACCACGTGATTTAAGAGCTTGGTAAGGCAAAAATTGTATAAATGTAGCATTGATTATTATTATTTTAATATTAAAATGATAATAACTAATAATAATAATAAGGGGTTTTCTGCCATAGGTACATTTGTAAATCTTTTAGGCCATTGAACTTAGACTCTATTCTCTTTGGCTTCGTTTGGGAAGCCTTGGTTGAGGTTTTTTTGGCTATTTTAGTCACAAAAAATAAAATAGATTATTTTAGTCACAAAAAATAAAACATCACATCAACCCATAATCATTACATTCTTCTCTCACAAAAAAACTCAAAAAAGCCAAAAAGTCCTTCTCAAACCAAGCTTTTTAGCCCAGGCTAAAATAACCAAAAAAGTCAAAAAACTAAAAAGCCAACCCACTTTCCATACCAACCCACAATTTATTTAAAAGGATAATTATTTGTTAAAATTAACATATCTATTTATCTGTTGAAATCAATCAATTTGTCTACTCATTGAAATTCACCAAACTAACTATTAATTGAAATGTTCCACATGTCACTTATTCAACTCCTATCTGTTAAATATCACATATTTCTCTACCTCATCATGGCAGAGGCGACTTCTCCGACATGTCTTGATCACCAAATAAGATTTACCTTAAATTTAATACCTTACTAGCATATTACCCGTGTTATGCACGGATTGTGTTTACAATTATCTATATATGTAAATTATGATTTTTAAATTTTTTTTTAAAAAATGTCTTATTTTTTTCCTTTTTATATTATATTAAAATTTAATATTTTGATAATAATCATATGTGTTGGACTTTTCAAAAAATTAAACGTCTTTTTTTTATTATATTATATTTAAAATTTAATATTTTGACAATAATCATATGTGTTGGACTTTTCAAGAAATTTTTTTTATACTTGTTCTTAATGCATTAAAGTGTTATTATGAAGGATAATAATCATATGTGTTGGGACTTTTCAAGGAATTCATGTGTTGGATTTCAAAGAATTATTTTTATACTTGTTGTTAATTAATGCATTGAAGTGTTATTATGATAGTAAGACTTGGGAGTTGGGAGAAGTTAATAAATGCTAAGATTTTTTTTTTTAAATCAAAAAATCAGAAAATTTAGATTGGGAGATTAGAGTTCCCACAAGACTTGGGGTTAAAAACCCCATTTTACTTAATATATAGTATAGATACCCTTTTGGGATGGACTTTCAACCATTTTTTTCCAATTTTCTCTAAGAATAAACAAATATATATATAGTGAAAAAAAATGAAATAAATGTTATGTGAATTAAAATTTGGATTAATTTCAATTATTAGTGAATATCAACATATTTCTATATATAAACTCGTATATATTAATACTTTAATTATAAAAATATATCACTTTTAACATTTAAAAATATTTTCAAAATAGAGGTATTTATACAATTTTTTATAGTTGAAAAGTTCATATAAAATGATATTTATTAATAGTTAAAGAGATTTTAGTGTAATTAACATTTAAAACTTTAAAGGAGATTGTAGACCCACAGTATCTCTAAATTTAAGAAGGGGGAAAAAAAAACGTTAGTGGTTGTCAAATTATTATTATTATTTTTTTTTGAGTTCACTCAAAATAAATTAAATTTGAGCGTATCTTAAAATTAATTAAAATTTAAAGACTTGAATAGTATACAAATTAAATTGAAACACTCTGATATTCACTAAATTTTTTTAAGTTGTTAGACCATCTCCAACGTTGTATCAAATCTGATATCAAATTTGAATTTTGATGAAAATGATACTGTTCATGGCTCCAACCGTTCACCAAATCTGGCACCAAAATGAGATTTCACCAAATCTTTCATCAGATCGACGAGGAAGAAATAAATTCACCAAAACACTGTTACGGACCGTTGGAGAGGAGGACCCGGTCGACCAACCGGTTGCCCGGCCGGTTGACCAACCGGTCAACCAGTAAAAGGTTCAAACAGTTCAACAAAAAATTCAAAAAAAAAAAAAAAAAAAAAAATTTTTTGCCTAACCGGTCGACTGGCCGGTCGACCACCCGGTCGTCCCGAAAAAAGTTCAAAAAGTTCAAAAAAAAAGTTCAAAAAATTCAAAAAAATAATAATAATTTTTGGGCAAACCGGTCAACCGGCCGGTCGACCACCCGGTTGTCCCGGGACAAATTTGATGAATGGTGAACCGTTGGAGCATCTGTTATCAAATTTGATGAAATGGATGCTTTTTGACTCAGATTTGGTGAAAAATCTGAGTAACCGTTAGGGTTACTCAGATTTTTCACCAAATCTGAGTCAAAAATGACCCATTTCACCAAATTTGATACCACTCACTCCAACGGTGCATCAAATCTCGTATCAAATCACGTGGGTCAACCGGTTGGTCGACCGGTTGGTCGACCGGTAAGCGTAAATATTTTTTTTTTGGAACGCTATGTTTCAACGCTATGTTTTGTAGAATATTTCAACGATGAAACAATTGCAGCTCTCTGTAAAGATGTTTACTGGTGGGTTGACCTATTTCTGAAATTGTTTCAAACAATTGATTGTTTCAGTAAACAATTGTTCTGTATTGGTGGTTTGAAACAATTATTGGTGGTTTGAAACAATTGTTCTATCAGTAAACAATTGTTCTTTATTGGTCCTGTTTGAATCTATGATTATTGGTGGTTTGAAACAATTGTTTCTATAAAGTAGCTTGGTGGTTGCAGTAAACAATTGTTCTTTAATTTGATAACAGAAGCTTTCATTCTCATTTCAGTATATCATGGGTCGACCGGTTGGTTGACCGGCCGGTCAACCGGGTAGGCAAAAATAATTTTTTTTTTTTTTTTTTTACCTGTTTGAACCTTTTGAACCCACCAAAAATAAAGGAAACCAGGCGACCGGTTGGTCAACCGGCCGGGCAACCGGTTGGTTGAACGGTCAGTAACAGTGATTTCACCAAATCTGTGTCTCGTTCTCAGTTTGATGATTTTTTTGCTGAAATCTCATTTTGATATCAATCTGATGCAACGGTTGGAGCATGAAAAAGAGACTTTTTCATCAAAATTTAAATTTGGTGCTGGGTTTGGTTCACCGTTGGAGATGGTCTTATGTATTATCTATTTTTTTACCTTTTTATATTACAAAAGTATGTGTAAAAATTATTATTTAATTTCATTAATTCATTAATAATTATATTTAAATAAAAGAATCAATCATAAATATTCATATAAATAGTAATACAAAATCAATAATATATAGTATTTTTTAAAAATTTTAAATCAACACTAAGGCTTCGTTTGAAAAGAAGGGTAGGGTTTGATTGGGTTTGTGGATTATTTTAGTCACAAAAAAATAAAATAAGCTTTTTAATTCAATAAGATAAAATATCATATCCAATTCATAATCATTATATTCTATTCTCTCTCACAAAAAGTCAAAAAAATTAAAAAGTTCTTCCCGAACAAGACATTTTAACCCTAGACAAAAATAATCAAAAAGTTAAAAAGCCAACCCCTTCTCAAACCAAACCCTAAAGGAAGCATGTGTGTGCCACTAACAAATAGCCAATCAAATTTCTGATTGCTAGCACACAATGAAATATATATATACACACAAATGCAGATGATAATGTTATATTTGAGTCGGAATTAAAAATAAAAAATTATTTAAGAGGCTGCTATGAAACCATTGAAAGGCGCCTCTCGTTCTCAATCCTATGGACACTAGTTTTTCCTCCCCATGTTGGACCTATATAAATGGACAAATTTGTTAACAAGTAACTATAATTAATAAATTTATTAAAATTTTGTTCATTCTATGTTTGATTGTGCATTTAATTCGTAACATAATTATAATACATTATGTGAATTTGAGAAATTTTAGTCCTCTTTACAATTCATTATCCGCTATTTTTTAATACTTTTACAGTATTCATAAGTGTACAAAATTTAAATATAAAATCAGACATAACTTATTTTTATGAGATATAATGAGTCACATTCATTTAAAAAATATATATATGATACTGTAATTTATTTTTGTGCTTTTAAAATTTTTGAGTAAAATAGATATGCAGTACTTGAAGAGAGAGAAGTCTTCAACTTGCAATTTTCTATTGACTCTCATTTTGGCCCCACTAATGTCCACAAGGAAGACAAATCAAATCTTTGTTCTCCTACACTATTCATTAGTTAGTTTTCTTTATTTATAATTTTGTCCACTTGTGAAGATATTAAGCCATGGTTTTGACTAACATTTAGGAACTAAATAATCATAAAAAAATAAAATAAATTATATAAGTCAATAAGATAAAATATTATTTTTTATCTATAATCATTACATTTTTCTCTCATAAAAATTAAAAAAAAAATTCCAAAATAAAAATTGAACAAAACTAAAAAAGTCAGGCAAAAAAATTTCAACACAAAAAAGTTGACTAAAAAAGTCAATGTCAAAGGAATCCAAAATTCCTTTGGTTTTTTTTTTTAATTATTTTCCTCTTTCTTTATAGTTTATTGAGATTGTGCCATTGACCATTTTTATCAAACAGTCTAAGCATCGTTACTTGGAAGTCACACAACTGAGTCCCAGGACAATGATATCATACATTCCACTTTAAAGGCAAGTTTGGGATCTTTTAAAAAAGATAAAAAGACAAAAAGTTACTCAAAAAGTTAAAAAGTTAACACTATTCACCAAAAGTCAACAATTACGACTGCACAACTTTCAATTCGAATTTTTCTCTATAAATTAATTTTTACAATTTTTTATTACACATTTTTCTATAAAAAGTCAAAAAATTAATCCAAACATCCATATTTTCAACCTCAATTTTTTAGTCTAAAAAGACAAAAAGTACACTTATTTAGGACACCCCAAACAACCCCTAATTATTTCAACTTTCAAAGAGTTTCAAAATAATCCTTCACTCCTCCACAGTGAAATCACTACCACCCCCCCTTTGTATGAGGCTCTACCAAATACATTTTTAAAATGTTGTTTGGCATTTCATATTTCATATTATTTTATTTTTAATATTAAAAGGGATAAAAGTCTAAAATTCATTCATTTCTACAACCACTCTTAGACACCATCTTCTCCTCCTCTAACCGCCATACACCAGTGCCCTTGCCACTCCTCCACCCTCCCCTTTTTGTCTGCAACTCTCTCTTCTTCTCTCTCGGCCAGAGTTGCTGGTAAGTTGTGACAGGAATGGGATTCAAGGTTAAGGTTGAGGTTGAGAGGGATAAAAAGAGAAGGGTGGCCAAAGATGGTGGGCACGGCTGTGAAGGTGGCATCAGAGGTGAGAAGGGCGTTGTGGGTGAGAGATAAAATTGAAATTAATTGATGTATTCAAAGAAAAATAACAAAATTCAAATTTGCAAATTTAGTATTATAAAAAAAATTGAGGTGCCCAATAACAATTTTGGGATTATTTAAAGACTCCCTTTGTTACTCCTAACTTTCCTCATCACCTATGGAAATGTTGTCAAATTTCATACTTCTAATAAAAATAAATTATTTAGTATTTGTTGGGGCACTGCCCCAATTTATGAGATTGACATTTGTATATAGTGATAGCTTCCACACAAATGTTTAATCTCAAATCTTATTGGGGGCAATACCTCTAACGCCTTCTACAAGCAATTTTCGGTGAATTGACAAAACCACCCCTAAGTTAAGATTTCTAACATGTTAGAGCCAATATGTGAGGAACATCCAAATCCAGAGACAGATTAATTAAATGCAGCCAACTAGAGAATCCATAATTTGACATGTCAAAACTTTTCGCGTGCTTAAAAGAAATATTCATCTAAGCATCACTTACAAAAAATGACTTCAAGCATTTGACACTTGAAAAGTACAGAAGGCTTGATCAATGTTTGCCCATCTAGTTTCCAATAGTATTCTAGCCACCTAGCATGGATCATAGCTTGAACAATGCAATGGTGTATAGACACAATCAAATGAATCAATCTACATCACGAGCTGTTAACCAAGCAGCGCTTCTTGGGGAACTTCTGTATGTTTGTTCAAACTGTAAATATCTTCCTCACCTTCTTCATGTTCCTCCGACAGATAGGGCAAGTACCTGCCAAGTCCGCAATCCTGCAGATCCAAACTTATAGAGATTACGACAAGATTGTTGCAATTTGATTGCAATTTAGAGGGGCTTATTAAGGCTAACATGATTCATGACATTCCTGTAAGTTACAATTTTATTTATCAGAAATAATTTTCAGCTTATGTCAGTAGTCGCTACAATATTGTTGGAGAAAGTCTTAAGGAAAAGCCTAACTCCAAGTTTCGAGTTTTCAATAGAATGTTCATCAATCTTGTCATGCACCCCAAGCCAAATACTAAATGGGCTAATCCCATAGACATTAGGTTAAATGGGAAGTACTTAAAACTACTTGATTGTCATCATCTAATTTCACATATAGTCCTGAAAGTATCACAATAAATTTAGACTATGGTGATAGAAATCTATCTTGGTTTCAGCATGTGATTTATCTTTTGAAAGACTAGATTTTATGTTTAAGGTTAATGAAGAAACAAGATACCTTGTTCCGCACGCAAAACAAGCCACACAGTGCCCGCATGGAAGGAAGAAACAGTCCCTAGGAGCATCAAAGCAAATTGCACAAAGACGCCGGATGTTATTATTGTATTCACCGTCTTTTAGTGGCTTCCCCTCAAGTGAACCCACTGCCAGCCCATCTTCAAGATCTTCGTCATCTTGTGAGACAGAATCATAAGACGAACCCCAACTTGACAGATCATCGTCTTTTTGTGTAAGTAGAGGAGCTCTCTCTGATCTCAATTCCCCAAATTGAAATCT
The DNA here is from genome assembly GCA_030407325.1 of Camellia japonica. NCBI lineage: Eukaryota > Viridiplantae > Streptophyta > Magnoliopsida > Ericales > Theaceae > Camellia > Camellia japonica. The sequence goes on from JAPPVO010000016.1 coordinate 6,255,516, forward strand.
GTTTCCTTCTTCATGCGTACATTGGAAATTGTTCAAGAAGTGGAAGGCCAACAGCATGAAGACAGTCATTACACCTACACACAGCAAAAATTAAGAAAACGATAATATGCTTTTTTGTTTCAAGAATAAGACAAACAGAAAAGTATACCTATACCAACAAGATATGTGATCCATCGAGGTCCATAGGACAGTTTAACATACCACTGATCACTGGTTGTACCCTGAGGGAACCAAAAATAGTATTAGGTAGTATGACTTCCTGCTGGGTAAAAAACAAAATTGAAAATTATTCAGGATAGCAGTAAAAAGGGAAAGGTGAGATGATGCTGTTTTAACTCATATTCTAGTTAAAACCTATAAGCTTGGAATGTCCATTTGATGAGATACTCCATGGTCGTTGCAACTTTAATGGCCAGCAGGATCTCAGATCAATATGTAGTTATTAACCAATGTAACTTCTAGACATCTTCCAAGAATACATAAGTTCTAACAAAGAGGTGGCCTAGGTGGGGAAGAGAAGGAAAAAGAATTGGTCATTGGTGCATTTTTGTTTCATGTAGATCTATTTAGGGGGGAAGCAACAAAAGGACTTTTGATGAATAGAAGAACCACTTTTAAGCTGAAAAGTAGAATGTAATCCCTTCTGTATAGTTGATTCTTGGGCTTTGTTGATCCATCATTGAGCTAATTTTTGGACTTTGTAGAGACTTTTGGACAAAGGTTTATGTATAGTAGTTTTAGGTGTTTTGTTTTGCTTTTGTTAGTGTATATGAGTGGCATCCCCTTGGTGCCATAGTTTTACTAAAATAAAAATATATATAATTCCATTTTGAATCTACAATAATCTTTTGAAAATTCAGTTTAGCATCCATGGATGGGTGCATGCCATATTTATGGCAGAGGCCCAATCTCCCACTATTGTCTAATGTCACCATGGAAGACCTCAAATTCATATAAGCTGATGCTACTGCCTCACATATGGTTGCTTCCACAGCAGGGTGCTCATAAATACATCCATCAAATTTATCTTCACACCCATCCCTTGTGAGAGCACAGTCCTCAATGCATGTGAGAGGGAGGTAAGTACAGAGAGAAATTTTGGGGTGTAATTAAAATCACCCTCCACAGCAACCGGCAAATTTAAATTAAAAGGGAAAAATCTGCCCCCAAAAATTCAAAATGTCCACCAAAAGGAATCTCTTACATCCCCCTCTCGTCAACTTGCAATCCAACTTTTGATCTCATTCCCAATTCTCCAGACCTTGAAAACAACAGCAATAAGCTGCAACTAGTCACTAGCTAAAGAGAGGTTTATGAGCAAGTAATCTATACTATATATTAAGCAAAAGGGGAGTTTTTAACCCCAAGCTTTGTGGGACCTCCAATCTCCCAATCTAAATTTCTTAATTTTTTGATTTTTAAAAAAAAAAAAATCTTAGCATTTATTAACATCTCCCAACTCCCAAGTCTTACCCTCATAATAACACTTTAATGCATTAAGAACAAGCATAAAAAAAATTCTTTGAAATCCAACACATATGAATTCCTTGAAAAGTCCCAACACATATGATTATTATCCCTCATAATAACACTTTAATGCATTAAGAACAAACATAAAAAAAAAAATTCTTGAAAAGTCCAACACATATGATTATTATCAAAATATTAAACTTTAATATAATATAATAAAAAAAAAGACATTTAATTCCTCGAAAAGTCCAACACATATGATTATTATCAAAATATTAAACTTTAATATAATATAAAAAAGGAAAAAAAAGAAGACATTTAAAAAAAAAACATTTAAAAATCACAATTCACATATATAGATAATTGTAAACACAATAAAATAGGAGGGTATTCATGTCTACACATTTTTTTTATAAGATCTCCTCCATTATAATAAGATAACACTTTATTTCTCTCATCTTATAATCTATATATATATATATATATATATTATATTATATATTATCTATACTATATATTAAGCAAAATGGGGTTTTTAACTCCCAAGGCCTATGAGAGTTTCAATATCCCAATCTAAATTTTCTATATTTTTTATTTTTTATTTAAAAAAAATCTCAGCATTTATTGATTTGGTTAAAATCCCCTGATTAGCATTTATTAAATTTTTTCAATCCATATGTCTTTCCACATGCCTGCATTTATTGATTTGGTCAAAATCCCCTAATCAGTATTTAAAATCCCATCATACAAATAATTATAGATACAATCCATGTATAGTTACTGCAGTACCCTTTTCAACTTCTCCCATACACTATGGTTAGTGATAAGATTGTTAAATTATTTTTATAAAAAATCTTAAAAAACATAATTTATATATTAAAAAAAATCTAAAACAAATATAAATATTTATAATTATCCCGTGCATAGCACAGGTGATGGGCTAGTTAAGCAAAAGGGGGTTTCTAACCCCAAAGTCTGTGGGAGCTCCAATATTTCAATCCGAATTTTTTAATTTTTTGTTTTTAAAAAAAAAAATAATCTCATTATTTATTAACTTCTCTCAACCCACAAGACTTTTTGACTTCTCTCGTAATTATTATACCTTTTCCAAAACAAATAATTTGTATATTCAAAAAAATTAAAACAAATATAAATATCTATTATTTATATCTATCTCTAACCTACAAGTTTTGTGAGAGTTCCAATATCCCAATTTAAATTTCTTGATTTTTTTTATTTTAAAAAAAACACCTTAGCATTTATTAATTTCTCACGACTCCCAAACTTTACCCTTATAATAACACTTTAATGCATTAAGAATAAGTATAAAAAAATTCCTTAAACCTTAGATTGTTAAATTATTTTTATAAAAATCTTAAAAAACATAATTTATATATTAAAAAGAATCTAAAACAAATATAAATATTTATAATTATCCCGTGCATAGCACGGATGATAGGCTAGTTTCCAAGTATTCTAAAGGTGACAGCAATCTGAATGTGGGATGAGAGAGATGATGGCAGAGGGCTTGATTTCTGGCAACAGTCAATGGTTTAGTAGACATGGATGGTAAGGTAACATGGTTGATTGAGGGAATTCAAAATATTGTCAACATGGTCAACCACAATGGTAATGCGAACATTGACGAGTAGAAGATGGGAAAGTTACACCAAAAGAGAACAGCCACTACTGGTGGGACAACCTCTTTTGACTTACCAAGGCAGATTTGCCCTCATTTAAATTTCTAGGGTGCTGCAGAAACAACCTTTTCTCTGGTGGTAATAACACCACCCTTAAATAAATATACATAATAATAAGATTCATGCATAGATGCCACCATATTTTAGGGTTGAGGGTTTTGTATAAAAGATGATTGTCAAATACATAGACTAACTGACTGAGAATACCAAAAGTAAAGCCTAGCAAAGAGAATTGTAATGTAGGGAAATGCAAAAATTATGGTTCATTCATCATTTTTTAGGATGTTCCATTTGACTTCAAACTGAGAGAAACAGTCAAAAGGTTACAAGGCTTACCTGTTCTGGACCTGGAGAGGTTAAGACAGCAGCATTTCCATTGGGGAAAAACATTTTCAAACTACAAGCACCGTGAGCCACAGCACAGTTGTAATACGCATCAGATGTATTATACAGGAAAGCCTTCAAGCTGATATTTAATTGCACCTGTTTGACACAGTTTGAGGCAAATTAATAGCACAAACTGGTGAAAAAGGAATAAAGCATCAGACTACTTAAAGAAGGAACAAACTTCACATTCCACATTTACTTCTTCAACGTTCTTTTAAAATACACTTGTAGACCAGATGAAAGAAAACACTTTCAGTTCATTCTTCCAACATTATAGGAGCTAAGATTGTTGAGGTCACCAAATCTCAGGTCTAGGCACGAAATCAGCAGGGTGTTTTCAATAATATGAAGGATAGATCTATTTCTTAGTCTTGGCCATCTCCAGGACCCATTACTAGTAATGGAAGAAACATTAGCAAGGAGGGAGCTTCCTACGTTTCTAACCAATCTTTCACCATAGACTTTATACAAAGGGCCAACCAGATGCCAATTGTCCAACCATAAAAAGGTCTCATATCCATCCCCAATCATATATCTAATTAGAAGTGAGCCAAACCCCTTAACTTCAACAGCTTCCTAAATGTCCAAGAAGAATCCAATTGATAGGGACTTTGATTGGGTGTCACAGTGCACAACACCACTGGTCCAAAGCAACCCTTCTTTCTACCCTTACAATGGCTTTCTCTCATCTTCCTCATGGAGTGACTGCCATGTCAAGGCTTTATTTCTAGAACAGACTATCATATTAGCTTGTTGCCCCAAAACATACTCACCGTAGACTATAAAACCAAGTCAAAGGGGTTGAGTCAGTTCAAATTGTCTGAGTCAGTCTCTATAATCTTATATGACATGTTGAATGCATCTTAAAGGTTCACAACCTAGATGGAACCTTAGGCATGGAACATACAACAATGAGCAGAAGTTGCCCTTTAACATCTGCTAAGGAAATTATAAACACATTGCAGTGACACTCCCTCCAACTATTCTGCACAAGCAGTCAAAACCAAGGAACAAGAATCTAAAAGATGTTTTATTTCTAAAAATTGGAAATACAAGAAGCAACAGATCCATAAATCTCATTATCTTCAATAATTCTGTGTCAGATAATTGAAATCCTAAAAATTAAGCCAAAAGAAAGTCAATGGAATAAGAGACGAGTTACACATTACCTCCACTTCTTCCGGGTTCAAGTTACCCACTGCAACATAGTAAGTAGAAGACTGGAAAATATCCTGCTGGATTATACCGCTTCCTGTAAATATGCAGTAACCTAGTTAGCACGCAATTCTACATAGTTAGGCATTTTTTTTAAAAAAAAATTTCACTTTTCCATCTCACCATGAATGACATTCCATGACAAGGTGGTATTAGGATATGATATGTCTTCAAGCCATTGAGCAAATCCTTCATTCCCTGCAATGTTTCAGTTTTAAAATTATGTTAAAACAGTAATTCCATATAAAATCAGCCCCCAAATAACATCTGTGTGCAAATAGAAGATACTAGGGAGATAACAAACAATTATATCTGTAACATACAAAAAAAGTAGCAGCATGCTGCAAGTAAAGCTAAGTACATTGTGAGACCAGTCGACTGTATAATTTACATAACTACATGAATTATCAAAACCGTGATGAGGACATATGAAAGCACCATAGCAATAGGATAAAATGTATGGAATAATTTAAAATAAGAGGGCCAAGAGAGAGAGAAAATGATCGAAGAATAATTTCCTTAGACAATAATCTAGCAAAAGATGGACATAGGCCTCAGAGAGCTATACACTGAGAGAGGATCCCTATAGCGAAGTCCAAGAAAAAGCTGGGATTATTCGCAAGATATTAAAAAAACACATATCATTCGATTACCATAAGACTTCCAAGCATGCCTTAAAGATATAATTATATGATTGTAGTGATGCATGAAAGTGGATAAAGTAGTAGTTCCTTGAAGAAGCTGGTCAGGAAGTGTAAACATACCTTGGGCAATTATAAGGATTAGAGAAGATGAGCTCGGAGAGTTCACACTGTACGAAATATTTATTTGAGACCCCTCATTCAATATATACACCCAATCCTATAACAAAAAGAAAAAGAAAAGAATTTACTCCACCACCTTTAACTTGAATATCTATGTTGCATACCAAAATTAACTAACTTGCCTTGTAAAGATGAGCAGGGATAAAGGTGCTCTGAGTTTCCGACCAAGTAGTTACAACATCACGCGGTGGCTCTTTGTAAAATCCATAAAGAATAGGTCCATTGTTTGCTTCATCTAATTGCTCCACCTGGTATATTTAACCAACCCAATTCAGGTACTGATCCCAAAAAAAAACCATGAAAGAGAAGAGAATGAGTGCTATCAAATTACCCTTATAGACTCCACAAAGAGTGGATTAGGTGTTATGAGAAGAGAACAATTAGAGCCGAGTTGTAGATTGACAGCACCGTATACCCCCAAAATCAAAGTCATTGAAACTGAAATAAAAAAACAGAACCCAACACCAAATTTAATAAGATCTATCAGACTCTAAAGCTTAACAACACAACCAGCATTCAAAAATCTATATTTAATAGCATTTCCAATCCTTCATCAAATTTGCACACAAAAAAAAATTTGCTAAAATCTGATCCACCCATTTCATCAAATCTGTATCAAAATCGAGGGGAGGCAATTTTTTTCACCAAAGCAAGGATGAGCCAAATCTTTAATCAAATTCTCAACAGTCATAATTTTACTGAAATTTGATGAAATTTTTTTAAAAAAGTGAAAGGATTTGAGATAGTTTTCTTTCATTAAAAAAATGTTTAAAACATGTTTTTAGGATGAAAAATGCTAGGGACCCCAAATGTTTTACCAATATTTCTACCAAATGTCAAGCATTACTCTTTTAGGATATATTTGAAGTTCTTTCATTCAAACATCTACATTTAAGAGCATTTTCAATCCTTCATCAAATTTTTCATCGAATTCAAATTTGATGAAAAAAATTGCTAAATTGTGATCCACCCATTTCATCAAATCTGTAACAAATCAAGGGAGAGACAAATTTTTCACCAAATTCTTTAAAGTCATATTTTTAGGATAAGTTTGGAATTTTTTAAAAAGATTTGATGAAAAAAAAATTAGAGTAAGATTTTGTGTGTTTCATATCAGGTAATCAAAATTTCAAGCAAATTTGATGGGGAAAAAAAGAAGTAAGAATCGAAAATGTATAGAAATTGAGGACGAACCAAAGAACCAAAAGGTGAGGACAACAATGATGCAAGACCAGGTATCGTCTCTGATCAATCTTGATGTCTCTTCATCTTCAGTTGTTGTTTGGTAGTGGACATGGTAACCAACCCCAGTCTGTTGCTGAACGAGCAACGACGGTTGATCGCCGTCGTCCTCCGCCTCTTCCGCCGCCACCTCCTCCTCCTCTCTGACCGGAAAGAACGAATACGACGTGGTTGGGGCGCCGGAAAACTCCCAAATGGTTGAGGAAGAGGAAGATGCAGATGCCGAAGAAGACGAAGAAGCTGATTGAGCAGCCTGATCTGTAGGCTCCATGAAAGAGAGAATCTAGAGAGAGAGTGAAATAGGATTTTTGAGAAAAACCCTAATTGTGATTTGGGTTGAGAAGAATCCATGGAAGAGAGAAGCAAAAAGAGAGGTTGGTTTGAAGGACGAGTAACTGAAAAATTGTTGACCAATCAGTCGTTTCGACGTTGGGTGGGACTGGTAGTTGTGAATAGAGTCACGGTTAAGCGAGTTTAAATACTCTACAACTACAACTACAAAAGTGGGGGAACACATGGGCTGCTTTTTTTGAGCTAACCAATCTATAGCTTTTAATTTTTGAAAAGTAAGCTATAATTTTTGAAAAGTTATTTTAAATTGTTCAGTTAAATTTATTTTAAATAGTTTTGAATTTTAATAATTTATTTTAATTAAAAAAAATTAATTCTGAGAAGTTAATCATCCTTTACTTTTGATTATTAGTATGTACATGTTAATTTACGGTTATACTCTTAGGCTGTGTTTGGTTGTGAATTCAAAACGTAATTCCACAGGTGTGTTTCAGTATGATGTTTGGTTGTGTGTTTGGAATCAATTTTCAAAACCTCTGCACAGACCTCTGTATCTCATCCGCGTTTTTTGTGAAAATTTTGGCTAGGGGAAGACCGCCCGGACGTCCTTAGGGACATCCACCCGGACATCCACCCGGATGTCCTCCGCTGTACAGATTTTTTTTTTTTTTTTTTTTTTTTTGCAATTAATTTATATAATTGGGAAAAATATTTTCTGAATTATTTTTAATTTTTAATGTGCTTTAAAATAATTTTGAGTTGTATGTTTAGTTATGAGTTGTAAATTTTTGTATCACATATCAAATATCACATCAACAATTCCCCACTCAAATCAAACCTCTTTTCAAAAACAATTTTCAAAACTCTTTACCAAACAAATTTTCTACACTCAAATCATAATTCTATAACACACAAACTCAAAATACAACTCATACTCTCAAATCACATTTACAAAACACAACCAAACGCAGGCTTAGATTTTTTAATTTTTATTTTTTAAAAAATAAAAAAGACTCAAATAGACTATAGATTATTATTTTTTTTTTATGAGAAATGTAGACAAATAATAAATAACAAAAATAAAAGTTAATTGAAAAAACTAATTCACAGCTTATTTAACAAACTAAAGGTGTCACGTTTCAAAATTTTGACAATTAAATATTAAATTAAAACTAAACCCAATCAACATTCCATCATCCAAATCTTAGGGGTAAAACAAAAAAAACTAAACGTTCTCGTCTCCATAAGGTTAAATAATTTCATGCTCAAAAGATTACAAGGGATTAAAAGAAAAACTAACAAAACATCAACCAAACCGTCCACCATAAATTTCATAACTAACCAATACCTTCAATATTAAAGTAACAATAACTAATCAAAACAACTTAAATAATGTAAATTTGAAAAATAACCTACAATATCAAATTGTCAAAATACTAAAATCATAAAAAAAAATAATAATAATAAATACAATAAACTAATATCAATCCTGAGCTCAAGAAAACAAAATAAATCTAAGAGACATGTTTAACAACTATAGTTATTTCACGTCACTACTGTAGCCTCAACTAGTCCTGCAAAGAAAGTTCGGTTGCACTCAAATAGAACGCAATCAAGATGTCAAGAGACAAAACGGGTTAGTATACAAGTATACTGGTATGAGTACAATTATTTGACATCCACGTATCCACCAAACACAAATAAAAATACATTTAATTCCTGTTACGGTACAAGACAAGTAATTTCATCCGCACCGAGACTGATAGAAAATGTAAAGGGGTCAAGTTGAATGTTGGAGATTTTGTATTTTTTAAGGTCTCACCGATGAAGGATATCATGCAATTCGGAAAAGAAAAGAAAGTTGGCACCTAAATTTATGAGACCATACGAGATCACTGAGAAGATTGGTAATGTGGCTTACAAATTAACCCTACCACATGCTTTACCTATGATTCACAACGTGTTCCATGTATTTTTATTGCGAAACTGTGTGCAAGATCCTTCCCAAATAGTATCACCGGAGATGTTAGAGATCAGTGATGATCTAACGTATGTGGTGCGACCGGTTACTATTCTAGATCGGGATGTAAAGCAGTTGCGGTGCAAGAAAGTGAACTTTGTGAAAGTGCAATGGAGCGAGAATGAAAACGATATCACTTGGGAATTAGAAGAGAAAATTCGACGTATGCACTCGAAACTTTTTGCTTAATACTCTCTTCTATTGAATCTCATGACGAGATTCTTTTGAGCTGTGTATATTGTAGTGACCCTAATTTTCTTAAGTCATTATTGATTATTTTTATTATTACCTAATTTTATTTTTGGACTTCATTAATTGTGTGATTACATGAGAATTTAATGTAATATTTAATTAATTTAATGTGTTGTTTAACTAATTTAACGTATTATTTAATTATATATAATTAATCTGAATATTTATTTATATTTTATATATGTATATAAAATGTGTTATATATATATATGTGTGTGTGTATTGATCATATATAACATATTTATATATATGGTATTTATATTATATTTGTATACTATAATATAATAAATAAAATAAAAAAATAAAAAAAACAAAAGGTGTTAATATCTTGAAAAGGATTGTCAATTGGATAAAGATCCGTAGCTCGACAATTTCGAGCTCGAAAGTGGCTCGAAAACAGACAGGAAGAAGAGAAAGAGAGGGAGAGGAGAAAGAGAAGGGAGGGAGAGGAAGGTCGGCGTCGTGGCCTCCCGCCGTCGTGGCCTCCCCGCCGATCGTCTCGCCGCCCGCCGTCGTCGCCCAGCTCCAGATCGTCACCGCCGTCCTCCCTCCGCGATCGTCTCGCCCTCCACCTCCGCCTCCGCCTCCGCCGCCTCCGCCTCCGCCTCCGCCTCCTCCTCCTCCCCCTATATTAGGGCCCCCTCCCCCTCCTCCTCCTCCTCTCCCCTCCCCCTCCCCCTCCTCCTCCTCCTCCTCCCTCTCCCCCTCCGTCTTCTTCTTCCGTAGCTCTGCAACAAAGCCAGGAAAGCCAGGAAAGAAAAGAAAAAAAAAAAAAAAAAACTCGACACCAAAACGACGTCGTTTTGGTGTCGAGCCGCGATTCGAGCCGCGCCTCTCGAGCTACGTAGCACTGCCCTTGTCAATTAGGTTATAAAGAGGAGCAGCAGCAGACACCGATTAAAAAAATTTTTAAAAAATGGTCGAGAGAGAGAGGGGGACGAGGCGAGAGAGTCGACGAAAGGAGGGGGGAAAATTAGGGTTTTATTTTGATTGTTTTATTATTTTTTCAAGTATTTTCTTGATTTTAAAAAAAATATTATGAGTATAAAACTCATTTTTCTTGATTTATTTTTAATTCATTATTTTTATTTATTTATTTGATGTTAGTTTGATTTTGTATTTGCATGTAGATGATAGATTGATTTAATTATTTTGATTAGTTGTGTATATCATGTTTAAAGTTTTTATATGGATTTATTTTTATGGTTATAATCACACTCATTGTTATATAAAATTAAAATAAACTTGGAACCCATAGATAAATTCCTTATACTCCACTATGACTCCGTGGATTGTTGTTTTTATTTGAGTGATAATGAGAAAGAGTGTATAAGGAAAAAAAAATGAAGAATATATAAGATTTATTTTAATGCCTTAGGCTTGGCATTGTTATGTTTGTTCTCATGAGTAGATGAGAGATTGTGTATATATATTGTTGCCTCGTTCTCATGAGTAGACGAATGCTTTGATTTATGTGCGTACGTATCCCCTAACCATTTTGGGACTGTGGGTCAAGCTTGGGACGATATTCTCGTGCAAGTTTGGCTTTGGAGCAATGTTAGGTATACCGGAGGCACATGGGATATATGGGTAGGCCGAAAGTGAAGGGCCGAAATGGTAGGGTTAAAGTATAAAAAAATTAAATATGAACTTATATGTATAGTTTGAATTGTATTAATTTGTACATATTGAAACAAATAATAATCGACCTTGATAAATTATGAAATTTGGGCAAGGTTATGTATACGTAATTATAGACAACTTTTATATTTTAACTTTGTACTAAAAAGATCGATTATAACTTATAATCGAATGATCTTGGTTATAGTAATTTTTATTCATTTTAGTAAAGCAGATTTTAGAGGCTGTTTTAACCCATGAAACGAGTTCATTTTTATTAGTTTCCGTAAATTGAAATAAAACGTTATTCTGAACACTTTTTGTGTTTTAAACTTTTCCGAAAAAAGGCATTTTCTTTTCGTTTTTAGTTTCAGATTTTTGATCGAATTACATTTAGAATTTTCTATTAAAGGCTTGTTTGGGGTGTTATAAATAAGTTCACTTTTTGACTTTTTTGATAAAAAAAAAATAGAGGAATAAAAGATGGTTGTTTGGGATAAATTTATGACTTTTTACTAAAAAAATGTGTATTAAAATATTGTATAAAATATCAAAATTACGTTATTACCCCTCTGTCATATGCGTACTAACAGTGCTGATTGAAAGACAGTACAGATTGCTTTCAAAATAGTGATAACTTCATAACATATATGTATATAGGATAAGGCTTCACGGGTACTGTTGGGTCCATAGGGACTCACTACGGGTCCCGTTTTGATAATCGAAACCGTTCAATATGTAGAAATCATCTATTATTTTATGCATATAAAAAATCACGTTGATCGAATATCGATAACTATCTAATCGAATTAATTTTTTGTCAACCATTAATGTGTTCACTGTCAATTTTTTTTTATACAAAACTGATTTGATCATATAGTTATCAATATCCGATCAACGTGATTTTTTATTAGTGTATAGTACTCGACGAGTTTTACATATTTAACGGTTCAGATTATCATAACGGAGCCCGTGATGGGCCCCAACGGGCCCAATAGCATTGTCTTATGTATCATGAGAAATACATTCGCCTAATTGTTTGTACCATCACTGCAGAGCACCATCACTTCATTACACGACGTTGACTAGTACTTTTTTTGTATAAATTTATTTATTTATTTATTTTTTTGTGAATAATGATAAATTTTTGACTTTTTATTTTTATTAGACTATGCCAAATTAGCTCTAAGCTTTTCTTTCAGCCTGTTCAATTTCTACTAAATTTGTTCGGGCTACTTTCTATAAAATTTGATTTTGTACATATAGCGATCCCGATTTCCCTTTCTTTAATTGTTGTATCCGGACTTAGATTCGTGGAGTTGGTTGTTGTATATATCTCGTTTACATCCTTTACTTTTTGTATTTAAGTCTTGGGTTGTGTTGGGCAGGTTTGAAACAGGTTGGTTGAGCTTAGAAACCAAAAGTAGTTGCCCAGATTTTAGTCTCCACGCTCGAGCGGAGCTTTTGACGCTCGAGTGGGACTTTGTTTTGCTTCTCCGCTCGAGCGGGGGTTTTGGCGCTCGAGCGGGAAAATCCATCTCCCAGTATTTCCTCTGCAGTGTTCGGCGCTTGAGCGGGCGTTTTGAGGCTCGAGCATGAGTTTGTGTGTGACGCTCGAGCAGGGACTTGGTTCAGCAAAAGTTCTGGGAGCGTGTATCCGACGCTCTGTAACAACCCTCGTCGCTGATTATCAAAAAACTACTGATTACTGTTATACTGAGACTGATTATGAGAAGTAATTGAACTGATTAAAATACTAGACTAACTGACTGAGATCTGAAACTGAATCGATTGACTGTATCTGTTTAATTGCATGTTTATCTGTTTGACTGTTTAATTATCTGTTCAGTTTTTATGTTTAAACTGTTAATTGAAGGCATTATCGGCGGCCGAACCGGAAACCGATTAGTGTTTCATGATCAGTAGAATTTATGTGATTTAAGGGTATATTTATCTGAAAATTTATTTTGTATGATTAAACTAGATTAAAGAATGTAAAACACATAAGTTGCCTTATCTGCCAAATTGCCATTGTGAGTGGGCTTTTGTTTATTGAAATAATTGAGCCTTTATACACTTAGGCAACATTTTGCTCAGCTCATTTCTTGTTCATAGCCGAATTAGAGAGAGAGATAGGAGAGAGAGCTTGAGTTCTTGAATTTTGGCTTGGAGGTTGAGAGAATTGAAGGGATTCTTGCATTTTTGGACTTCTACACTTGAATTCAAGGCTTAAGGTAGACCATTGACCTCCTTCATTGTGTGTTTGAGGTTAATCTTGCATGATTCAAGTTAAATTGTAGAGTTAAGGCATGAATTAGTTCAATAAGTGTTGATATAAAGCTTAATTGTTGCATGCATGGCTATATCCTTGCATTTTGAGGTTGATTACATAGAATTTGATACATGCATGTTCATAATTTTGCAATGGTCCATGTTTTCAACTTGTTTTTGAACAATTGGCTCACTAGAGCATCAAATTGAAGCTTTGAAATGATTTGAATTCATGCATGTTTGCATGTCCTTCATGTTTATGAAAATGGGTTTGAATTTGGATTTAATTAACTCACCGTTGGGTTTTAATTTCTCAAATTGAGCTTTGAAACTTGTTGTATATTGAGTTTAAATGTGTTTTCCAGAAATTGGGCCCAAGAGGTCGAGTTTTGAGCTAAAGAATGCTTGGTTTGAGCTTGGGAGGCAAATCTGGAAATTCCAGAATTTTGCTTCTACACTCGAGCGAAAGATTCTACGCTCGAGCGACCATCGTTTCTTCTGAGCTCCGCTAGAGCGAAGGAATGGTGACTCGAGCGTAAATTTCAAGCTCTCAGAATCTTGGTGCGCGCAAGCGTACGCTCAAACGAAGGGACTTACACTCGAGCGAAGAGCTGTGTCTCACGCTCGAGCGAGCATCGAGCGTAAATTTTGAGCATCCAGTATTTTTACTGTAGCACACAGTCCGCTCGAGCGACGGAATTCACGCTCGAGCGGAGATCCTTTGTCTGCATGTCCGCTCAAGCGAAGGAATCCTCGCTCGAGCGAGACCCCTGTTTTTTGAAAATTTTGTAAAATGTTTCTAAGTGCATCTTTGCATCCTCTTTCAATCCTAAGCATTCCTATGGCATATTTAAAGCATCTTAAAGAGGATATAGATGTAGAACCACACCGAGGCAAATTAGGGATTAAGTTATTATCTTTTCCAACTGTGTAGCTTAGTGTGTGTTCAATCTGTAAACTGTATAGGGTTGGCTTTCCGAGGAGACGCTCTAGTTCACTGTTGCCCAAAACTCTGTGAGTAACAATTGTGTAAAGATATGTTCAAAATGATTATCTTTTGAATACTGAACTGAACTGTTTACTGAACTGATATTGTTTACTGAATGAATGTATGTCCTATATTCTGAACTGTATTGTGGCATCCTTAGCACCTACTGTTTACTGTTACTGTTACAGAGATCTCTGTCGGTTCCCTCGTGGAACCACTACTGTTTACTAATTGATGGCCATCATTACTGCTCGGTCTTTTAAGGCCTACTGTTTACTGTTATGCTAATGGATGTACCACATATGACTGTTTACTGTACTGAACAATTGATATACTGATTGAAATGAACCGTTTTCATTACTGTAAGGACATTCATTCTAAACCTCTTTACGCTTTAGGTTATTCACTGGGCTTTAGCTCACTGCTCATATATATATGTAGGTGTACAGGCACCGGATCAAAGCTAGAGGCGTCGGGGTAAACTCTAGTTTTGTCAAGCCAACCACTGTGTCTCACTGCGAGGTTCCGAGCCTGCCAAGTTATGGCTTAGGGGTGTTTTTATTTCCCTGTCTGTCTCCGTACTATTTTTGTAATACTGTATAGACTGACAGTACTGTACTGTTAATAGGGATTAGGTCCCTGTCTTCTAAATGATTGTATATGTGTGTATATACTGCTTCTGTACCGAATATAATTATGTATGGAAAGTCTTTTGCATACAGACTGTCACAGCTCATTGGGCATTGTTTATTTACTGTATTGGCTTCCGCCAAGCCCCTGTACTCTGTTTTACTATATTACTGCTAAGTAGGCCTTCGGTAATCTAGGATTACTGGCCGGTTACGGTGCTAAACCCCTAGGAGCGGGTTTGGGTCGTGACACGCTCGAGCGGGGGTTTGGACGCTCGAGCGTGAGTCTGTGAGTGATGCTCGAGCGGGGCGATTTTTATAACAACTTTGGGATTCCATTTTTGAATCACTTTTCAACATCCTTTCTCTCTCTTACTTTTCCGAAAAAGCCATTTGAGAGCTTCTCTCACTAAAACTCAACTTCTCTCTAAGTATTGATCTAGTATTAGTGATTTCCTCACCTTGGGCCTTTGTAAAAGTTATGTCGATCGTCGAAGGCTATCTTTTGATCCGAAAATTTTGAGATTTAGAGCATCTTCAATTTCTTCATCTTCTTCCCTTGGGCTCCAAATTTGAGGTAGGGATTCCTACTCACTCTTATGGGTTTTGAGCTAGATATTGAGTTTTTGTATAAATGGTTTTGGGTGTTGGAAACTAGGGTTTCAAATCTATAATTTTGAAAAGAGGGTTTTGTTTATTTTGGACCATAAATATGTATTTGGGTTTCAAAATGAGTATGTTGATGTTGTTGGTAATATATGGACTCTTGGAGTCAATATTGAGAATAAGGAGAATTATGCCATGTTTGGGTATATTTGGGTCATTAGTGTAATTAATGACATTTGTTGGGAAGTTATGGAATTGAGTTGAATATAATAAGATTGGCTCATTATGAGATAGATTAGTGAAGTTGGATTTATTAATCGCTTACTTTTGGAAATGTTGATAAATTATCTGTTGACGCATTTATTATCTGTATAGAAATAATTGCATGGGGCTACCGGTGGAGGGTAGTCTTGATTGTTGGTGGAGGGTAGTCTTGATTGTTGTAAACAATGCATGACGATTAGGCAAACTAAACCTTATCAATTGAACGTGTCATAGAATACGACGGTTGAAATAATACATTGATTTTATGTATTGATTGATTATGTATATGACCTATGTGTATATACGTTGTGTTGTGTGGGAGGAGATAGGGGATGTACTCCACGGTTTATGGGAAGATAGGGGATGGATCTCTAAACCGGATAGTGTTTGGGAGGAGATAGGGGATGGACTCCGTAGATATAGCTCATATGATTATCTATCGAAGTGTTGATATAGCTAGTATGCTTATCTATTGTGAAATGGGAAATGTTTAATATGAGTTACTGTCTTATATAAATTGTTGGCCAGGTTCTGAGCCGTAGTTGTGAATCGTGAATTTGATAAAAAATGGATAATGAAATGAAACATGGACACATTGTCATGTAATGAAAATGGTGTGTGAATTGATTTATATGAGTCAAACATTTATCAATTGCTAATGTCTTAGTTACTGCTTAGCATATTTCTACTGGACGTTGGCTCACCCTGTATGGGACATCATTTTTAGGTACAGGTAGCATACCACCTCCAAGGACATAGCTTGGATGGTTATGGGAGTTGAAGACTCTTTTTGATTATTTTGTTCGTATTACATGTATATCAAGACAAGGGCTTATTTTGTATAGAGTTAGTACTCTTCTTTTTGTAACCAAGTGTTGACTTAGAAAGCTGTAAGCCCGTAGGGCATTTGCTTTTGTTGTTAACATGTAATACTATTGTAAGAACTACCCTGATGAATAGAAATGTGTTGATTTCTCTTATATCATTGCATGTCTAAAATGATGGGTTTTATGTACTATTTTGAGGGCATTACAGTACAACTTTTGTCCTTTGAGTTTTGGTCAATTCAAACTATTTAAGCATGAAACGGTGTATTTTTATATTTCTTCAACAAGTTACTTATGATTGAATTATATTAGCTTTATTTTTTTTTGCAAAATGGTGGGTTTTACTAACTTTTTAATGCAGGAATGACTCACCATATTTTTATTTTTATTTTGTTTGTTTTATACTCAATTTATATTTAGTTATGTACAGGTAATAAACTAAATGTCACTGTATCGCGGGAAACTACCTCTTCGTCTCGGTGTGGATGGAACTACTTGGCTTATCCCATAACAGGAATTAAATGTATTTTTACTTGTGTTTGGTGGACACGTGGGTGTCAAATAATTATACTTATACCAGTATACTTGTATACTAACTCGTTTTGTCTCTTAACATCTTGGGTGCGTTATATTTGAGCGCAGTCGAACTTCATTTGCAAGATTAGTTAGGATTACGGTGGTGACGTGGAATAACTATAATTGCCAGACATGTTTCTTAAATTTCTTTTGTTTTCTTGAGCGTAGAGTTGATATTAGTTTATTATATTTATTATTTTTTTTATGACCTTAGTATTTTGATAATTTGACATTGTAAGTTATTTTTCAACTTTGCATTATTTAAGTTGTTTTGATTAGTTATTGTTACTTTAATGTTAAAGGTATTGGTTAGTTATGAAATTTATGGTGGACGGTTTGTTTGACGTTTTGTTAGTTTTTTTTTTATCCTTTATAATCTTTTGAGCATGGAATTTATTTAACCTTATGGAGACGAGAACATTTAGTTTTTTTTTATTTCACCCTTAGGATTTGGATGATGAAATATTGATTGGGGTTTAGTCTTAATTTAATATTTAATTATCCAAATTTTTGGGTGTGACAAGGTGTGAGCATAGTCCGGATTGGTTCGGATTTGAGTAAAACCATGACCAATCCGTTATCTATGGTTGCTAAAAAATTGAAACCAATTAAATCCATTTAAATGGTGGAACCAATCCGTTTAAATACGGATTTGATTGGTTTAGAACCACGGATTCACATAATTAAATAACAAAAAAAATATAGCACATTTTAATTTTATAAAAACATAAACATACCATTAAACAAAAACAATAAAATTTGATACACATTACACAAAGAGGAGTTATTCTCAGTATTAAAACCAAACATAGCATCAAATAAAAGCAATAAGGAAATTGGTTTAGCTTTTATATGAAATAAGAGATAATATTACGTGGGAGGGTTTATAGTATAAATATAGGCCATTTGTAGACGGTTCGGATCAGTTCCAATCCAGAACCGTGCGGTTCAATCCGAAACCGATCCGTGGCCTACGAATTTTAAAATTTTCAATCCGGAACCAAATCACGAACTTAAAAAATCAATCAAAACCTATTGGATTTGACTGGACCGGATTGGATTACGGATTATACGGATTTCTTGCTCAGCCCTAAATATTACTTAATAACTTAAATCTATAATCCAACAGTTACACCAAGCAGATTAACAACTTCTGATTAAAGTCATAATCTATAATCTGCTAAGTTATAATTTATAATCTATTTTAACAGTTATACTAAACGGGGCACATGTAAAGGGCATTAAACGATCTGAATGGTTTGGCTTCGATTCGTTGGTTTGTTAAAATCTCGTTTCAATTTAATTCGTTAAGTAAATAAGTTAAGGAAATAGTATATATTATATGTACTTTGTAATTAAAAAAATATATAATTTTATAATTTTTGAATCATAATTAAAAATATATATATATATATATATATATAACCAAACACTATATGATTCCTAACTAAATATCTTAAAAAAATATTATAACTAAAGAAAAAAATCATAACTAGCATAACTAAAATTACATATGATAAGGGTGTGTATTATAAAATTCTCCATAAATTAAATTCAAACACATTTTAAAAATTAGTTAAGAACTTTCAAATTAAATTTGAATAGTGGATAAAAACTCTTTTGAAATTGAATTGAAAATTTAACTAATCAAATTTGAACAAATTTTTAAACTTTAAAAGCTAATTAAAATTTTCAAACTATATTTAAACAGTTAACTGTTTGACTCATTTATCACCTTGACTCATTTATCACCTTTCGAAGTGTGCTCTTAGGCCCCGTTTCTTTTCAGAGGTAGAATGGAGAGGATTCGTAGCGAGGGGATTGTTAGTGAGGGGACTAAGTAAAATTTTGTTTATTTTGATGATAGTTATTAGTGTAGGAATTATTAAATTATTTTTATGTAAAATAATAAAACAAATAAAAAAATATAAAAAATTAAACATTAATGTTTAAAAAAAATTCCCAATATGTAAAAAATAAAAAAATAATTTTTTTTCTAATCCCCTCACTATTTTTCTAATACCATCTCCAACTCTTCCATCTCAATCCCCCTTCTAACCTCCATCTTAATCCCCTCCACTATCCTAAATTAAATTCAAACACATTTTAAAAATTAGTTAAGAATTTTCAAATTAAATTTGAATAGTGGATAAAAACTCTTTTGAAATTGAATTGAAAATTTAACTAATCAAATTTGAACAAATTTTTAAACTTTAAAAGCTAATTAAAATTTTCAAACTATATTTAAACAGTTAACTGTTTGACTCATTTATCACCTTGACTCATTTATCACCTTTCGAAGTGTGCTCTTAGGCCCCGTTTCTTTTCAGAGGTAGAATGGAGAGAATTCGTAGCGAGGGGATTGTTAGTGAGGGGACTAAGTAAAATTGTGTTTATTTTGATGATAGTTATTAGTGTAGGAATTATTAAATTATTTTTATGTAAAATAATAAAACAAATAAAAAAATATAAAAAATTAAACATTAATGTTTAAAAAAAATTCCCAATATGTAAAAAATAAAAAAAATAATTTTTTTTTCTAATCCCCTCACTATTTTTCTAATACCATCTCCAACTCTTCTATCTCAATCCCCTTCTAACCTCCATCTTAATCCCCCACTATCCTAAACAACCCCCCCCCCCCCCCACACACACACACACACAATCCATTACACCAAAAAAACAAACGGGGCCTTAGGACTATGGGCAATGTGCAGCCACATTAGCTGTTGTAGTTAAGTTTTTTATTTGTTTTATTTTACTTGTTAGTTATTAAATTAGTACATATGTGAGTTAATTTCTCCACTTTTCGTGTAAGGTTAAGTATTTACCTCTTTAATTCAATTATTTCTAAAGAGAATTGAACCCACATGAACTAAGGTCTCGTTTGGCAACTCAATATTTTAGCTTAAAAGTTAAAAAGTCACTAAAAAGATAAAAAGTTAACAATTTATATCAAAAAATAAAAAATTATATTTTCTCTCTATTTTTTGCATATTTTGTCATAAAAAATAAAAAAATATTTCAAAATACTAATTTTTTTATTTCATATTTTAACAAAAAAATCAAATATTACTAAAATAATTTATTCACAAACGAGGCCTAAGCCCTGAAGAAATTTAGACCTAGAATTTTTGAAATCTAAAAGATACATTTGGCCTAATTATAAAAATTTCAGATTAGTTATATTGGGAGAAGTTTAAGAAACTCTTTAAATAGTTTTGGATCAATAGATTAATAAAATAAATAATAATGTTAAAGTACATACATTAAAAAAAATAAAAAAATCAGTTACATAAGATATTGAGCATATTTCTTTTGTAGTTTAATTGTTGAAAAATTAAAGAGTAATATTAGAGTTTCTCTTATATGGACAAATTCTGATCACATAATTAGTGACAACTTTCTCACATAAGCGGAGTTAAATGTTTGTGTCTATCTAGTCATATGATAACATGCACTCGGAATTTTTAAAATTTGAACGATAAATTATTATGACCTCCTTCAAGATTTAAAGAACATTGATTGAGTTACACAAACTTGACATAATTATATTAAAATTTCGTTTGGCAATAGTTACGGTAGCTAATTTTTTTTTTGTGTTGAGACTTTTTTAACCTTGTTTGATTTTTGTTTTAAATTTTTTTTGATTTTTGTGAGAGCAAAAGTATAATGATTATGATTTAGATGTGACATTTTGTTTTATTATCTTATACAGCCTATTTTGTCTGTTTGTGCCTTTTTAGCCCCAAAATATTTGCCAAACGAGAACTAAATTTTATTAAAATTTTAATTTTTCTTTCATCTATTAATTATATGAATAAAACATGATATTATTTATATTTTATCATTATTTATGTATGCATTTATAAATTATTTATATTAATTTTAATTATCTTACTTTTTTAAAAAAAAAATTTATCTCTATAGATGTTTGTGAGAATCATGTCTTGTGCCATGTGGACACCACTGTTCTAAAAATTGACCTTTGTGCACAACAAAACCAAAGTGTGAGTTGCTACTATTCTATGAAATTTGACTACTTTGGGGTGTTTGGTGTGAATATAGGGTTGATTATAGCGTATTTTAATTTGAAAATTTGTGTTAGATTGTTTAGTAGAACTTTTGTTTATAATTTTTTAAGTAGAAATAGTTTAAAATATTTAAAAAAAATTAATTATTTAAAAATTAAAAAAAATACTTTTAATTTTTACTTTTTAATTATCAACTTTTAATTTATAATAAGACTTTAAAATTGCCATGATCTTTAAATTTGGTCTTTACCGTACAATCAAACCGCTGGAGGGCATGATACTTCACTTGTTTCAATTTATATGATTAAATTTAAAAATATATACATAATTGTAATGATTAGGGCAGAGACAAAAAGGACTTATAATCACCCTATTAAAATTAATTAGAAATTTAAACATTTTAATATCCTCCTCACCAACTCCATAAAAAAGCAAAATTCCAAAATAAAAATTAGAAGGATGAATTAAATTTCAAGAGTGAAGGTTATAATTTATGAGTTAATTACACATTTCATTTTTATAGTCTAACTCAAATTTAATATTAGCTTTTAAAGTTTTAATTTGAACTTTAAGGTTAGTTTTAATTTAGTATTTTCGTTCAAATTTTTTATTAATTTTACCATATAATTTAGATAGAGAAATCAAATTGAAATTTTTTAAAAATTAATAAGTGTTCTATAATTGTTAATTTAACCTCCCAATTAGATGAATTGATTAAATTAAAATTAAACTTCAAATGTATAGATTAAATTATTTAATTTAAAACTATAAAAATTAAAATGAAATTTGAGCCAGTAAAAAGTGTAATTAACCTTAATTTTATTTAGAAATATGTAATTATAAAAAATAATAGTACTTGTTATGCGGCGTCGTTTCCTCAGACAAGTCTAAAAAGCGTTGAAATTTTTCCATTTTGCCAGGCTGGTGTGTCCTAGAACCTCGAATTTCTATCTCCAGCCCCCATATTTATCCGCGCAAAATTTATTTTATCAAGGGCAAAACCGTAATTTCAACCACACGGCAAAAACTCAAACCACCTCTCTCTCTCTCTCTCTCTCTCTCTCTCTGCTTTTGAAAGCACCTCCGAAAACCAGATCTGAGAAGCGTCGAAAATCTCCACCGCCGTGAAAACCCTAAAAGCTTCTGAAATCGATTTCGATTCGAATCGATTTTGATTGATTCGAATCGAGAGTTCACAAATGGGCGATTTCAACCTCGCTCTGGTGATCGTCGCCATAGTCGTATGCGTCCTGGTTTTCTTCTTCAATGTCTACCTCCTCATCAACTTCCAGCACCCGGACGACGCAAACCAGGCCTACTTCCCCAAATTCGTCGTCGTTTTGGGGCTCTCTGTCGCCGCCATCTCCATCCTCATGTTACCCGCCGATGTCGCCAATCGCCAGGCTTGTCAGCACGCCATTTACAATGGCGCTTGTAATCTCACTTTGCCTATGAAGTCTCTGTGGCTCGCTGTCTACATTCTCGATGCTGTTCTCGTCTTCTTCGTCATACCTTTCGCTATGTTCTACTACGAAGGCGATCAGGACAAGTCAGTATACATTTCTAGTGTTTTTTTGATTTTGATTTTGATTTTGATTTTGATTTTGATTTTGATTATCATCATTGAAATGTCAGTGTGTGTGGAATTTTGATTTTGATTTTGATTTTGTTTTTGTTTTTTTGATGCAGGACTATTGGTAAAAGGATTAAAAGCGCATTGTTGTGGGTGGGAACTACAGCTATAGTTTGCGGTCTGGTGCTCGGAATTTTATACGGTTAGTTTTCTTCAATATTGACAGATTACTTAACCATGGAGTGAGAATAAGGCAGATTTGGAATGACCTAAATTGTGGAATTCATATGTAATTCTCCAATCCTTCACCAAATTCTTCATCAAATTTAAATTTGATGAAAATTTTGGAGAAAATAAGGTACAATCCTTTCATCAAACTTGTATTAAATCAAGAAGAAGCAAAATTTTCATCTAATCAAGGATAAACCAAACCTTTCACCAGATTTCCAACCAAGCCTTTTTGCACTTAAGTTCGATGAAATTGTTAAAAGATGAAGGATTGGAGCTAGGTTTTTTTCACCCAAAATTGATGAAATTTGAAATTTGGGATGAGAAAGTAATTTTTAAAAATATTTTGATGAACATTTGATGAAAGGATTGGAGTAGTTCATATCAAATCAAGCTTTTTACTCGAATTTGGAATCAAATTAAATGAAAAATTTGATGAATGATTGGAGATGGTCTAAATATATCAATTTGGGTGCTTGGGTGTAATTCCTTTTGTGTGAATTCAGCTGTTTTTTAATCATCACAGGTGCTAAATTATGGTTTATTCTCAAGGGGAAATTACCTATCAGTGTTACTACCAGAAAATTATTACAGAATCATGAAAAAGTTTATGATTTTAATTATTAATGTGTATAAAGTTTAGCACTTCTGATTTTTTTTTTTTGAAAGCTTACATTGAATTGAAATTTCTCCTATTTTTAATCGTAACTAGAGATTCCATCTCTGTGTTTTATTATGGTTTCAGTACTGCAATCCCTTTTAAGCTGTAATTTCATTGTTGGAGTATCCTTTATTTTCATTTCTTTATGAGAAAAAAAGAAATTTTATTATTGGAATTTCTTTTTTTGATAAATAGGAATTCAATGCCAAAAGGGTGGCCAAAATCCATGTATGTATGCTGCACACCAAAACCAAACCTTAGAACCTAAATTAACCAAAGCATCCAGTGACCCAACTACAGATGCCTCAAAAAGTCCAGAAAATCTCAAGTAAAGGATTTTTGCTCTTGTTTTTAATCTTCACCCAACACAACTAAACAATAATCCTAAGATGTTACTCTTTAATTGACAATTGATTCCCATCAGTTCTTCAAATAATTCCCTTTTCTTTTTTTGGCTCAATGTAACATTACATACTAAGCTCAGGCTGTCAATGTTTCATACATGTGAAGAACTTCCACCACTGATCTAGGTAAGACCCAAGTCACCCCAAACAAGGTCAATAACAAGATCATACCTTTCCCACAACTCCATGATAAAGTAGGAAATGGATAAGGGAGAATCTTTTCTCAACTTAAATGTTATCCATCATGAGAATACTTCTACATTTTATTGACCATGTGAAAAAATCTCCAACTATTGCTTAGATAGAGCACCTTTCTTTTATTTTTATTTGATGACATTAAACATAATCAAAGGATATTGCAGAGGTAGCTCATTGAAGATCTTGTATGTTATGTGTGAGATTGAATATATTTGTGGAGAGTAAGTAGCATCTATGAGTGGCTGGGAAGACATCTTACTTTATGTGACCCTAGCGTGGTGGGACTTCTCTAGTCTCTAGTCTCTAGTCTCTAGTCTTTAGTCAAGTGGGTTGCTTGTTTCATTATGTTCTTCTGCCCTTTCATTTTTTCTAGTTTAGATACTGTTGGTAAACCAGGAAGGGAAGTCTTTTTGGTCCAATGCCTGTTGTTGGATTTTAGTCTAATATATATATTTTTTTATATTTTTCACGGACTTAGAAGCTGTGTATTACTTTTTCTTTTTGTTTGATTGTACCAGGACTTGTTGGAAAAGTCGACTTTACTGTCAGGCACCTCTCTTCAGAAACTGCTTCCTTTCCCAGTACATGGGACTTCTCCAGCAGTCAACAATGTATTGGTGGAAGTGGCGTACACCAGGTGAAGAAAATAATTACATTTACTGGCTTTAGATTTTGCTTAGACTGCGTCAGCATGAATAACATATGATAAACGTTCTCAAGATTATTCTCTTACTTTCCAGTGTTCTGCATATTCTGCAAGTGCTTCATCAGAGACAACATGGACTATGCGCACTACATTCCCAGAATATGTTGTTGCTCTTGCTACTATTGTTGGATCTGTTCTCTTCACTGTATGTCAATCTTGCAAATTTTTAAGCTGTTTTATAATGTTCAGAGTTTTATTTCATATTTAACTATTTTACAGAAGCAATTTGAAGGAAATTGAACCTATATTTAAGTGCTATTTGGCATGGTTGTTTCTTCTCATACTTACCTATATTGTAAAAGCAATGTGAAAGTGTGATTGCTGCCTTTTATATTAATTTATTGTAGAATCGTGATGGTAATATGGTAGCAATGGGTGTTGTTTCATGTTTGAATTATGTCTAACGGAGAATATATAAGATCAAAATGATCGTTCACCACATATTGGATTTTATGTCAGGTTTTACAAAAAATAAGACTATATTGTTATTATCCAAACCAAAATTTATGGAAATTAAGGCAATATGGTTCTAATGGAAAGATACAAGTTATCTTTCTAGTTCAAAATGACCTGTTAGATCTGGATACTATTGAACCAACAATACGTCTGTTTTCAAAGAATATTGTATTTTACTATTGAGCTCTTGTTGTCCTACCCAGATATTTGGCGGTGTGGGCATTGCTTGTCTGCCATTGGGACTTATCTTTTCATTCTTTCGGCGTCCAAAAGCTGTTATCACTCGTTCACAGTATATTAAGGTACCTTTTGCATTGTGCTTTATGTATCCATATGAAATTACCTACTTATGCCTTCTGTATCAACGTAATGGTTATTTGCATGTTCGAGCTGATTATAGGCAATTGACTCTATAATTTGTAGGAAGCAACTGAACTAGGTAAGAAGGCAAGAGAATTGAAGAAAGCAGCTGATGCGCTTCGTCAGGAGGAAAAGAGTGGCTCAAAGGGAAGGAAGTGGCGTAAAAATGTAAAGGCAGTAGAAAAGGTATTAACGTT
Source organism: Camellia japonica (assembly GCA_030407325.1). NCBI lineage: Eukaryota > Viridiplantae > Streptophyta > Magnoliopsida > Ericales > Theaceae > Camellia > Camellia japonica. The sequence continues at coordinate 6,281,515 of JAPPVO010000016.1, forward strand.
TATCAGTATTGTTAGCTGAAGGGTGCCTTGCCATGGCTAAAAGGGAAGGTGCATGGTTCAAGTCCACCTTAAGACATAGCAAGAAAATTGGTACATCTTATAATTTGGTGTACTTCAGCCCAAAGTTGGTTTTACAGATGATGTAGGGTCTAAGATACAATTTGTTGAATTTGAATATCATTTCTGAGATCTGTAAAAGCTTCTTTTCTTCCGTTAAAATGTTTACATCAGAAATTAATGTCATGAATTATGATCCAACTACAAAATTGTTTTCATTTAAGACATAACAATTGATAACTACAATTACAAGGTTTCCTGCTATTTTCCAATTGCTATTATATGCTTAGGGGCCGTTTAGGGTTTATAGAAATTACATCATTTTTTATGAAATTTGAAGTTTACATTGTTGGTTGACTTGTCTATGTATCCATGGTTAGATAGATTGGAATTGGGTACTGACTTATTCTTAAACTTGTAGGAGTTGCTTCTTCTGGAAGAAGATGTAAAGGCTTTAGAAGAGATGTACCCTCAAGGTGAAAAGGTGATGGTTTGAAATTTTTTTAATGTGCTGACTGCACATTTTTTCAAAAGCAGTTTTTGAGAATATGTCTTCTGAAAAAATTTCAATAAAACTAAAAACTAATTTGATGAAAGAAATGAAAAAATAAAAAAACACTAATCATTTTTATATGGTTTTTCTTTTTTTGGGTGTGGAAGTAATTTTTAAAAATCTGAAAATATTATTTTTGATGTTTCTTTTTGTCAAAGTAATTTCTATTTGAAAAAAAAGAAAAAGAAGAGAGATCTGATTTTGTCTCCTGACTTTGCTGCTTGATTCATTCAGGCGGAGACTGCATGGGCCATGACTGTTCTTGGATACTTGGCCAAACTAGTGTTGGGGGTTTTAGGGTAAGTGCGAATTTTATGCATATCATTAATTGTGACTTTGACAAACAAAATGTTATTTTGATTTCCTTGAAACTGTCATTTTTTGGGGTCTCTGCAGAAAATTTTAGATGAAAATTGCGTTATCACATCAAAAAAAAAACAGAAAGAAAAAAAGAGAAAAGAAAAAAGAATTTAAAAACATTTCTTATGGATAACGTATGGATGATGTTTAGTCTCTAGTTATTTGTTCTGGCCTTTAATTTTAAACGCAATGTATTTGGGGATAGGGAGCTTGCTTTGATGTGTATGAAGTATTATATTTCTTATGGGGATATTATTGTTGGGTAAATATATGATGATCTACATCTCTTTCATGTTGATTGTATTTGCTTTCTCTACGTTTTATCATATGCGTTTCTCCTGTACCTTACTTCACACTCCACTATTCTCGTGATATTTTTGTTTCTGTTCTGTGTCTATGGGGTATATTAAATCTGACTTCTTCTTGGCTGCTTGTTTGATAGGTTGATTGTTTCAGTGGCATGGATTGCACATATTGTGATATATCTATTGATTAACCCTCCTCTTTCTCCTTTCCTAAATGGGGTTTTCATCAAGTTGGATGACGTCTGGGGTATTATAAAATTTTAAGCATGTTTTTTTTCTTTCATTTCCTTTTTGCTTCATGAGTCATAACATTAACTTGAGATCCCTATTTGCCACTTCACCAGGTCTTCTGGGAACTGCAGCCTTTGCATTCTTCTGCTTCTACCTTCTACTTGCCGTGATTGCTGGGGCAATGATGCTTGGCATGAGATTAGTTTTCATAACAATCCATCCCATGAAGTAATGAACTTTGTCATGTTTGCATATTTTTTCTCATCTTATTATTTCGTTGTGTTTCTGATGCTTCCTGTGATTGCTAATAATTGATCCATATCACAGGTGGGGAGCCACTCTGATGAACTCCTTTCTTTTTAATGTGGGACTCATTCTCCTTTGCTCCATCAGGTTGGAATCTTGGATTCTCGACACACTTTATTTACATATTGAAGTTGGAACATGTGCACAGCTAGGGATTTAATCACGATATATGCCCCATAAAAAATAAAATAAAAAAACTGACAAATGACATTGAGAGTTCAACCTGCACTTGACCTGCATGTACTTTAAATCAATAGTTATAGCCTTGTAGTATTAAAATGTTACGTCTTGTTTCTTATGCCTTTTATTAGAATTATTTACTTTTCAAGAAAAAAATCCTGTTTCTTATAGTTTTGAGTTCTGTTGCCACCAATTTGTTTGGGTTTTGCATCCTTATGTACATATTTTTTTCTTTCTGGTTGGAGACATTGATTGAATTACAGGCTGAAGGGGAAAAAAAAAAATGAATATAACATATCAATTAAATTTTACTTATGCATTATATTAGACATTGCAGAAGTTCACCTTGCTGACATCTCGTTTATAGTTTTGCTTCTCCGTCCGTCCTGGGAATATAATTCCTTGGTTTCGTGTTTGATAGTGATCGTTGTTGGTTTTGCTGTTTTCAGTGTGATTCAGTTCTGTGCAACATCATTTGCATACTATGCTCAAGCTACTGCTGCACAGGAAATATTCGGTCACACATTGCAATCTCTTCGTGGAATCAAATATTTATACAAGTCAGTCACAACTCTTCTCATGAACTTCTGATCAATATTAGACATAAAATACTCATCCAGTTGTACATAACTGTATTGCAGGTATAATGTGTTCCAAATAGCGTTCATTGCCTTGGCCGGACTGACGTTTGTTTTATATGCTGCCTTTGTGAGTTTACGCGTCTTTTGTCTTTCTTTTAGGTAGCTTGAACCTGAAGGCTCATTTCTGTTAGTTTTGTAATTTTTCAGGGATGGAAAAGAAAAAAACCAAGCGGCAGATTCCAGCTTTCCACTTGAAGCATGTATTGCCTTGAAGAGAGTATGCATCTAACTTGATCTTACTTACGGAATCTGCAGTTGCACAAATTATTGTGAATGATTTAGGTCGGATGCATGTATGGCCTAGAGATTTGTTCGATGTTGTTGTCTAGAGAAAGTAGACAGACCTCATCCGAGTTAAACTTTGATTACTACAAAATAGAAAGAGTTGTGCTACTTGTGTTTTTCTTGTTTCCCCCCTTTTGTATGTATTATGCCTTTGTTTGTTTGATTTTGTCATGTAATATCCTTGGCATGCGTGGGGACTAGTTTGAGGACTACCCTTGATGTATTTATATAGTGAATGAAAATCAAAATTTCTTGACTAATCAGTTTAAGATTCATGTGTGCTTTAATTATTTGTTTTGTAAAGGTTAAAGAAATAAAACCCCTGAAAAGCTTAAACAGTTTGTATGTTGGAGCTTTGCATCATGTGATATGTTTGGATGATGGATTTATATTAATGAGATGAGTTTTGTATTGACCAAGTTCATCAGATGAATTTCAGAGTGGTCAAGTGCATTGTGCTTTTCAACTAGCAGTTTACTCATCGTCAAATATATTGACAGTCTCGTTTCATAAAGTATATTGACCCTGCCATACCCAATTCACGCAGAAATTATCTAGTAAGTCGAGAATACCTTCTTTTTTTTTTTTTTGGGTTAAAACCAGTGCGTATGAATGAGGACATAACAAAAATGTGAATAATTTAATATTTACAAATACAAAGCTAAAGAATCAATTAAGAAAAATGGTTTTCAACTCGAGAGGGTTGATTGTGTCTCATAATTTAAAAACTATTACAGCCCCCAAGCAAAACACAAGTATGCCTCATTCTTGATCATTCGTTTGGCCTAGGCAATAAAATCACTGTTGCTGCTGGAGTATTAAAAAAAAAAAAAAATCAAATTCATGCCATTTTAAAAATAATTTTCAAACTCAACGGTTTTGAATTTATTTCTTAAATTTGTAGTATTATTTTGTAAAGTTGATTATAGGACTTTAGATTTACAGTTTGTTTTGAAAATAAATGTTTTAAGAAACGAATTTAATAAATTTATTGTGAATTTTTTTTAATTCTTGTCGTCAAAAAAACTTTGAGCCGGAAGTCTTTTTTAAAAATACAAGTTTAAAAAATAAATTCAAAACAACTCACATTAACAAATTTTTTTTTTAAAACTCAGGTTTCTTAAAAAAACCAGCTTATGCTATAGGCAAAAAAACACTTTTGGAAGAAAAGTCAATTTATTGATTTATTTGGATCATATCGCCTCTCTATTTATTTATTTATTTTTATTTTTACATTTTTAAAATAAAAAACCAATAAGCCAAAAAAAGCCAATATTAGGATTCATTTGGGAAGAATTTTTTTAGCCTAACTTTTTGACTAATTTAATCTGGCTAAGGCCTATTTTAAGAAATGGTTTTTTTATTTTATTTTTTTTTTTTAATTTATTGGATTTTTCTTTTTTTGGAAAAAATATACAAAAAAATATAGAAAAATTATGACCTAAATAAGCCAATAAATTAGTTTTTTTTCCCCTTAATTGTCAAAATGGACCTAAATTAATTCCATTTATTTTTTTTTTGACATTTTTATTAAAAAATAATTATAATTTAAATGTAAGATTTTATTATATTAACTTATTTATTTTTTGCGGTTTTTTTTTTTTGGATCTCATTTGCCAACCGGCAAGCCACATGCCCCGTTCAATTAGGTATAGTAAAGCAGAAGCAGAAGCAGAAGCAGAGAGATGGATTTTGCTATCTTCTCCCCATCTTCGCTTTTCGCCGACAACGATGGCAGCTCTACCGGTAACTGTCTCTCTCTCTCTCTCTCTCTCTCTCTCTCTCTCTCTCTCTCTGCTTGCTCAGTATCATATCGACAAATACACGTTGTTGTTTGCAGATGAGGAAACGATGGAGACCCATCAGAGCTACGCGGAGAGAAGGCACCAATTTCCTGGAATGGTTAGTGTAATCACGTTTTGCCCTAAATTTTAATCAATTGCTTAATGTTTGTGTGATTTATCTGTGTTTCCAATGCTAATTCTCTTGATTTTTGTTAGTTTATATTAGTTTCTAATAATTTGTTTGCGTAACATTTTGAATGATTTCTTCCACTGTTTTTCGTTTGATTCTCAATTCAAAATTTTGATACAGAACCCAAATGACTATACTATACTATACTATGTTAGTCTATTAGAACAAATTGATTGAGTTATCAAATATTAGGCCTTCATAATTTTGATTATCTGGACAACCAAAGGTGTTATCTTGGTGATTTTCTAGAAATGAACCATCTTATGATGAACTACACAACTTGTCTTCTGCGATTTTCTTGATAATCTGTTTATCAATCTTTGGGTTTAGCCTTATTTTTTGATATGCTTGTTCTCTCTAGCAAAATGGTTTGTTTCTTGATCTTTGATGCATATTTATTAGGTGTGTTATAACATCATATGTTATTGGCTTATCTGCAGGAGTTGCTAATTCGAGAATTTTCTTTTCACGAGTTGAATGCTAATTTACTTTGGCCAGGGACATTTTCATTTGCAGAATGGTTACTTCAACACAGGTCATGGGTAGAAGGACGGCGCACCATTGAATTGGGCAGGCATGTCAAGTTGTTTTTCTTGCACTTAGTCGTCCCTTTTCAATTATTTTATGTTGCTTGGTCATTTTTATCATCCTTGTATCTGAGTGTGTACAGGACTGATATGTGAGTACAGAATTTTGAGTTAGTTTGAGTATTTTCATATATGTAATTATATTCCTGATGTTCACTCTTGTATTCTATGCCAGTGGAACTGGAGCTTTGGCCATTTTTCTGAGAAAATCATTTCAACTTGACATCACTACCTCAGACTATGATGATCAAGAAATTGCAGAGAACATAGCTCATAATTGTAGAGTTAATGGAATTTCTCCCGTCCTTCCTCACATTAAGCGTGAGTTCTTTTTCTCTTTCGTACGGTAAGGAAGATAGATCCAAGAAAATATTGGTGAGGACTATCAATAAGATTTGATGCCATTGACCTTCATTCTCATGATTGGCGGAATTTTTTTGTATTTTTCATTGTAAAATTAGACTTATAGGGAATGAACAATATCAATATGACATGATAGCTATAGTAGATCCCTCGTCTGTATGTCTTTTAACTTTTTTCGTAAAATATGATGACAAACGTAGTATGCATTTATGTTTTCAGATTCATGGGGGGATGCCTTTCCATCTGCTGACCCAGATTGGGATCTGGTTATTGCTAGCGATATTTTATTGTGTAAGTTCCTAATCTGAAATTGGCTTCTGAACATTTGGAAATGTACTTTACTATGAATAGGCAATCTGACTTTGACTCAATACACCAGTATGTCAGACATATTTTCATCACTCGATTGTTAATGGAAAGACATTAAAGGATATAGGAAGCCTGGAGAAACAAGCTATAATTTTAGAAACAACATCATGTATATATTTTTCTCTCAATCTTGCTGTCATTAGGTGGGCTGCAAATAAAAGGAGATCCTTGGCAGTTTGTTGATGTATCTAGGTTATTGACCTTTCTTCTAGAACGATTGATATTTTGGCTCCAAGATTGGCCTCAAAAGTTGCAATCTCTTTTGAGGAGTATTAAGGAACTTTATGCCACTAGAAATGAGGTCCTTTCTTTGGTTTCCTAGTACGTTTTTACTTCTTCATCCATTTCCTCTAAATGAGTAATTATGGCTCTTGAAATCAAAATTAGCTTTTAAGTTTGGCGTTTTAGTTTGTAATTCTGCCTTCCATGGAGGTGCAAGTTGGAGCAAGAGTTGTGTCCCATGTCGCTTCTTTCACTTGTTTCGGACACAGATTCACTTACGCCTCCATGAAATCTTGAGTTGTTCCCATTTAAATGCAAATTTTCTATTTAAATGCATATATATATATATATTTTTGATTTTTTATTTAAAGTTCCTTTTTTCCTTGCTGCTTGTAGATGTGAAACAGTATGCTAATCTAATAAAGACTCTATCCTTTCTTCTCAAATCTTACAAGCCTAAACTTAATGAATTAGTTTCTCTGAGGAATAATGAACAGAATGGAGGTAAATTCTATCTAATTTCGTCATTTTTATATATAGCAGAGACATCAAGTTGATCAATTTACCGATTATTTTTTACTTTTTGCAACAGAAACGCGCTTGGGGCTGCCCTGCCCGGCATTTTTAATGAGTTGGAGACGCAGAATTGGAAAAGAGGACGAGTCACTTTTCTTCAACGGGTGTGAGAATGCTGGTCTTGAAGTACAACATTTAGGATCCCGTGTGTATTGCATTAAGCCTAGAGAAACACATAGATTTTCAGTAACTGTAGCTAATTCCCAGTTGAGAAGCTGCAATTCAACCTTCACTCCATGCTAGGTCACCTTCCTCCGCCGCCGCCTCCTTCTCCGGAGTTTTGGTGTCAAATCATATTTCTGGCTTCCACTGATCGGAAAACTGTTTTATTATTCCCACAAAAAACCCCCTCTGATTTTTCTCAGTACAAAGCTGGTACCTCCTTGTGAAATTTGTTTGGTTTGATTTTGATTTTGATTTTTTCTTTTTCTCTTTTTCTTTTTTTTGAAAAAGTAGAAAATAATTTAACAAAAATAAATGCTAAAAAGATATTTTTGAATTTTTATAAATTATTTTTAGTGTTTAAAAAGATAAAATTATATAGAAATGATGAGTATTTCTTATTTTTTCATTAAATTAATTTTTAATTTTAAAAATAATTTAAAACCAAACCAAACAACATATGCTAATCTTTTTAGAAGTTGGATTTCAAAAGGAAGGGCGATTTTTTAAGTACTTATAATTTTTTTTTTCTTCTTATTGTGAGCCCAAAACTTATTTTAGAATTAGAAATATCTATACTATATATTAAGCAAAATGAGATTTTTAACTCCAAGTCTTGTGAGAGCTCCAATCTTCCAATCTAAATTTCCTGATTTTTTGATTTGAAAAAAAAAAAAACCTTAGCATTTATTAACATTCTCCCAACCCTCAAGTTTTATCCTCATAATAACACAACACATATGATTATTATCCCTATAATAACACTTTAATGCATTAAGAACAAGTATAAAAAAAATTCTTAAAAAGTCCAACACATATAATTATTATCAAAATATTAAACTTTAATATAATATAGTATAAAAAAAAAGACGTTTAATTCATTGAAAAGTCTAACACATATGATTATTATCAAAATATTAAACTTTAATATAATATATGATAGAAGTATATGTTATGATATGTATGATTTTTTGATTTGTTATAAAACCAATAATGTCGACTCCAATTTTATTATCATATCATTTTGGGTGAATTTATGAGTTTTAAATATTTCTTACTAATTCATAAAAAAAAAAAAAAAAATTACAATGTGTAGTTGTTTTCAACAAATAAATATAAAACAAATACTAAGATAATTCTCTCATCTAAAAAAAATACTAAGATAAGTCACTGAACTAATAAAGAAGCAGAAGAAAATACATACATATACAAATGACTAATTTTATTAATACATAAATCATACTCTCACAACAGCTGATCAATTTTATTAATAAGTAAATCATTAAGTAAATTAATAATTTTTAATGATATGAAAAAAGATTTCAGTTAACCATTTTGTTAATAAATAAATTATTAAGTCAATTAATAATTTTTTAATGATATGAAAAATATTTTTCAATAAACAATTTTGATAATTTATTATTGCATAAGAGTAAAGAAGCAGAAGAAAATACATACATATACAAATGACTAATTTTATTAATATATAAATCATACTCTCACAACAACTGATCAATTTTATTAATAAGTAAATCATTAAGTAAATTAATAATTTTTAATTATATGAAAAAAGATTTCAGTTAACCATTTTGTTAATAAATAAATTATTAAGTCAATTAATAATTTTTAATGATATGAGAAATATTTTTCAATAAACAATTTTGATAATTTATTATTGCATAGGATAATAGTTTTTTTTTCTTTTTTTCTTTCTTTTCCTTGAGTATTGTATTAAATTAAAATTTATCACAAACGATAGTTGTAATTTCTACTCTTATATGACCAATTCATATTTTAAATAAATTTTATGGTATATTTGTAATTTGTTAAAAAATAAAAGATTTATGTTTCATAATTAACCAATAATAGCCCAATCTAAATTTCTTGATTTTTTGATTTAAAAAAAAAAACCTTAGCATTTATTAATTTCTCCCAACTCCCAAGTCTTACCCTCATAATAACACTTTAATGCATTAAGAACAAGTATAAAAAAAATTCTTTGAAATCCAACACATATGAATTCCTTGAAAAGTCCCAACACATATGATTATTATCCCTCATAATAACACTTTAATGCATTAAGAACAAGCATAAAAAAAATTTCTTAAAAAGTCCAACATATATGATTATTATCAAAATATTAAACTTTAATATAATATAATAATAAAAAAAAAGACATTTAATTCCTTGAAAAGTCTAACACATATGATTATTATCAAAATGTTAAATTTTTATATAATATAAAAAAGGAAAAAAAAAAGACATTTAAAAAAAAAAAAAAGACATTTAAAAATACCAATTTACATATATAGATAATTGTAAACACAATCCGTGCATAACACAGGTGATATGCTAGTACTATATATTAAACAAAAGGAGATTTTTAACTCCAAGCCTTGTGGGAGCTCCAATCTCCCAATCTAAATTTCCTGATTTTTTGATTTTAAAAAAAAAAAAACCTTAACATTTATTAACTTCTCCCAACCCCCAAGTCTTAGTCTCATAATAACACTTTAATGCATTAAGAACAAACATAAAAAAAAAAATTCTTTGAAATCCAACACATATGAATTCCTTGAAAAGTCCCAACACATATGATTATTATCCCTCATAATAACACTTTAATGCATTAAAAATAAGCATGAAAAAAATTTCTTGAAAAGTCCAACACATATGATTATTATTAAAATATTAAACTTTAATAAAATATAATAAAAAAAATAAGACATTTAATTTATTATAAAAATATTAAACTTTAATATAATATAAAAAAGGAAAAAAAGAAGACATTTAAAATAAATAAAAAAAAGACATTTAAAAATCGCAATTCACATATATAGATAATTGTAAATATATTAAGAAAAATGAGGTTTCTAAACCCCAAGCCTTGTGGGAGCTTCAATTTCTCAATCTTAATTTTCTAAATTTTTGATTTAAAAAAAAAACTCAGTATTTATTGATTTAGTCAAAATCTCCTGATAAGTATTTAGTAACTTTTTCCAATCCACATGCTTGCATTTATTAATTTGGTCAAAATCTCTGATTAGCATTTAAAATCTCCTCATACAAATAATTATAGATACAACCCGTGCATAGTTATTGCAGTAGCCTTTTTAATTTCTCCTATACATTATGATTAGCGATAAGATTGTTAAATTATTTTTATAAAAAATCTTTAAAAACATAATTTATATATTAAAAATAAATTAAAACAAATATAAATATCTATAATTATCCCGTGCATAGCACGGGTGATAGGCTAGTACTATATATCAAGCAAAAGTGGGTTTTTAACCTCCAAGGTCTGTGAGAGTTTCAATATCTCAATCTGAATTTTCTAAATTTTTTATTAAAAAAAAAATCCAGCATTTATTGATTTGGTTAAAATCCCCTTATCAGCATTTATTAACTTTTTTCAATCCACATGTCTTTCCACATGCCTGCATTTATTGATTTGGTCAAAATCTCCTGATCAGCATTTAAAATTCCCTCATACAAATAATTATAGATACAATCCGTGTATAGTTACTGCAGTACCTTTTTCAACTTTTCCTATACACTATGGTTAGTGATAAGATTGTTAAATTATTTTTATAAAAAAATCTTAAAAAATATAATTTATATATTAAAAAAATCTAAAATAAATATGAATAACTATAATTATTCCGTGCATAGCACGGGTGACAGGCTAGTATATTACATAAGCAAAAGGGAAATTCAAAGTTCAAGAGCAAAAGGGGAATTCTAACTCCAAAGGGCAATTCTTACTTACAAGGCTTTCAAGAGCTCCAAATTCCATAATTTTTAATTTTTCAAAATTAAAAAAAAAAATTCTATTGTTTAGCTCTTAATCCAACAAAAAATAAAAATGAATACCCCCTGATTTATGACTTTGAAATGAAAAATATATCAAATTTTTAAAAAAATAAAAAGTATATTAATTCATTTTAAAATTTAAATTTGTGGATCACTAAATATGGAAATTAATATATTAATTTAAATTTAAAATTAGCACAATATAAATTTAAACTTATAGTGATCTATCTTATGATTTGTAAGTTTTAAATAAACATTTAAAATTATTATAATTAGCTCATAATTTTTGTATTTAGGAGCAATAAGAGTGACATTGACATTATTTATATATTTTACAAAAAAAAAAAAATACTTTTAAGAAGAGATATTATAAGAGTTTCAAAACCTTATACAAAATTTGTATACTATTATAATTGTAAAACTGTCATCTTATTAAAGTTTAAAGTTAAAATTTTTATTTTTATTTTTTGGTTTAATTTTTGTTAATATGTGTCACAATATGATTGGTTTATTAATTAATTTTATTTTCTTAAAATAAAATTTTAAATTTAGATTTTTCTTTAAATTATGTTACAAGTATAAGATCAATATTCATTTTTTAATTTATGCATTTTTTATTAAATTATAAAATAAAATTTTAAATTTAAATTATTTTTTAAATTATGTTATTACATTACAATGAAATCAATATTCACATGTATCATAATGATGTGTCATAATATGTCATTAAATACACATATTCAAATTATTAATCGCTATTATAAGTTTATATTTTTATTTTTTTTTGTCATTTTTAGTTTTAAATTTTATAAAAAAAAATTACATCCTTCTAAACTATAAAGACTTAAATAATAAATTTTTTTAATACATTTTTTTTTTTAACAAAAGACAAAAACATTAAGAAAATGAATGATTTTTATAACAATTGCCAAATATAATGGATTTTATTTATTTTTTTTAAATTTTTTTTATCTCAATTGTCAATTAAATAAATTAAAATAAAAAAATAATATTTTTTAGTTTAAATAGTAAATAAGTGACTTTCGCTAAAATCCCTTTGTTGCGATCGGAATGAGATATTGAGGGTTCGTTTAGGATGTGAGTTGACTTTTTAGATTTTAGATTTTTTGAGTATTTTAGTCTGGGATTAAAAAGTCTCGTTTGAGATGAGTTTTTTTGACTTTCTTGACTTTGTAAAAGAAAAATAAAAATAATTATAATTTGAATGTGACATTTTATCTTATTAATTTTTTAATTTATTTTATTTTTTTTAACTATTTTAACCAACAAATCTCAAGACTTTCTTTCCAAACCAGCTCTGAAAGTGTTACCAGTGAAATCAGAATGCCGATCTAAATGCGTATCTAAGAAATAGAATTTTCTTATTTCGAATAAAATTTTTATTAATTCCAAACATGATCTGCTCTTCATCCACCACTATTTTTAAGATTTTGTAAATCTTTCCCATAAGTCCAAACTTGGACCAAAATTGTTCCAATGAGGCTATGTTTGAACTGATGATTGGAGTGAGGTTGGGTTATTTTAGTTATAAAAAAATAAAATAAATATTTTAATTTAATAAGATAAAATATTATATTTAAATTATAATTATTTTATTTTTTCTTTCACAAAAATTAAAAAAGTTAAAAAGTTTATCTTAAACGAAATTTTTTAATACTAAATTAAGATAGTCAAAAATTAAAAAATCAACCCACATCTGTTGAATGTAACAATTACTCCACCTACACCACTTAGTTTAGTGCTCCACTATTATACCTACACCACTTAGTTTAGTGCTCCACTATTATAACTCCACCTACACCACTTAGTCTAGTGCTCCACTATTATAGTGCTCCATTATGGCTTATATTGTATCCCCCATTTCTCTCTATAAAAGAGAGCTCTTGTACACAAATTAGATAGATCAAACAATCAAGATATTGAATACAATCAATCAATAATACATTAAATTTTCCTACATGGTATCAGAGCTATAGGTTAAGCTCTTAGTGTTCTTCGCCTTCTGGCGGGCGGTATTCTTTCCTTGGCCGCCCGCCGGACCTTAACCTATTCCGCTTATTTTCTACACATACCTTCCCATCACTGCCCAAATCCTCTCTCCCTCTTGAAATTGTAAACTGGCTGAATTTTTTCTTGCTTCAGATTCTGCGGCTTCTGCCTCTGCAAGTAGAATGTCAGCTTCTTCAAGATCACCTTATTCCAGAGCAGCTGATCTTTCAGCTTTGGCAGCACCACCTTTACTCAATTCAAAAATCTCTCTTGTTCTCTCTCTAAGATGGCCCTTCCATTTAAACTCTTGTTGGGTAGTCTAATAGTGATGAGCTCTTTGATGGTTAGCTATGGTGGAAACTTCTACCAAGACTTTGACATAACATGGGGTGATCAAAGAGCAAAGACATTTAGTGGAGGTCAGCTTCTGTCTCTGTCTCTAGACCAGACCTCTGGCTCTGGATTTATATCAAAGAAAGAGTATTTGTTTGGGAGAATTGATATGCAGCTCAAACTTGTTGCTGGCAACTCTGCTGGCACTGTTACTGCCTACTACTTGTCTTCTCAAGGGTCAACACATGATGAGATTGACTTTGAGTTTTTGGGAAACCTTAGTGGTGACCCTTACATTGTTCATACTAATGTGTTCACTCAAGGGAAAGGAAATAGAGAGCAACAGTTCTATCTCTGGTTTGACCCTACCAGAAATTTTCACACCTACTCCGTTGTCTGGACCTCTCAACAAATCATTTTCTTGGTGGATAACACTCCCATAAGGGTATTCAAGAATGGTGAATCAATTGGTGTCCCTTTCCCTAAAAAACCAACCCATGAAGATCTACTCTAGCCTCTGGAATGCTGATGACTGGGCCACGAGAGGTGGGCTAGTGAAAGCTGACTGGACAAAAGCACCATTCACAGCATACTACCGGGACTTCAATGTCCAAACCTGTACTGGTTCATGCACTTCTTCGGCCTCTAGGACGGGCAGATAGTGGCTCAAAGATTGTTGGTTCAGCAAAGGCTGAATCTGTTGAAAGTGGTGAGAAAACCAGCAACACAAACATATTAGCCCAGGAGAACAGTACTCATCCTTCTCTTTCTTGCAATGCCATTGTATGTTCTGGTTATGAAGCATCCAAGGAAGAAGTAACTCAGGCTGGCAAGGCATCACTTACTGATGATTGCGGATACCTTGACTCAAGTTATTTGGTGGCCAATGGGATAGCTGATAGTGCTGCGGAAGACTTTGCCAAGAAGCTAGATGCAGAGCACAAACTCACTTGTCCTTGGAGAGGAAACTGCTGTGCAGAAAGCTTGGTGCAGTTTCCTCCTGCTCCCCCATCAGCTCTTATTGGTGGTTATAAGGATCGCTGTGATGGACTCCTGCAGTTTCTCTCCCTCCCAGTTGTGGCTGCTTCAGCAATTGAGCAGATGCGAGTTTCTCGGGGCCTGGAAATTGACCGATTTCTTATTCACTCACAGGCTTTTTTATTTTATTTTATTATTATTATTAAACACACCAAAACACCACCGCAAACATTCCACATATCACAATCTCTTTTTTTTATTTCTGTCGGGATCAAACCCGATCACCATTTTACATCCAAAAAAAAAAAAAAAAAAAAAAAATCTCCAACCTACAACCACCACATCAACCAGCCTCACTTCTTCGCCTCTTCTGCTGTTCTCTTCTTCTTGCCTTTGTCTTGGGCGGCCCTTGCCGGTGCTGCCTCCGTGTTTTCCACGCCGCCGAGCACGTTAACTTCCCGTTGCTCCTCAACTGTCACATATGGAGGACCTCCAAATCTGAGCATTACGGTGGCCTTCCGCTTCAGTTCCTTATTTTCTGCCTTCAGCACACATATCTCTGCTCGGGCATCCGTATACATGCACTGGAGCAGAGCCAGTTGGGCTTTTACCTGCTGCACCTCATTTGTTCTACTCTGAAGCCGATGTGACAGGTTGTTTACCGCAGTCATGGTCTCAACATATGACCTTAATGTATAATAATTGGCCTCAATATCAGATTGAGCAGCCATTATCTGCTCAACTGCCACCATCGGATAGTTCAATGGCGCAAAACCAGGGGGGCTTGGTCCAAGGGCGCTTGGTTGCGGTTCAAGGGCAACTGCCCCGGCTATCTCTCTTGTGGCCTCGTTGAGGTCGGGAAAGAGAGTGAGACCACGGGACGAAGAGGCTATGTTCTGGGTCACGGGGCGGGAAGAAGAAGCCATTTTCAGGGCAACAGAGTGTTTCAGCGATACAACTCTCAGAAAAATGAAGAGTTTTTCGGAGTTTTTTCCGCAGGTGTTTTTGCCTCAGCCTCGCCTTTGTTTAAATAGGCAAGGCAGACACGCGCCTCACGCGCCTCTCTGCGTAAGACGACAAAGCGGCGCGCCTTTTGATGGCTCGACTTTTGATGGCTGTCGGGCACGCCTTTTGATGGCTGTCGGGCACACCTTTTGATGGCGCGCCTTTTGATGGCTCGACTTTTGATGGCTGTCGGGCACACCTTTTGATACGATTGGGCACGCCTTTTGAGGGTGCAACTTATATGGGTCCGACAAGACTCTGTAAACTGTCCCGACATTGATTCCGGTTAGCTCTTATATGGGTCCGACAAGACTCTGTAAACTGTCCCGACATTGATTCCGGTTAGCTCCTATATGGGTCCGACAAGACTCTGTAAACTGTCCCGACATTGATTTCGGTTATCTGCTACAACGGTTCGACACAACCATATAGTGTTTTCTACAACGGTCCGACATGACCCAGTAAACTGTTTATAGTGTCTTCTACAACGGTCCGACATGACCCAGTAAACTGTTTTCTACAACGGTCCGACATGACCCCATAAACTGTTTTCTACATCGGTCCGATATGACCCCATAAACTATCTTCTACAACGGTCCGACATGACCCCATAAACTGTCTTCTACAACGGTCTGACACGACCATACAGTGTCTCCTATCTACTTTTATTTGTCAGCTTATTTTTTCCTGTTTTGTTACTCTCTCCAAACTCAAGTTGGTTAGTTCCTAACCCCCTTGAGTTTGAGGGGGGCTGTTGAATGTAACAATTACTCCACCTACACCACTTAGTTTAGTGCTCCACTATTATACCTACACCACTTAGTTTAGTGCTCCACTATTATAACTCCACCTACACCACTTAGTCTAGTGCTCCACTATTATAGTGCTCCATTATGGCTTATATTGTATCCCTCATTTCTCTCTATAAAAGAGAGCTCTTGTACACAAATTAGATAGATCAAACAATCAAGATATTGAATACAATCAATCAATAATACATTAAATTTTCCTACAACATCCTAAATGAAGATTGAATATGAACAGTTTTCTTTACTCACATTTATATTTTAAACAAATTTTAAAAAATATATTTATAATTTATTTTAAAAATAAATTTTTTTTACGAGATTTTTTATCAGAATAAATTTTTCAATGAGTCATTTCATATCTGCAATTTAAATCGTGATCCTCAAGCTGACCATGTGGGGTCTACTTCAATCAATGCAAACTTTTGTAAGATAGTTATGATTGTATTAATATATTTATATTTTAAATAAATTTTAAAAAAATATTTATAATTTATTTTAAAAATAAATGTTTTGACGAGATTTTTTATCAGAATAAATTTTCCAGCGAGTCATTTCATATCAGCAATTTAAATCGTGATTTCAAGCTGACCATGGTCCTGTTTGGTAGAATTGTGGGAAAGTGATTATAACTTATAACTTAACAGTTTATAATTTATAACTGTGAACATAAGTTGATTTTTGACTTATAAATTAAGTTTCTCCTCCTCCACTCAAAGAATAAATTGATTTTTGACTTACAAAAAACTATAAGCTGTATTATTAAGCTGAACCAAACACATCAAAATAACTTACATTAAGTTAACAGCTGAAATAAACTGAAAATAAATCCTATTAAATAAGACCCATGTGGGGTCTACTTCAATTAATGCAAACTTTTTTAACATATGGTTATATTAATCTATTTATATTTTAAATAAATTAAAAAATATATATTTATAATTTATTTTAAAAATAAATTTTTTGACGAGATTTTTTATCAGAATTAATTTTTAACGAGTCATTTTATATCAGCAATAGAAATCGTGATTTCAAGCTGACCATGTGGGGTCTACTTCAATCAATGCAAACTTTTTTTTAATACAGTGATATTATGTGTACTAATTAATATACATATTATATTACTTAGTGTTATGATATTATTATTGATCATATTTATTGTATAAGTTACAAATATCTAAAATCATACAAATGATGTCACATCATCTGTTAGTACACTAATGCGTACATTAATTAGTACATATAGCATTATTCTTCAAATAATCTACCAAATGTTTTACCAAATCTTTCATATGAGTGTGCGACTCACACAAAGACCCACACCTATATGAGGGGTTTGATAAAATATTTGATAAATTATTTGGGATCTCTAGCATTATTGTTTGGGTTGTTCTAAATAAGTGCACTTTTTGTCTTTTTAGACTAAAAAGTTGAGGAAAAAAATATGGAGGTTTGGGTTAACTTTTTGACTTTTTATGAAAAAATATGTATTAAAAAATTGTATAAATAAATGTATAGGAGAAGATAGTGTAGTACACACGTACGGATTGACAGTCAGCCGGCTGGGTGAATACATGGAAAAAAATTGCCTCATTTTCGGCTTTGATTGGATGGTGTTGTTCGGCTCGTAGGGTCCCACCACAGGTCCCGTTTTTCTAATTGAAACCGTTGTGTAGAACTCATCGAGTACTATATGCTTGTAAAAAATCACGTTGATTGGATATCGATAGCTATCTGATCATGTTAGTTTTTTTGTCAACTATTAACTATAACGCCATCCAATTTTTATACAAAATTGATTTGATCATGTAGTTAGCGATATTCGATAGACGCGATTTTTTACAATCATATAGTACTAGTCGAGTTCTACATCTTGAATTGTTCGGATTATCAAAACGGGACCCATGGTGGGCCCCCACGAGCCCAACTTTACCATCAAACTTAGTGAATGTACACATAACATTTTTTTTTTTTTGCCCTTTGCCTGCTGTTGGCTTGACATCAGACATTGATGGGGCAAAAAGTTTATTTATATTTTAATATTTGTATATTAATTTTTTTATATATATATTTTTAGTAAATAGTGATAACTTTTTAACTTTTTTAGTAATTTTTTGACTTTTTAACTTTTTGTATACTTGTCAAACTAGCTAGTTAGTTATGGTTGTATTAATGTTGTCGAAAATGCCGTGTTATTACTTGCAATGCGACTACCAATTGGAAGAGTTATTGGGTAGGTTCGGTTTGGCTTTGTAGAGTGATTTTCGATTTTTTAAAAAAAAAAACTTGTTTGATTTGTAATTTTTCCAAAATAATTTTTAAAATCACTTTCTCTCTTTTATACATCAATCAATTACTTTTTCTCTCTCCTCTCTCATTCTCAATTACTTTTTCTCTTACACACATCTACTCAATTATAACAAAATATCAAATCATTCTAAATTCCCAAACTCCAAAACTATTTTCAAAATACACAACCAAACAAATCAAAAAAATTTCTAAACTTTCTCCCCAAAATAATTTTTAAAAAGGCCACAGCTTCTCTCCAGTCCAAATCTGGACTGGACGGTGCTGTCCGGCCCTTAGGGGCCCACTACGGGTCGTGTTTCGATAATCTAAACCGTTCGATGTGTAGAACTTGTCGAGTACTATATGCCTGTAAAAAATCACGTTGATCGAATATCGATAGCTATATGATCAAATCAGTTTTTTATGAAAAAAATGGACGGCGAAAAATAAACGGCTTACAAAAAACTGTTTTGATCATATAGCTATTGATATCCGATCAACGTGATTTTTTATCGACATATAGTACTCGACGAGTTCTACACATTCAACGGTTTAGATTATCAAAACACAACCTGTAGTGGGCCCCCAAGGGTCGGACAGCACCGTCCAGTCCAGATTTGGACTGGAGAGAAGCTGTGCCCTTTTAAAAACTACTCTTTCAAAACCAAACCAAACATATACATTATTTTTATAATTAAAAAATAAATAATATTAGGTGGGCCTCTCTAGGAATGGCAACGGGGCGGGGCGGGGCGGGGCGGGGCCGGGCCGGGCCGGGGACTACACCCCCCGTCCTCGATCCTCGAAAGTAATATATGCCCCGTCCCCGCTGTAGACGCGCCCGAGGGCTTCATGCTACAGTTCGGACTCAAATGTTACGGTTCTTAATCTGATCTCACAATGTGCCATGTGAGATTGATAAATCACCAAAGAGTCCAAATTCAGCAAATCGTTTTTGGAAAACTGATTTTTGTAAAGAAGTGCCAAACATGGACTGTTTTGCTAGATACAGAGTCACCACCTAAATATTTATTTTGGGGAATTTAAGAAACCCTGACTCGTTGCCTAAGGCCACGTGTCCGTCATTACCAAAGTTGCCTCGGCTTAGGAACTTGGGTACGAGAGGGGAAGGTCATGCAATGAGTACCCCCGCTCGCCCGATCAAAGATCGGCCACTACTAAACATGATATCTTGTTTTTGAAAACACATGTGTTCTTATTTTGGTTAATTAGCTAGAATTACTATGTGATGCGCACAACACACAAGTATAGACTAGATCGCCTAATTTGGAACAAAACATCGCATATCCATTTGTTTGGAAATGGCTTGAAGTTTGCTACTCGCAAGTAGGCTAAAACACGGATTTCAATGAATCGTCCCAATTCAAGTAATCCAACCTTCACCCACAAGCATTCAGGCAGTTATGTCACATAAGCAGTTAGCCTCATGGCAAGCATGCTATCATGGCAGTCACTCGCATACATGCAAGGATGCTAAAGTATAAACACTTACCGAGTACTCCGAGCCAAAACAAAAGTTATGTTAGAAATCAATGCATGATCCTAGCTATGTCAAGAATGCCTAATGCAACACATACAAAATGCAACTAAGATAGGCTCGGCTATTCTAAAATGTCATGTGAAATGCAATTTGATACATGTATTCAAACATGAATTGAAATATAATGCAGTTAGTATGATGCGCCGAGCCCGGTGCAAGCAAGACAGATGAATAGATGCAAACATGCGAGCATAAGGATACTAATTGAAACATGTCCTAAAACTAACCATCATAAGCTAGTAAATAAAAGGGAGAAAGAAATGGGGGTTAGAAGACATGCATCACACACATGCACACTTATTACAACAGTTGGCCCTCTCGATGGAGGGTCCGAATAAATAATACAACACCAACTAGCTAATCTAAGCTAATCTAATTAAGCTAGTTATTACACAACCAAAATGAATAATAAATTACAGCTAATTATTACACAACTCTAATTAATTAACAAACTAACTAAGTAAGCAATTAAACTAGCATGCAAACTACATGAATGTGGACTGCCTCAGCTCTGCCTTGAATGATAAAGGATGCATGCATGCTCGAGTCGCCTTGTCGGGAAATCCATCGCAATGCCCCGGCTTGCCTTTGTTTGCAATTGATTTCAGAAATTTGCACAAAGCTCCAGAGAGATGAAACTCCACCCCAGGAAACTGTGGGAAGGCTGCCGACCAGCTTATGGGCATGGGAGACCAACTACCGACCACCTTTTGTGGTGGAAACCAAAGAAGGTGGTCGACCTGCTAGAAAACTTGGTCGGCTGACCAGTTTCTTCTCCTGGATTCTGTTTTTCTGCAACAAAGGGAAAGAGAGAGGTACGACAAGGTATTTGCAACACATGTGTGTATGACCACTCTCCCCGTTATTGCATAAGCTCTAGGGAGTGTAGTCCTCGACTCTCGGGCCACCGGTCGCGCATCTCGATGCATGATGGCCAAGGAGTCGAATTGCACGACTCAATGTGAAATGAATGCACATATAAGTACCTAAAGCCAACAACTCCGTCATGGGTAGTCAAGGGTGTCGGCGACCGGGAATTGAGGCACGTTTCCCTCGTTTCCCGTGTTCGGACTAACTCCTATTCCGAACACAATGCAACAAACAATGGCATGCACAATTCGACTTTAAATATGCAACCTAAATGCTATGCAACTAAGTGATGCAAACATGCAAAGGATGACATGCAAACATGCAACTAGCATACACAATGCTATGAACTAACAATGGCATACTCAATGCACGTGGTACTTAGCATACATAATGCACCTAAGAACTAACATACACAATGAGATGAACAAGGCATGCACAATGCAATGATCAATCATGCGACAATGTGGCATACTCAATGCTATGGAATACAATGGCATACTCAATGCAAAAATGGACTTAAACCAAAATGAATGGGCCTCAGCCACACCCAAATCAGTGGCCAAACATGATGAAAACAAGACTCCAAAACTCATGCTAGCATACACAATGCAAGGACCTAAGCCCAAGGGCACAAAATGCAACTCTACAAAAGCATTGAAAGGATGAAATATGGCATACAATGACACATGTTCAGCTCTGAAATGACATACAAAATGGCTCCGAATCATGCAAACAACTCACACAATGCATGTTGAAAGGCTCAAGTACCGAAGTTAGTGAAGCACATTACACTAGAGGCATGCAAGGCGATGCTCAAATGACAAAACCAACTCCAAACAGACCTTAAGCAAGTCCAAAACAGTGGCAAAATGAGCCAAGATGGTGGCTTGAAAGGCATAAGAATGAAGCTCAATGCAAAGGCTCATAAATAGGGTATAATGATGCAACTCTCAAACACATTGAAAGAGTGACAGACATGAGAATATGGCCAAGAAATAGACTCTGAAATATATTGCTCAATGATGCTAAAACATGCAAACACCTCAAGTTAAGCATACAAGGGGATTCAAAACTCAAGGCTAAGCAAGGCTATTACACTACAACCATACATGGCAAGCATCATTCGACCAAGGGACCTCAAAACAGAGCTAAGGCAGTCCAAAATATGAACAAAATCAGTTTGGAGCATAGCCAAAATATGCTAGCATAGAGGGCCAAAACAACATGCATTATAAGCTAGTGAACATGATTTACACTACAAGCATGTGAAGCATATGAGAGGCTACCAAACCAGCCAAAAACAGAATCATGGCATGCCAAATGATGGCCAAAAACCCACTGAAACATGATCAATACATGCAAGAATGAGGTGTTACTTTGATAGGCTATGCAAGGGATTGTTCTACACATGCAAGAGGCAAACAAAAGGTGACCAAACCAGCCATAGAAAGAGTCTAGACAGGTCCTAAGAGTCACTAAAAAGTGCCTGAACCATGGCTAGGAAGTGTGGAAATATATGCTCCATTGGAAAGCCAAAAATGCAAGCAAACAAGGCCAAAAGAGAGAGGGTCACCCCTCTCTGATTTTGGCCCTCAAAACCACATGCCAACCACTGAAAATCTGCTGGATTTCAGTGGCTAAAGGGCCAAGCAAAGCTCAATACAAAGGTCTCATGGCATGGCTCAAAACAAGGCTAAATAGAGCATGCAAGAGGGTAGATGACCCCCAACACCAAAAAAGCCTTAAACAAACATGAAAATCATTTAAATATGAACATTTTTTTAGTTGACAACAAAGCTCAAATAAGCGTGCAAATGAGGCTAAGAGAAGGATCAAAATAATGCTTAAAAGAGGGAAAAGTGATTACCCTTGAAGCTCAGCAAAACCAGCAAACTTTGGGACAAAAAACCAGCTCTTTAACCTCTAAAAACAACCTCCAAGAACCTCAAATCAATGGTGGAAGTGTATGGCTATGAGATGTAGTGTAAAAGGGTCAAGAACAATGCACCTTATGAGCCAAACTATAGAGATATAGAGAGATATGTATTGTTTTGCCTTAGAAAAATTCTGAACCTGGTTCAAAGAGGGGGAGGGCCTTTCTTATAGACAAACAAGGCCAAAGCTTCTTCAAGAAACTAAAAACAAGGCTCAAGATCCTCCACACACGTGTATGGAAGATACAGTCTGTGCCTTCCAGCTGGCACAGCTGGCATCCACAACACCTGTAGAATATGCAGGAAGGCCGCTGACCAGTTAAAGTGGTCGGCCAGACACTTTTTCTGGTCGGCCGACCACTTTTCATGAGGAGGTGGTCGGCCAGCCACTTTTTCTGGTTGGCCAGCTAGTTTTTCTGGTCGGCAGGAAAATTCTACTTTCCAGGTCCAACTTCAAATGGTCATAATTTCTTCATATGAACTCATTTTCAGGTCATTCTTATGTCCAAATTGAAGCCCCGGAAGTAAGATTTCCAATGGTGGCAGCCTTGCATCAAAATTCCAACTGTGCAGAAAGTTATGCCTATTTTGGTGAAGCCGCGCAGTTTTGGTCCTACCCGGATTCATGCCGAACTTGTCCCAAACTAGTTTTCTTCTCCCCTTTCCTCTTTTCTTCAACTCCAAACCCCTAAACAAAGTGTTTTGAAAGATTTTTCAAAAATTTCATCTCTCTTTCATTCATTTCCACTTTGTCCTTGCTCGGTTTACCGAAAAGCGCGACATTTAACAAAATGCGAGTGTCGAAACATCGTAGAAACTTTATTTTCAAAACATTTCGAAAGAGAGGGTTTCAAGGTCTAAAATCTTTTGATCAAGATTGTTTTGGTCCAAAAGGGGTATGATGTTGAGATTTGTCTCTCTCCTTGCCGAAGAAACTGAACTTTTGCCCTGCACACATTTCTCCACCAAGTAAACCATCAATAGTGCCCAAGTCTTAAGGGCGGTAAAAAATGGGGTGTCTACACCCGCCGCCGATCCTTGACGAGGACCCATAGCTCGGCCCCATCCCCGCCCCCGATCGGGGATTCCCAACCCCGAAAAATCCCAGGTATTTTTTTTTTTTTTTTATATGTAAAAATCTGTAAATGGATTAAAATATATTTGTCATATTTGCCAATTAAAAAAAATCTATAAACATCCAATTGAAACATATTTGTCTAGCAGCATCAATAAATCAATAAATATCTCCTAAACATCCTGTAGCAACATACAAAACATCCATTACATCCTGTAGCAACATCCTGAAAATTCAGCATCCATTACATCCTGAAAATTCAACATCCATTACATCCTGAAAATTACATCCTGAAAATTCAACATCCTGAAAATTCAACATCCATTACATCCTGAAAATTCAACAACCCATACACAACCTACACACAAAACATCCTGTAGCAACAAAATAGCACAAACAAAACATCTGTCCAGCAGCCCACACACACAAGAAAATTCAACAAGTAGCAAAGAGAATAATTAATCCCAAGTACAACCTGCAAGGGATAGGTTACCCAAAAATTGAAATTAAAAAAAAAAAAAAAATCCATTACAACATAAAAAATCAAATCCATTTGTTTCTCCAATATCCATACAAACCACACAACTTCTATCATCTCCTTCAACTTGAATTCATATTAAATAACAAAAGGAAAAAAATAAATAATTAATACTAATAATAAAATGTAAAAAATGTTAACAATTAAAACAAAAAAGATGACAACTAACACAAAAGTGGCACATGACTGATCCGACTCGATCTCATCATCATCATATATAGTTGCATAGCCCACCGATTCCAATGTTGAATTTCCTAAAAAGTAAAGAATATAAATTCAGTATTGAAATTATTCCATGGTAATATAAATAATAAAAAGTGAAATAATAATATGTAGATTGGATGAAATAAATACCTTTCATCTCTGCACCCCACAACCAACTTTGTGCACACATTAATGCTTCTAATGCGTTTGGATGAAGTCTACTACGATGTGGACTTACCAACCTTCCACTAGTACTAAATGCTGACTCAGAAGCAACAGTGGATACAAGAATAGCTAAAATGTCCCTACCTATTGCCTGTAAGGTCGGATACTTTGGTCCATTAGCTTTCCACCAATTCAAAACATCAAAATCTGAAGTTCTTGGCAAAACATCATCTTCTAGATAATGGTCCAACTTTGATCTTACATTCTTCATTTTTTTACTTCTCTTTCTACTAATAAACAAATCAAATTCTGAAAGGGTCTCTGTAACAATTTTTGGATGAGTAGAAGAGTTACCAACAACATCGGTCTCCATACCAATTCGATGCTGATACTCTTGCAACAAATCATAACAAATATGATGAACCTTATAAACTTCATCTTCAGCTTTGTCTCCATAAAGTTTTTCAAAATAAAACTCCAATACACTCATCTTATACCTAGGATCAAGTATAACTGCAACTCCAATAACACCATATATCACTAACCAATATTTATCAAAATTTTTCACCATTTTTGATGCCATAGTTCTGAGTTAACTGGTGCTTCAGAGTTAACATCTGACATTTTTAACCTTTATAAAAATAATATGGATTAAATTAATATTAACAGAGGCAACATAAAAGTCAATTACTGGAACTGAGAAACAAATTAATAATAACTAAGCTAATGGATTGAATTAATGGAACTAAGAAACAAATTAACTAAACATCAATTTTCTTTTTTCTTTCTTTGTTTTCTTTCTTTTAGATGAATGGAATTGTCATGACCCGAACCCGCCCCTATGGGTTAAGGACATAACCGGCCAGTAATCCTGAGATTACCTACGGTCTCAAACCAAAACGGACGTAACTTAACAGAGTAAAGGGGCCAAACGGAAGCAGTAATTAAAAACTTTGTCCGTAGAGCCGTGCTTATATGCACTCCAAGGAAACCTTACACATATGCGTTAATAACCCACATCAAAAGTACAGTTCCAAAAATTCTTTACACACAGGATCATCCAAAACGAGTCAACCCACGACAGACTATCTACAAATATACATAAAGTCCTTGCCAACAAGATAAAGTGTAAATACATAACAAAATGGCAAGGATGGGTCTCGTGCGTGAGACACAAGGTTGACTCTCCAAAACTCACGTTGTTCCTGGCAAACTTCACTGGGGCTGGATTTGTGCATCTCTTGGCTCACCTACATACACATGAATGAGCGTGAGCGATAGCCCAGTGAATAATATCAAATACAGCATTTACATAACATTGTAGAACAACATATTCCAAACGGCCTTGGGCCCAATTCATATTTCTATTTAACAGATATATATATATAACTAAATACAAATCAAGTGACTGCAATTCCAAACATTCCGGCCTTTGGCCCATTCAGATTCCCATTCTTGTCAAAACGGCCTTCGGCCCATTCGATT
Source organism: Camellia japonica (assembly GCA_030407325.1). Classification (NCBI taxonomy): domain Eukaryota; kingdom Viridiplantae; phylum Streptophyta; class Magnoliopsida; order Ericales; family Theaceae; genus Camellia; species Camellia japonica. The sequence continues at coordinate 6,307,755 of JAPPVO010000016.1, forward strand.
ATGTCAAAACGACCTTTGGCCCAATCATGTATGTCAAAACGGCCTTTGGCCCACACATTCGTATCAAACGGCCTTTGGCCCATTCATTCGTATCAAAACGGCCTTTGGCCCATTCATTCGTATCAAAACGGCCTTTGGCCCATGCATTCGTGTCAAAATGGCCTTTGGCCCATTCATTCGTATCAAAACGGCCTTTGGCTCATTCATTCGTATTAAAACGGCCTTTGGCCCACGCATTCGTGTCAAAATGGCCTTTGGCCCATTCATTCGTATCAAAACGGCCTTTGGCCCATTCATTTATGTCAGAACGGCCTTCGGCCCATTCATTCATGTCAGAACGACCTTGGGTCCATTTGTGTTCAACTTACATCCACAATCCCAATTAGCAATTCATAAGCTTTAAGGGAATAAACAATTGAACATTCACAAGCATTCAAATATCGATATTACTCACAGTGATCGGCTTGTGGATTTGCCCTGGAGCTTGACCCTACATATTTCACGAACACAAAAGGGTCACTAATAGCTCAATCCGTTCTTTAATTCACATACTCCTCATTAGGCTTTATTCTTATCTCATTAACTCATTTACAATGCTTAACGTATGCCTAAGAGTGCTTTACAAGTGAAAGAGAACGGAAAACAGAACACAGGACGCATGAACACAATTTCAGAAAACAGGGTCCCCGCTCGAGCGTCAACTTCCCCGCTCGAGCGGACCCCTAAGGCCTGCAAAAGTACTGGATAGGTGAAAATTGCGCTCGATCGTCCAATATGGCGCTCGAGCGGAAGGCCTCTCAACACAGCTATCCGCTCGAGCGTGAACTTACCCGCTCGAGCGGACTCTATGTCTGCAAAAAGTACTGGATGCATCATTTTTATGCTCGAGCGTGAACTAGAACGTTCGAGCGGAAGTTCATCCTTCATGATCCCTCGCTCGAGCGTGAACTTCCCTGCTTGAGCGGACACCATGCCTGCAAGAACAAAATACTGGGAGCTCGAAATCCCCGCTCGAGCGGACATTCCCCCGCTCGAGCGGACATCAAAATTCTGGGTTTCCCAGATTGTGTTCTTGAGCTCCAAAACAATTTTTCAGCTACACTTCTTGCATGCAATGGCTCGAATTTCATGTATAATCATGCTAACATGGTATAGACCCCAAATTACAACTCAATGAGGCTCAATTTACAAATAATTCACATGCATGCCCCAAAACTCATTCTAATATGGCAAAATCATGCATTCAAGCTCATCTCTTAATTATTCAAACATGCATGCTAATTTTTGACCTCATTTCCAATCCAAACAAAACAAATGGTGTTCATTCTCATGGAATACAACAAAAGCATGCTTGCATGTAAGAGTTAACACCTTTACTTCCATGTTCAACTCAATACATGCTAGATTATGCAATTCTACAACAATTATACACATGCATGCCTTTATTGGCCATCAATTGAACACAAACAACTCCATTTCCTTAACATCAAGCCAACTCATGTTCTTGATCATCAAACACACTTGAATCTACACATTTACAACAAAAATCCATGAGTTCACTTACCTAGAAGCTTAATTCCTTCAATCTATGGTCCAATTTAGAGATGGACTTCAATTTCTTCAAGCTTGAGTCGAAATAGCACAATTCTCTCCCTCTCTCTCTCTATCAGCCGGCCCTCACTCTCTCACAATGTTGTCCTCAGATTTTTGAGCTCAAGTGAGCTAAAGGGGGGTGTAATGCTATAACACAACAAGGCCCACTAATAACATATTTTAATATAAAATATTTGGGCCCTTAATTCATCAATTTAATCAGTTTAAATTGACCAGAATAAATTTTCAATTAAATTTCACCGTAGGCTCTAAAAATTATACCAACCGTAATGGCGTAATCAATTTCAGATTCTGTGGCCGATAAGGCCCTCAATTTAATTTCCGAAGCGGATTATTCAAACAGATATTCCTACGGTAAACAGATAGAATTCTAAATTCACATACATTCACATAATGGCACATTAAATCATGCTGAACACATAATCGTACTTAAATTTAGGATCAATTTGCAAATCACGGAACAGGGGTGTCACAGGAATTGAATTAGGACATGTACCAATAAGATCTTCAATAATATAAAAAATTAACTACTCATCATCTTCAATAATATAAAATAAACAGAAAGAATAAAATACAGTGAAGATAAAAAATTGATGTTTAGCTACTCAGTGAAAGCATCAATTTTCAATAATACAGTGAAGATAAAAAATTGATGTTTAAGAAAGAATAAAATACAGTGAAGATATAAAATAACTACTCATCATCTTCAATAATATAAAAAATTAACTACTTATCATTTTCTTTCTCTGTTTTCTTTCTTTTTTCTTTCTTTCTTTTAAACAAATTAACTAGTCATCATCTTCAATAATATAAAATAAACAGATCTATATTTTTTGTTAATATTTGCTGTTAATATTTTTTAGTGTACAAATTAACTAAACATCTAATGGAAGCATCAATTTTCTTTCTTTGTTTCTTTTCTAAACTGTGTTTAGAACAACTAATTTTTACACACAGAATAACATCATCAACATCATCAATTTTCTTTCTCTGTTTCAATAATCATCAAATAGACAGATGGTATAAGTTATCAATAATATAAAATAGACAGATCATTATCTTAATAGACAGATTATCAATAATATAGACAGATTATCAATAATATCAACAGATCAATAATATAAAATAGACATATCTATATGCATAACAAATTCCCACATATCATCTTCAATAATATGATCATCATCGTAATAGATCTATATGCATAACAAATTCCTAACAGATCAATAAACAGATCAGTCGTTATTTCGAAGTCGTTATTTATAAACAGATCAATAAACAGATCTATATATAAAATAGATGGATCTATAAATTTTGAAGGAAAAAAAAAAAAAAAAAACAGAGGTTAAATCTATATATAATATACACTCAGATATATATAATATATATACATATATGTAAACTCTAGAACGAAATCCCTAGAGAGAGAGAGAGAGAGAGAGAGAGTAGCGACGGAGGAGCGGCGGTGAGGGAGAGAAAGCAGCAGCCCCTTCGTGTGTGTGAGAAAGAGAGAGAGACGGGGAGGCGAAACGGTAAAACGACAGAGGTGAGGCGGTAAGGGAGGATCGGTGGCGACGGAGGATCGCCGGTGAGGAGAGAGGCGCGACGGTGAGAGAAAGAGAGAGGGGGAGACCAAACCAGTGGTGGCGAGCGAGAGAAAGAGAGGAGCGAGCGGAACAGAGCGCCGTGTGTGAGTGAGAGGCTGAGTGTGTGTGTGTGTCTCAAACCCTAAACAAACACAAGCATATATATATATATATATCCAGGGGAAAAACGGTAATTTTACCTCGGGGACTAAGCGGGGCGGGGCGGGGGCGGGGCGAGTCCGGGTCTGAAACACCTATCCCCGTCTTCAGCCCAGATATCATTGGGGTTGAACTTTTGAATATCATCCCCGGCCTGTCGGGACATTTTTCGGTGAATAGCCATTGAATTCGGGGTCGGGTCACCGTCGGGTCGGTTTCAGATTGCCATCCCTAAGCCTCTCCATGCTTTTCACGCGAGAGCTCAAGTTAGTTAGGGGTTGTTTGGTTTTCGAATTGGGCTAAAAAATTACAAAAGTATAAAAAAAATTTAAAAATCACAAAAAGTCAAGTATCACAAAAGGACAAAATTTTTTTATCATTTCAAAACTAAAAACTCAAAAAAAGCTAATCAAGAATACCAAATGAACAAAAAAGTTCCAAGCTAAAAAAATCAAAAATGCCAAAAAACTAACTAAAAAAGTCATTGGCAAACGAAGGCTTAATTTGTTTGAAATGATGTTTTATAATTGAGTAATGTTAAATATTCAAAAATTCTATTAAAAGTTTTATTAAATATCTTATAGGGATGTGAGACTCACATAATAATGTGAGTTCTATGTATGTCTCACACCCATATAATATAAAATATTGATAGAACTTTTGATAATTTTTTTTAAATTTCTAGCATTTTTGTTTATAATTTGTAAATAAAAACAGCGTTTGTGGATAGAAGTTGAAATAAATTTATATTTTATATTTATAAAAATGAACTATTTTTAGAATGACATAGGCTAATTTTGACAACTTATTATTTTAACTGAAAAATAATAAAGTTATTATATAAAAGTTAATTTATATTTTATTTTTTTACACATCTAATATAAAATCAAAAAAATATTTAAAAAGTTAATCACTAAAATAATCCATAGTCTTAGGGACAGGTTCACAGGACAAAAGTTATGAATTTCTTCTCTCTAATAATTTTTATATGTATAATAAATTTAGAAAATGTTTGAGATCCAAAAAAAAATTGGCTCACAATAATATTGTATAATATGTGTCAACTTTGGACGGTCTGGATTAGAGGAATTGTAATCCATCGGACAGTTAATTCTAAATACATAATCCTTGAACTATTTGGTTGAAAATAGTGTGTATCCATGTTTGTTTTCTCATAGAATTGGATGTTTAAAAATGACTATCCTAGTGAATCCAATGCTTGGTTAGAATATTATGAAAAAAGATAAATCCTCAAAAGATTATTTTATCATTTTTTAATTGTTTACTAAGTAATAGCAATAATAAATCTACCTTTAATTTTTATTTTATTTTATTTTTGGCTAGAAATTCTAAAAAATTAAATAAATAAAACATCAATAAAAATTAGATAAATTTATTTTAAATTTAATTAAGACTTTTTAAATTTTATTTTATTTTATTTTATTTTACTAAGTACAATACATAATGAAACTAAACATTTGTCTATATGATAGTGAAAAAAAATTGAATCTTTATCCCACCATTTGAAAAAATTAAATTGTTATTCCAAAGAAATTTTAAAAAAATAAAATTAAGATACATGTATTTGGGAGGTAAAAGTGTCTTTTTACTGGGGGTGAGCATGGTTCGGATTGGACCGGATTGGAGTAAAACCAGGACCAATCCGTTATCTACGGTTTCTGAAAAATTGGAACCAATCCAATCCGTCTAAATCGTGGAACCAATCTGAACCAATCCATTTAAACACGGATTGGATCGGTTTAGGACCACAGATTTACATAATTAAATAACAAAAAAATATATATAACATTTTAATTTCATAAAAATATAAATATAGCACTATATTAGTTTCACAATAGCAACATGTCTTTTCATATTAGCAACAAACTGTTCTAGATTTTAAACAACCATAAGAAAAACTAGTTCCACCATAAGTATTTAAACCATTATAAATTAACACTAAAAACTAGCAAACAAAAGTAATAAAAGAAGATACTATGCAAGTTTAGGTTTAGATTTAAAATTTATATGAAATAAGAGAAGATACTATGCAGAAGGGTGTGTAATAAAAATATAGACTATTTGTATACGGTTCGGATCGGTTCCAATCTGGAACCGTGGGGTTTAATCCGGAACCAATCCGTGAACTACGGATTTTTAATTTTTCAATCTGGAACGGAACCACGGATTCAAAAAATCAATCCAAACCTACTGGATTGGACTGGACTGGATCGGATTACGGATTTCACGGATTCCTTGCTCAGCCCTACTTTTTACAAGTTAATCTCATGGGATTGTTATCCCATCATTTGTATCCCTCCTTTTTCTAAGACACAACAATCCCACATATGAAAGACATAAAATCCGGTTGGACTCCTAATCTGGCCAACAAATTTTTAACCAAACAATCAATATATAAACATAGAGGCCAATCCCCCCTTCCAATTCTCCCAAATAAACACCTCCCTAATCATATAAGGCTCAACTCTTTTACTTGTAAGTGAATTTGTGGATCTAAAAATGTTGGTCTCATTATTTTAGTCAAAAATTTGCTCCTTTTTTAATTCACATTTCTTTGTAAAAAGTTAAAAAAAAAAAAAAAGAAGCAGTAAAAGAAATATTTTTCAAAATAGGCACTAGCAAGGATAAATTATATTAATCACTTAAATAATGGAGAAATTTGTATGCCCTTAGACGTAGACCTAAACAGACATACACACATTGCATCAATGGTGCTCAGATTAGTTTTCATCATCTAGGTTCTCAAGATCAGCACATAGAATGGTTTCCATTACCTCAAGTTTGGATCAGAAATACCCGTCAGAATCATCCTTTCATTTTAGGACTTAATTTCATACTTAGTTTACAAGGTGGTATGTTTATCAGCCAACACAACATCAGCTTCTTCAAACGAACCGTCAATACACCAACAACTTATGCCCTTAGCACCATAGCCCATTCCTCAGAGTTGCGTGCGAAGCGTAGTGGTACCATAGGAGTAGATTCAGTTCCCGCTAGTTTTTTATTTCCAAGTAGAAATATTTTTCCAAAGCTAGCCCAAACATACATACCTAATGAAGTAGCAAACACTTCTTTAGAAAAATTAGATATGGAAAATTATGAGTTAGAAGATTTTGAAGAGGTTCATTTTGAAGATAAGGAAGACTATTGGAACCTAGAAGATTTTCAAGAAATAGTTAACTTAGATTTAATTTTTGCAAAAATAGGTAAAATAAAGAAAAAACCAATATATAGAAGAACAGAAAATGAATTAGATGAGATAATAAGATTAGCTGAAACAACAGAAATTTTAGGAGAACAACCCATGAAATATTGGGAGAGAAATAAAATTTTAGCCAGTTTAGATATAAAAAATAGAGATTATAGGATTGCCTCAGCACAAATAGATCATACGCCAGCAGATATAGAAGAATTTAGAACCCAGATTAAGGAGCTATTAGATTTAGGAGTAATTATACCTAGTAATAGTCCACATAGAAGCGCAGCATTTATGGTTAGAAATTATGCAGAGATAAAAAGAGGAAAAGCTAGAATGGTTATAAATTATAAAAGATTAAATGATAATACAGAAGAAGATAAATATAATATACCAGATAAAGATCAACTCATAAATAGAATACAGACAGCAAAAATATTTAGTAAATTTGATTGCAAGTCAGGATTTTGGCAGATAAAAATGGAAAAAGAAAGCATACCATGGACAACCTTTTGTTGTCCATAAGGACATTACGAATGGCTAGTCATGCCTTTTGGATTAAAAAATGCACATTCCATATTTCAGCGTAAGATAGATAGTATATTTAATAAATACAGTTTTATACTGGTATACATAGACGACATATTAGTATTTAGTCTAGATAAAAATAGTCATAGAGATCATTTGTATATAACCTAGAAGAATTCATAAATAATGGAATAATAATTAGCAAGAAGAAGATGGTATTAAATAAACCTCACATAGAATTTTTAGGAATGGAGTTAGGAGATGGGAAAATTAGATTACAACCTCATATAGTCAAGAAAATTTTAGATTATCCAGATAAATTAGAAGATACAAAACAATTTCAATCTTTTTTAGGAATTTTAAATTATGCACGAATGTATATTCCTAACCTTAGTAAAATAATAGGACCACTTTATAGCAAAACCACACCCACAGGACAGAAATATTTTAATCACCAAGATATAGCTTTAGTTAGAAAAATTAAAGATATTTGTAAAAAGCTACCAGACTTACAACTCCCCTTAGAATCAAAATATATAGTAGTAGAAACAGATGCAAGTCAATTAGGATGGGGAACAATATTATTAGCCAAACCTAGTAAGTATGATAGTAAAAGTAAAGAACGCATTTGTAGATACAGTTCCGGAAAGTTTAAAGAAAAAGATACAACCATGACCGGCTTAGATTTTGAAATATTAGGAGTAGTTTATGCAATAAATAAATTTAGATTATTTTTGCACAAACCTTTTACAATTAGAACAGATTGTGAAGCTATAGTCAGATTCCATAACAAACTCAGTGAGCGTAAATTAAGCACTAGAAGATGGGCAAAATTTTTAGATTGTATAGTAGGACAAGGATACAAAGTAGAATTTAAACATATCAAAGGTAGTGATAATAGGTTAGCAGATTGGTTAAGTAGGAAAATTTATTTAGAAAAAGAAGATAACCAGTTTAATTTTTGTGCAGATAATGGAGAACAGCAAGACCATGAACTTTGGGGGATTTTCTCTTCCCATTCATGAAGGCAGAATCAAATTCAGACCTTTAACAGGGATCGAGTTAGACCCAGTTCAACAGTGTCTTTTAGATAATCTTTGGACCTGTCAGAACCACCCAGCTAAACGCCTTTCAGCTTTAAACTCTCTCAGTATATATTTTTCAAAAATCCAAAATAAACCTTTATCAAAAAGTTTTTCTTTCTATGTAGTAGTTAAAGGAACCAAGCCTGGTATTTACCATGATTGGGTAGAAGTAGAACCTTTAGTTAAAAATTTTACATTACCTCAGTTTAAAGGATTCTATGACTTTGAGTCAGCTAGTACCTATGCCCGAAGACAAATAGGAACCAGTTATTTTATTAGCCAGATAGCTAAAGATTACCTGGACACATTGAGCAAGATGAGGTCAACCATCCTTGCTACTAGTGGAGTTCCAGTTAGCCAGATAATTGGAAGTAGTAGTTCAGGCAGTAGTAGTAGTTCTAACCCTCAGACAGATTTTCAGAATCCGCTCCAGATGTGCAGACATTGTGAAGGCCTTTCAGAAATTTCAAGAAAATTATGGATAAAGGCAAAAGAGTCAGTGAAGAGCTAGACCAGCTCCGAGACGAAGAAAAACAATTGAGAGCAACCGTTCGAACCCTGACCAATCAGCTTAAAAAATTAGCTCCAGAAAGAACACCTACCTCCTTACCTAGCCCAGAAATCAAACAACTCACCAGTGAGGAATTTGACCAATTGAGTGCTAGAATGTATTTCTTCAGGCATTCTATCATTCGATCTCTTTGTGAGAAAAGCCAAGTAATAGAAGACCTAAAACCCTATATTTACACCTTAGCCGAAGATAGCAGAAATAGCGAGCTAGTCATTATTCAGCAATTTCTTCAAGACCTTTCCATAGCAAGAGTTGACTGCCCCGGCTTAGCTTATCAGTGGACCTATACCTATGAAGATGAAGAACAGCTCTGTTTAGATGAAGAAAAATGCAACAGGAGATCCGAGCATTTTGGAAGATGTCAGTGTAACCTAGACTTCAGTGTTTGCCTTTGCCAGATAAATTTAGCCACATTCGAGCCATTGGAAATAGAAATCAGGGGCGAAACACGTTATCTAACAGCTCCAAAATTGTTAGATTACGGCTTTGTCTCCAGATTAATTTTCACTGATCCAGATCAGACAGATAGCTTTGGACATAAGCTTGCTTATGCAGTACTATGTATAATGGAAGAATATCATCCATATATAGAAGCATTGATAGATAGCAAACTACCAGAATGGAAGGAAATATGGTGCAACCCAGCTAAGCATAAGATGTACCTCAGAGGGACTTCAAGATACCCAGCACTTCTCAATAGGAGACCCTGGCCATGTAGAAGATTTCCACTCAAAGACCAGCTCAACAAATAGAGAAAATTTGCTAGCGACTCTCTATTAGCATATAATGGAAATTCCGGACATCTAGTTTGTGAAGATAGATATCAGAAGATACATTGTAATTTAGCCATCCCGGGCTATCCATTCAGCAAAGAGACATTTGTCGAAGAAAGTCGATACCCTAACTATCAGCATGGCGTTTCTCATGAGTCACCAGAAATTGAAGGACAGAATCAAGAATGGTACGATGAACCGCCCATGGGAGATGGGGATGACTTTTACGACCAACTCTCAACAGCAGACCTGGACAACCTCGCAGATAGAATGTATGGGTAAAGCCCAAAAAAAAAAAAAAAAAAAAAAAGGGGGTCCCACTACAAGACTCATATGATCTTTTAAAAAGTATTTCTACGTAACTCTTTCAATTTTGCAAAGCATTCGAGAACCCGCCCAGAAGCATCACTCCATGGGTCAACATCAATAATTGGCGCTCCGTCAAAAGAAGACAAAATCCATAGAAGATACAGATCCTCCTCAGATATCAGAAAAATGCACGCTAAGAAAAGACAAAAAAGATTTTTGTAGATATTTTGTGTCTGTAATTATTTGAGTCTGTCAGTGATAAGGATTTTCCTTCACTCACTACTTTAATAAAATGGATAGCTCTTATACTGCTTTATTAAAAAAAAGCTGTAAAAATCTTTATACGTATCTTGTAATAAATTATAGTGTCAAAATTTTGTCAAAAAAGAAGGATTGAATGATATGCGATGGGGTCCAAAGCAGTACCCGATATCATTATCCTAATCTTTTATTGATAAAATTTAACAAGTCTTGAGTCAAATGTGCATATAATTGCATATATATAGGTTTGTCTTTATTAAGAGTTTGTTTTCAAAGCCTAAAAGTCATAGGCTTATAGGTTTTGAATCTAGGGAAGCTTTAGACGTAGCATAGATTGGAAGCTCTTTTGTTTTTATCCTTTTTTGAGTTGTATAAATTGGCATGCTTGCCAACGGATTTAGCAGAATGAAAAACACCACTTCACTCTACGTTGTAAATTTTCCAACCCCTCTCAAAAACCTCTAAGTGTATTAAGTTTTTCAGAGTTTTAGAGTCTGTAATATAATCTTTGTAAGTATATTTCTTATTAATATGAAGTGTGAGTAGTTTCTCTTTTTCCTTAAATATTTCGAAAGGGTAACTCTTCTATTCTAAAAATTTATTTTCTTTTTGGGAAAACTAAGTTTATGGAATGCTTGTTTACTCATTAATATTACATGCTTTCAACCTTCGTAGTATCTTCAATTTTCTATTTTGTTACTGAGTGACCTTAGCTGAAGAGCCCGTGTGAGCCGTGGTTAGGCGTTGGAGGGCGAATTGTAGGCAGAAAGGGAAAAGTAAAAAATGGAAAATAAAAATATACTATGTTGAACGAAGCTTAGTCTCAAGGTGGGAGTACATGTAATGAAAACAAACATTGCCTAAAAATAGTTTTCACCTTAGAAAAGAATTTTAGAATAAAAGGAGAGCAACCCGAGTAGAAATATTAAGGAAATATTGTCCATATAAGAATTTCAAAAAATCAAAAATTTGTATGCCCTTAGACGTAGACCTTAGAAATAAAATTAAAATTAAATTTCAAAAAATCAAAAAAGTATATGCCCTTAGACGAAGACCTTAGGAATAAAATTAAAATTAGTACTGAACTAATACAAGAATTAGAAGATCAAAAATTTAGATATCAGTTTCTTTTATCATTAGCTTCTGACAGATCCCTCGAAAATTACAGTTTAAAAATTTCTCAGATAAATAGACAGCTAACTATAAAACAAGAAGCCTTAAAGTTAGCCATACAACAGTTTGAAGATCTTTTAGCATAACTGTAGAATTAACTAGATAATTCTCAGCCAAATTCCAAATAGTGGTAGACCACTAACTCAACCCCCCCCAAAAAAAAAAGAATAAAAGGAGAGCAACCCGAGTAGAAATATTAAGGAAATATTGTCTATATAAGAATTTCAAAAAATAAAAAATTTGTATGCCCTTAGACTTAGACGTAGACCTTAAAAATAAAATTAAAATTAAAATTCAAAAAATCAAAAAAGTATATGCCCTTAGACGAAGACCTTAGGAATAAAATTAAAATTAGTACTGAACTAATACAAGAATTAGAAGATCAAAAATTTAGATATCAGTTTCTTTTATCATTAGCTTCTGGCAGATCCCTAGAAAATTACAGTTTAAAAATTTCTCAGATAAATAGACAGCTAACTATAAAACAAGAAGCCTTAAAGTTAGCCATACAACAGTTTGAAGATCTTTTAGCATAGCTGTAGAATTAACTAGATAATTCTCAGCCCAATTCCAATTAGTGGTACCACTAACTCAACCCCCAAAAAATTGGTATCAGAGTAGTGTTCGGTTTTAGGACAGTTTAAGTTAGTTTATGCATTTTGCTTACGGTAATAGAGTAGTTTTTATTTTTGGAGATTTTAGTTATAAATTTCATATTATAGTAGCTTTTAATAATTTTAAAATAGGAGTTAATTTTGTATATGAAAAGAGTAGAGTATCTAGATTTAGAACTCAACAGCCATAACCATCGTCTTAGCATAAATAAAAATAATTTCCGTTGTAATTTTGAAAATAATTTTACACATCAGCTTCATAGTGAACATAATCCTCAGCTAAATAGTATCATAGATTATCAGATTAATTTTACAGAAAATATTAAAAAGGACATAAATAAAATTAGTAATCTTTTTATTTCATCCATAGATCATCTCCGTAATAATCGTAGTATAATTAAAGATCAAGATAAAAAATTAGATTATATCCAAGATCAGTGTAGTTCCATCCTACAAAAAAGAATAGATTTAAATTTAGAAAAATTTCCTACGAAATTAGAAATAGAAACTTTAATTTCAGCCACCAATCAAATAGCTAAATAAATAGAACAAATTAATCAAATTCAAGATAATTTAAAACAGAAATTAGAAATTTTAGAACAATTAGTAAGATCTTAGTTTATGAGTAGTGATAAAAAAGCTAATAGAGATTACCAGACTATTTTAAAACAAGCAGAAGATTTTCATAATAACCCAGAAGGAATCAGTAGCTATCAGGGTGTAAGTCAATCAGATAAAATAACAGTAAGACAAAATAATATAGAAATTTTATTTTTAATTAGATTGTGTGAAAAATTTGAATACCTATCAGAACAACTACATAGCTTAGAAAATCGTCTAGCGTCTTTAGAAAAAATAGTACTTCAGAAAGGAAAAGGAATAGAAGGACAATCCAATAAACCTCAATCTCAAGTAAACGAGGAAGATATAGCTAAATATTTTGAAAAGCTTAAATTACCAAAGAAACCTGTTTGTAGAATTTACAGAAAATAAATATGTTTAAACAGCTAATTAAAGGTAGCAGTAGTAAAAAACGTAATGATGATGAAGATATTAAAGTAGAAGAGTTTATAGATGTAGAACAACAAATAGAAAGATTTAAGAAAGAAAAATTAGAATTAATTCCAGCTAAATATGTGTATAAGCTAGGTAAAATTCATAAAAAAAAATATTTATTTAAACATTATGCTGAACAGATGATTAGTGTAACTCAAGAAGACGAAAAGATAGAGCTAAATTTAATAGAGAGAAAAAGCTATAAATATGCAGTAAGTGAACACCTTAAAATGACCCACTTAGGATTAGTAGTGGTAGGAGTTAAGGCTTTAACCAGAAAAAATTTAGGAACAAAAGTTTTCGTATGCCTTATATCTACAATAAAAAAACTTAGTGATAAAATTACTATACCATTCTTAACATTTTGGTACTTAAATATACAGCACTAATAAAAAAAAATTTGTGTCATTTAAATATGTGAAAAAAAATTTATTTTAAATATAATTCATAATACACTATCTTTAAATTTATAATTAATCTTTCAAAATAACAAAGATTACTACTATGTTTGATTCGATTTTTACATTTGTATTTTTATTTTTTTAACTGAAAAAATTTATTCAAACATTAATTTTTTTTTCTTCATTTTCTCATTAATTTTTTTTAAAATTAAAATAAATAAATAAATATATTTTTACCCAGGGGTGTGTGATCCCTTGTGTCTCATATGGTGTATTTTTACAAAAAAAATTTATAATAAATAATTCGCTCTTCGTTTCATTTGCTTCTCCACTCTCTCTCTCTCTCTCTCTCTCTCCCTCTGTAACTTCTTCGCATTTCCTTATCTTCTTCTTCATCCACAGTTTTACAGAGGAAGCTATGGAGATTTCCTCAATTCGACTACAACCCAACAAAATTCGACCTACTGACAAAGCCATACTAGTCTTTCGAGACATTCCGGATCTCATTCCTCCTCGAAATGGCTTCGCCGAACCAACCCACGACCAGCTATGGCCAAACAGGTGGTTCTCCGGCGATATTCCTGCTGGTTCCGGCGTCAGTGTTTGTGGGTTTGCCTCTGTTTCGATGGCGGAGGATAGAGGGTTCGCTCCGACGACGGCTCAGCTCTTGAAGCGCCCGGTGGCAATGGTTGCATTGGTGCCCAAAGACGTGGCGCTCTTCGCCGCCGGAGCGATTGCCGGCGCCGCCGCGAAGACCGTCACGGCTCCTCTTGACCGTATCAAGCTTCTTATGCAGGTTCGATTTTGTTTTGCATTTCACTTGAACTTCGCAATTCGGTCTTCAAGCGTCGTCACTTTGAATTCTAGGGTTTTTGTAATTATGGTTTGTATGTTTGATTTTAAATTTTATTGTTGAATTTAAGAAATTTGAGATTAGAGTCAGTCAATGAATGTGATTGGGATTGTTGATTTGTAGTCTCAAATTTTCTGGTCTGTTTGCAGACTCATGGATTGCGAGCTGGCCAAGAAGCTGCTAAGAAAGGAATTGGGTTCATTGAGGTATGTTACCAATTCTCTGTTTTGCTTAATTGCTCCACATGTAACAGATTTCATGCACTTTTTTTTTTTTATTTTTTTTAAATTTTAGTTTTGAGGATTGTAACATAGCTAATAATAAATTTATCAATATTGAAAACTAGGTAAGGCATAACTTATAGGCAGGTTAAGATCTCATTCATTCATCTTGCTTGTATTGTAATGTTTGGCGGGCAATTTCATTGATAGGACTGTAGACTGAAAATCAGCATAAATCATTAATAGGACCACTGCCATTAGCTTTCTGGAGGAAAGTTGGTATGATATCTATCTTTTAGTCCTAAAGCCTCTTTTGGGTAAATTATACCCCTCACTATGTTCTTAAGTTTCTATTGACTTGTAAATTTTAAAACCCGCGAAAGCTATCCTATTTTCTTTAGGATTCAATTACCTTAATAGTTTAACTACTCTCCCCATTTCAGTCTGTGATTCCCGTAATCCCTTATAAAGGAGTTTGATAAATGATTATTGAGTTTAATTGTTTTCTATTTCTACTCCTAGAGTGCATGATCATTCAGTTGGTACTGCAAGTACTTTGGTCTTTTGATCTTTTATCACTGCTTAAATAGAGAGATTCCTTCCTTAGCTTTCATCTCTCTATTTTTCCTTCCCCTTCTCTCTTTGGGTGTCATTTTGCGAATTGGGACAACTCATGATAAGTTAGGCCAAGTTTGGCATCCTCCAAAAAATCCAAAAAGTCAAAAAGTCACTATCCTATTTAAGTCACATCATCTTATTTAAGTCACATCACCTCTCTAACACATCACTTCAAACCCAACCCAAATCCAACCCATATTTCATAAAAAATCAAAAAGTACACTTATTTAGTCTTCCCAAACTTGGCCTTAGTTTAGATGATAAGTGTCATTGTTGAATGCTTTGGGCTTGAGTCTTTTCAGATCATTGTAAGGTGGAACAATTAGATTCTTTTTTGTTTTTTGTTTTTAGTAAGTATAAATTCTATAGATGAAAATGCGGCCATATGTAGGGGCTCAAACTGTGACGTATATAGAAAGCAAAGGCGATACAATTTAGATTTTATTTTTATTACATAATGGTGAGTCGGTGACAAGACAAACCTAAAAGATTTCTGAGGTTTATGGAAATAAACATGGATAGCCAGCTCTGTGTGCTTGAATATTGTTTCACTATGTAAACTAATAATAATAATAATCAAATCAAACAAATGATTGAATAATCTCACACACCTAGTGCTATGTTGTATTTGCCTTCAAATAGAATTTACATAGTGATGATATATACAATCAGGTTTGCTTCTTCTCTCAACATAACAGAATTGTGAATTCTAAAATTTATCAACATTTGAATTCTAATATTTATCTAATACACTATTATTGTGCTTTCAGTAAAGAATTTAGTCCTGGTTCTTCTTAGCTTCTATAGTTTCTGATAAACTGATTGCTTATATGTACCTTCCTTGAATTGCTGAGGTCATTTCAATATCGATTGGTATTGTACCTGCCTGTTCTAGAAGCATTCCTACCGTGTGATACTTTTTCATATTTAGTGATGGTGCCTACCTGGACATGAATTGCAGGCTTTGACATTGATAGGGAAGCAAGAAGGGATTAAAGGGTATTGGAAAGGCAACCTTCCACAGGTCCTTTGCATCCTTTGCTTTTCACTTTCCCATAGATAAGCTTTTTTACTAATAGTATTTTCACAGTATTTTTGCCAAATTTTGTACAAGGTTTTTGTCGAGTTTCACTTACTAAACATTTCCTTTTCCAATTTTTGGTGATACGCATCATACCTTATAGTGCAGTCCAGCTGTTTGCTTATGAAACCTACAAGGTAATAGCAATACCAATTTTCAAAAAAGTCTTAGCACTCTATGAACTTTTACTGTTCAAAACATTTGATTAGTATTTTACCTTTGAATTTCTAGAAACTTTTTAGGGGGAAGGATGGCCAGCTCTCTGTTATTGGAAGGCTTGCAGCTGGTGCTTGTGCTGGCATGACTTCAACTTTTGTGAGTAATATAGTAAATGAGTTCACTTATGAACAGAACTTGCTTGATGATGATGTATTTGCTATATATATATATATATATATTCTATTTGTATGTCTATTAACAAATATAAAGCGATAATCCTTGACTCATTGGTTCTTCATAGGTAACATATCCTCTAGATGTCTTGAGGTTAAGATTAGCTGTTGAGCCTGGGTACAAAACAATGTCCGAGGTAAGAGTCATGACACTGACCAACGTAAATTGTATTTCTGACATGGGGCACCTTACATGTGATGGGTTTTGTTGGATTGCTTTCAGGTTGCCTTGAACATGCTAAGAGAGGAAGGAGTTGCATCATTTTACAATGGTCTTGGACCTTCTCTTATTGGAATAGCACCTTATATTGCTGTGAACTTTTGCATTTTTGATTTGTGAGCTTACTATTTCAGTAATATTTTCTCTATTGCTTCATAAGAGAGACACAAACATGTAAAACATTTTTTTTAATCTTAAAACCTGGATCTTTTGTTAAATGTTATTAGGATAAAGAAGTCTTTGCCAGAGAAGTATCAAAAGAGGACTGAAACATCACTAGTAACAGCTTTGGTGTCGGCTACTCTTTCCACGCTTATGTGCTATCCTTTGGATACAGTGAGAAGGCAAATGCAAATGAGGGGTACACCTTACAAGACAGTTTTAGATGCTATTCCAGGTAACTCGGTGCTTTTATTTATCAACACTTGTAAGCCAGTAGAGATGACCACAAATTGTATCATAATAACACTTGGTTAAATTCCATAGATGGCATATCCGAAGTACTTGTAATCACTTTAGTTGCACATTCATCTGCCTTCAGTAAAAAAAAAAAAAAAACGTAGGAAGCCTTTACTCTCCATGTCTAGATCAGACTTAAACGTTGGGGGAATAACAGTTCAGCATAGAAGACTAAAATTATAAACAAATAGGTGTGGGAGCAAATTTTAGTGAAATCCATTAGTCATTATAGATGGGAAAGTTGAGTTTCTTAAACTCCTATTGAAAATTATCGAATTGCTAATTCTCTGCTTTGATCTTGTTGATGCAGGAATAGTAGAACGGGATGGTTTAGTTGGATTGTACAGGGGTTTTGTTCCCAATGCATTGAAAAATCTACCAAACAGCAGGTTCTGTTGCATCTGCTCTACTTTATGTCAAATACTTTCTTGTATTATATATGTATTGTTTAACTTTTAATTAGATAAATTTCACCTTTTCATTTTTAGTCATTAACGAGTTAATTTTATTCAGAATGCTTTGATTTTGGCTGAGCCTTGGAAGATTTTGCATAATGACTAGGATGTTGTCGTAGAATTAGTTTTGCAGACTTGTTTTATGTTTACACTGATATTGAGTTGATTTTTGCACCATAAAAAGTTGCCTTCCTTTTTCTTTTTCCTTTTTATTTTATACTTTCAATTGCTTTATTCTTAATATATAGTATTTATTTACCTACACTAGTTTTCTTTTTTTTCTTTGGCAGTATTAGGCTTACCACCTTCGATACTGTTAAACGTCTAATAGCTGCCAGTGAGAAGGAGTTTCAAAGAATTGCAGAGGAAAATCGCAAGAAAGAAAAGCAAAGCACTAGTGATTCAACAGACTAGTTTTGTGTCGCTATTATGCTGCCATTGATTTTTTCTTTTCCATTTTTTGTGATCATGTCCTGTGCAGAATATCCTCGTTTTGGGGAGGAATGATGTTCTGCCAAAAATCATTTGTACTGGGTTTGTGCTTTTCGAGTCTACCAGGAATTCATATTTCCTTGGGCTGTGGTTTTGTACAACTGGTCCTTTATACTAGCCCAGAAATTCAACAGGGTAGTTTACAATTTCACATAGTTCAATCCTATGATGTGGTTGTAATTCATGTTCATGTTGATCTTGGTCACTGAATAAATTTTTTTTGTTGTCATCAGTATTCTTGAGATTTTCAAAAGTGTTGATCTCGAATAGGAAGGGATCGATAGGATCTGGAGACACCTGAAGCTTTTAGAAGAGGTGTTGGCTCTGTATCTAACTAGAATTAGGAACTGCTAATTTTGAAGTAGATCGAGCCCATTTCATGGCCATTTTTCACAAAGGGAAGACATCCACACAAACTATTTTTGGCCTTTGTAAATTTTTATTGTTATTTTTATTTTTTTTGGTTCCTCTTTCAAAAGTCAACTTTCAAAAAAAAATTCATTATAGATTAAAAAAAGAGAAAAATTACTAACTAGCAGTGTTATCAAAAAAATCATTATAAATTTATGATACAATAAATAAATTTAATTATTAATGTGTATTTTTTTTTTTAAACTACACTGAAATGAAATTTTTTCAAAAAGATATTCAAATTCAAAAAGATATTCAAATTCGAACACCCAAATCTTTTTATTAATATGATGGTATATTTTTAGATTGAGAAACACTCAAAATCTTAAAAACAGTGGTATTACATGCACTAATTAGTATACAAACTAGTATTATAATATTATTATTGATCTCATCTATTATACAAATACTCAAAACTTTCAAAATTGTGTCACACAACCTGTGAGTACATTAATTAATACACTAATTAGTTCATATAGCATTATTCAAAATCAAAATATTCGAATATAACCTAAGAATTTATTAATCCTGTTGAGCTTAGATACATACGTACATACACATGGCAGAATTGAACTCTTAAACATTGAAAATCAGCCCAAAAAGAAAAGAAACGTGGTATGAACTTTGTAAATAACAACTCCACATACAAGTCCAAGTCTGATGGAAGCTCTGACCAATGACCATTCGCTTGCCAGCAGCAGCATAACAAGCATAAGCAAGTCACAGCTGAGCTCAGCATTAACAACACCACACAAAACCCTACTAGCACTAGTAATGCTCTCTCTACCGTTGTTCACTTTCCCTCCAATCACTCTCTCTCATCACCCCTCCAAACGTCTCTCTCCCACCCCACTCCTCCGCCGCCACCACCTCTGCTTCAGACCCAGTCCAGACCTGTCCTCCGCCTGCGCCACCGCACAGAGTGTTATAGTCGAGGAAGAAGAAGACGTCGGTGCCGGAGAGGAAGAGACTCTGCCGGCGGGACTCCGGAGGGATCTGATGCCGGACCACGTGGCAGTGATTATGGACGGGAACAGGAGGTGGGCCCGGATGAGAGGGCTTCCGTCCGGGTCGGGTTACGAAGCGGGTGTGAGGGCGTTGAGAGTGCTCGTCAAGCTCTGTTGCAGATGGGGTATTAGGGTTCTTACTGTCTTCGCTTTCTCTTCTGATAACTGGTTTCGCCCCAAGGTCACCTTCATTCAACCCCTCTCTCTCTCTCTCTCTCTCTCTCTCTCTCTCTCTCTCTTCTGATGCTGACATTTTGTGGAATTTCTTAGTGAGTGAGTGATGTGTTTGTTTTTGGGGTATTTTTGTAGGTGGAAGTTGATTTCTTGATGAATTTACTTGAAAGAGGAATGAGTGATGAAGTAGACAATTTTTTGAGGTAAATTTGTCTTCAAATCAAGTCATTTATACTTGATTGCTAGTTTTTAACTACAATTTCTGTATGCAAAAATAAAATATATCAATGGATTTGGTTACAATTTATGAATTTGACACTGATAAATGATTACTCTAAAAAACCCCCTTTTAGTGTTGTTTAAAATATATTGGTGCGAAATCGTAGCAACATTTCTTATAACCGAATATTTATGATGTTTTGGTAGTACTTGTCTTCAATGTATAAATAAATAAATTAATAAATAATCGAACCTCAAAAATGCTTTTCATGGTTTGCACCAAGGGATTGATTATTCACTAGCTTTTAAAATTTAGTTGTGTCGTCACAACCGAATGATTATAGTGCAAAATTTTGTGCTACAAGTATATTCATGGCAGAGTAGGCAATTGAACTCCCGTTAACAAAAGAGCATACATTGCCACAACCAAAATATATATATATATATATATATATATTTGTTGTTTCTGTACTATGTTCATACTTCATACAGAATTGTGTTGAATCTGAATCATTTGGAGTGGAGTGGAATTATGGTATTGATGAATTGTCCTTCTATTTATCATCAATTTCTCCTTAGGAGGTCTTTGCTTTTTAATGTCACAGCATAGGTTGTCAAGTACTGTATGTAGACGACAAAACCCAACAATAGTAGAGGTCCCTTGAACAAAGCAAAAAATCGTCAGTCCATAGATGATTTTGACCATCTTTTCAGGTCATTCATATTTGGCTAGGAAGCACGACACGGGTACAGATGCAGACAGGTGACACGATAATTTTAAAAAGTAAAAACATGAATATGGTATGAATACGATAATAAAATATATTTTCATATATTTTTATTTTTTATTTAGATTAATATTACATTCTCAAACAATCAATATTAGTAAAAATTAACTCTAATTCTATTTTTTTTTTTAAAAAACACTTTTAATTACAGTTTATACATATATATATATATATTTTTTTTTACGGATGATATATTAAGTATTTAAATTTAAAAAAATAATAATAAACATTCAGCA
This sequence comes from Camellia japonica, assembly GCA_030407325.1. Lineage (NCBI taxonomy): Eukaryota > Viridiplantae > Streptophyta > Magnoliopsida > Ericales > Theaceae > Camellia > Camellia japonica. The sequence goes on from JAPPVO010000016.1 coordinate 6,328,728, forward strand.
TTCATCAAAAGTATTAAATAATATGGAGAAAAAGATAACTTGTCATGTCTTTAGTGTGTACCTGAAGTGTCACCTGAAAATAAATTAATTAAATAAGAGGACAAGCCATATGGTGCGTGTCATATGTGTCCTCGAAGTGTCCGTGTGTCCGACATGAATACGACATTTGCTTTGAAGTGTCGGTGTTTCATAGAGATTTGGGAACAACTTCTTTCCAGTTTGGAAACGGATTGGACGGTGTTGGGTTTAGGAGAGAGCTGTTCTCTTAAGATATCATCCAAAACATGTCTAGAAGAACATGGTCCAAAATCAGTTGATCTATTTATCTATATATTGTTTTTTTGTTTTCGGGTTTCTCAGGAGGCTGCGATTTCCATGTTAGTCCTGATTTCAACTTGACAATTTTCTGTTGATAGGGTTCATATTTAAGTCTGGCATATCAAATTGAAAATTTTCCTCCATGATCATATTTTACTTCTTTCCGATGTATCAGAAAAAAGATTATATTTTACTGTTTTCAGTACTACATTTTAACTATTATCGTTTTTATTGTTATCACTTGTTCTTACTTGCGTGCACCATTAAGTTGTTAATGGACTGTACTGAAGAATATATAAGAGATACCTGAAAATGCGCTTAATTTGATGGTTTTCCAACAGGGAAAATATTCGAATTTCGAGTATTGGGGATTCTTCCAAGCTCCCGGATCCCATACAGGGACTAATAACCGATGCTGAGGAGAGGACAAAGCATAATTCAGGACTCCAATTGATCGTAGCAGTTAGCTATAGTGGGAAATACGACATTGTGCAAGCATGCCAAAGCATTTCTCTGAAAGTAAAAGACAGTCTTATTGAACCCGAAGACATCAATGAGTTCTTAATAGAGCAAGAACTGCAAACAAAATGTACAGAAATCCCAGATCCTGATCTACTTATACGGACAAGCGGTGAGCTTAGAGTAAGTAACTTCTTTCTGTGGCAGTTGGCTTATACTGAACTATACTTCACCCAATCACATTGGCCTGATTTTGGAGAAATTGAGTTTGTTGAGGCTTTACAATCCTTTCAGCAAAGACACAGACGATATGGTAAGAGGGATTCTTAGATAACAAATTTACAATACCATACTAAGATTGTTCTAAATGGAGAAGACAAAGATTGACCAAGATTGTGGATGCATCTGGAATCAAATTGAAGCAAGCATAAGCTTGACTGGTCACCGGAGTTGACTGGTTTGATACATAACAGTACAGTGTTCAAATGGGATGTTGTTGCTAACCGAGACAGATCTAGGATTCGAGTTTTGGGGACAAAAACACATGTAATTTTTCATCGAAAAAAAATTATTATAAAATATTAAATTTTGATTTATACTAGCATAAAACATGAATGATAGTACTATTATTAATCGGACATTCTTTGTCTACATAATTGAGAACAAAATTATAATTAGATTTTTGTTTTTGTTTTTGTTTTTGTTTTTGTTTTGTTTGTATTAACTTAACAAAAATACTAATTATTATTATATCTTTGTCTACTGAAGTTAACTATATGATAATGTTGAAGTATTCACTTTTTATAATATATATAAAAATATCTAGGTTTGATTTTTAGTCTTTTCTTTCAGTCCTCTCTTTTGGTAGGCAGTTTTGTCTATATTAAGCCCAATACCAAGCCCAACTTTTGCCTAAATTGCTTGTGCAACCCGAATTCGAGTTAAATTCAGAGAATTTGGGCTAAGCTTGGGCCGCCCAAATTCAAATACAAAAAAATTGTAACAAAATAAAAACAAAATTCTCAAAAAATACATATACGAACCATATTATGAAAATTAATTTTGAGTTCTGTATAAAACAATTGAATATATTACATTAATCTAAACTTTAAGAAAACTAATTTGTAAAATTATATTTCATATTTATTATATAATTTTTAGAAATTAATAGTAGACTTGGGACTAATTGGGATTGTGAAAATTTCTGATCAAGTTTTGTCCAAATTTAAGTAGAATCGACAAATTTTTAGATTAAATTTGAAATTATATTGCCCAAGACTTACAATTTTTTAGACTAAATTCGAGTTGTTCGGGTTGAGGTCACTCAAAATATTCCTATTTAAGTTTGGATTTGCAGTCTTTGTTTAACCCCGGTGTGCTAGTTTTGCAAGAAAATGGTTGCGTCTCACTCCACAAATGATGCTCTATTCTTTCATTTTTGGCTTTAATTTTTAATTGGTTGGCTTGTCGTTTTCATAGTTACCAATCTATTAAAAGGTTGTTTGATTATTGAATCTTACTTTATTTTATTTTATTACTAATGAATTATGAAATTAACCTTTTCCTTGGCTTAAAGTTTAAGCTCTTTGCCGAATTAGTAAAGTGGATTCAAATTATTCACTAGTTTAAGATCATCACGTTATATTTAATCTCATCAATCACGATCAGCTTAATTAGTAAAGTGAATTTGAATTATTCATTAGTTCATGACCATCATGTCCAAAGTAAAACCGAAATATAATTTTTACACATTCACTAAGAGGTAGTCTTGATCAAGTAAAACCTCAAGATTTAATTTAATTTATTAAAATTAATTAAAATTAACGTAGTGATTCAGATTTACTAAAAAATAATCCTCACTTCTCTATGTATTTCTTGTTCCCCCATTGTTATGTAGATTTGTGTACATCTATAGTACCATGATTAATTTTTTCATAGTCAAAATTTTGTATAAAATTGTCTCACTTTTGAAAATGATTACAAATGTATAACCTCACCTAACATGAAGCACTTAAAGTGACTTGTGTCCAATGAGATATACATATACAGTCGTGCTACGTCGCTCGAAACCCCTCCCCCCGAATCCCCCGAGCCAAAAACGACGCCGTTTTTGGCTCTTTTTTTTTTTTTTTTTTTTTGCAAATCGAACCAAGAAGAAGAAGAAGAAGGAGGAGGGAGGAAGAGGAGGAGGAGCATGAGGGACTGGAGGGGGAGGAGGAGGAAGGACTGGAGGGGGCCCAACAAATGGGGCTGGAGGCGGAGGCGGAGGTCGAGGGCGGAGGCGGCAGAGGCAGGGGCTGCGAGGGGCGGGGCTGCGACGATCGGAGCTGCTCGATGATCGGCAGGTCGGCGTCGGCAAGGAGGGGCCCTCCTCTTCTCTTTCTCTCTTTCTCTCCTCTTTCTCTCCTCCCGTCCCTGTTCCTGAGCTGATCGAAAATGGAAGAAAAAAAAGAAAAAAAAAAAAAATCCTAATGCCCAAAACGACGTCGTTTTGGGCATTAGGGGGATTCGAGGGGTGAAATCCTCGAGCTACCAAACATTATTCATATACATAATAACTAAATTAGAAAAAAGTACTTATATTAAAAGAACCTTTTTTGGGTAAACATTAAAAGAACCTGCATGGTGTTATTACTGAAAAGAAAATAAATAAAATTGAAGCTACTTGGTGTAGAATTTCTAATAAGCTATTTCCTTTTTGTCTTTTTAGTCTTTCACCCAACAACACAAACATATTTGATGATGAAGTTGACAACATATTTTAACATTAAAAATCAATAAATAATTGAAGTTATTAGTTAATTTATGTTATGTTTGGGTCTAGAATTTGATGAGAGAAAGAAAAATAAAAATACTTGTATTTGATTATTTTTCTACGATTAATTAAATTTTGAAAAGAATTGTTTTGATAAATATCTATTTATGTTTTTGTTTTTCATCCCAACCAACAAAATGTAAGAAATTTGTCTTTTCCATTTGATTTTATTTTTCTTCAACAAATCCAAATTTATATGGAATCAAAGTCTAGCCATCATTTCAAGGTAGGGAGTACAAGTTAGAAATTAATAAGTTAATGGTAAAAGGTTTTAAAATATTTATTTTTCAGTAGTTCCGATATTGTAACTTTAGTACAAAATAAAATAAAATATTTTTCTTACTCATTTTCAAATTCTTTTCACTAATTTTAAAATAGATTTTGTATAAATTTTAATATTAAACAATAGGCATGAAGTACTTGTCTTTTTTATTTAATTTAATATTTTTTTTAGAGAAATGTAATTGATTAGTTTAACAAAGGGCCATTGTAGTGGTGTCAAAGTAGAGACTAGAAAAGAGATTTGGATAAGATTATACTAATAATAATTTGATCATCAATGGAGCACAGCCTTCCTTTCTATCCAGAATAACCCATTTGTCATATTTATGATAACAATTATTGTTTTTCATTCGAAGTTGGTCATAATATATATATATATATATATTTTTTTTTTAAAGTTTTATTTCAAAAATTTATGTTACAATATTTGATTGCAGTTTTTGTTCATACAATAAAAATAACTTAAATAAGTTTAAAAATATCTAATTTTCTAAAAATTAAGGGAGTAGTGATTTTAAATTAAAAAATTTTAATTAGAGAAAAAACTACATCAAACAAGGCATAAGATTGTGTTTTAATTTCAATTTGAATATTACTTTTCTTTTGTTTTTCTTTACAATTTTTTTTATTTATTTATAAATTTAAAACGGTGATGTTAAACACACCAATTGATATACTAATTAGTGTATCAATATATATTATAACATTGTTACTTTAAAATTATAACCCACTCATTATACAAATTATAAAGACTCAAAACTTCTAAAATTATATCACATCATCTATTAGTACACTATTTAATATACCAATGGACACCTATAGATTATTCAATTTAAAATTTAAACACAGCAATAATAATTAATGCTAATTGACAAAACTAGATTATTTAAGAGGGTTGGGCTACTCAATTTGACTGGTTTATTGGATTCACTACAAATCTCATTTTAAGTGATTGGAATTATTTATTTTATAATAATTTATTTAATTTAATAATTATAATCTTTTATTTTATCGTATTTATATCTTTAAAATTAATAAAAACGTTATCAAATACATCTGATCTGACTAAGACCATCTCTAACGGTTCATCAAATTTTGCATCAGATTTGAAATTTGGTGAAAAAGTCACTTTTTGGAGCTCCAATGGTTTCACCAAATTGGTATCAAAATGAGAATGAAACAAAAAATTCATCAAACTGAGAACAGGCTTCGGATTTCACCATTTCACTGTGCGTTACCGTTGGGGTGGGCCAACCGGTCAACCAATCGGTTGTCCGGCCGGTTGACCCACTGGTCGACCGGTTCCCTTTCAAATAGGTAGGTTCAAACCGGTCAAAAAAGGTTCAAACAGGTAAAAAAAAAAAAAAAAAAAAAAAATTACCCTTACCGGTCGACCCTTCCCTTTTGATGCACGGTTGGAGCAAGCCATATCAGATTAAGAAAATTGACTTTTTTTTACTTAAATTTGGTAAAAAATTTAGTTCACCGTTGGAGATGATCTAACTTGATTGTTTCTGTTTTTTTATCAAATTTGCTTGCATGTTGCCACGTGTCAATAAATCAAACACGTCATTACCCTGTCCAGAGGGTTCTGGATGGGTTGTGTTCAGGGTTAATACAAAAAGTCAAAAAGTCACTATCCTATTTAAGTCACATCATCTTATTTAAATCATATCACCTCTCTAACACATCACATCAAACCCAACCCAAACCCAACCCATATAAGACCATCTCCAACCCTGAACCAAACCTATCATCAAATTTAAAATTTGGTGAAAAACTCACCTTTTCATGCTCCAACGGTTTCACCAAACCGGTATCAAATTCAGAATTCATCAAACAAATCATCAAAGTGAGAACAGTATACAGATTTAACCAAAACATTGTGCGTGACCGTTAGAGGGAAGAACCGGTCAACCAGCCGGTTGCCCGGCCGGTTGACCAACCGGTCGACCTCTGCGTGAAGGTTGGTTTGACCTGTCAAGTGGTTGGTTTGAACTGCTTGGTTTGAACCGTGGCCGTTGGGAGCAACCGGTCACCGGCCGGTCGACCGGCCGGTTGACCCACCGGTCCACCGGATTGAGTCCTTCGACTAGCATTTGAACTGGTACAGTTTTGAGGGTAGCATACGAACTGGTTGGTTTCATTTCATGTTTTTTGAGCTGGGTTATTTTGACATAGTTTATTTTGTGGATTATGAATAATTTAGAGGGTGATATAAATTTTAATTTTCTTCAAAATATAAATAAAATTGTTACCTTTTACATATATATTACAGAACTAGCCGTTACAATAATAAATTACCGTTGGATGGACAGACTATTTTGAAAATTTACCGTTGATGATGTGCTCTATAAAATAGATCTGATTTCTATATCAAGACAGTATTTCATTTTCAGAATATCAAGACAGAGTATTTCATTTTCAGAATAGCATTACGTTTATATGTTGTGAGTTTTGTTTCTTTTGTGTCAATACATATTTTTTTCTCTTGAAATTTTAATTATTAGTATCTCAATACATTATCTAATTCTGAGTTTGAGCTTATATCATTATAATATTTTTCAGTAAGTGTACTGTATTTTTTTCAAAGTATGGAAGATTTTGAAATGTTTGGAGAATCACAAATGTTGGAGCAAAACACTGATATAATGTAATGACCCCAAAATGCGTATAAGAAATCATCTTTATTTACCTATGAGAGGATGCGTTTTAATTTAATTATATCTATTAGAATTGAAGCATTATCTGTTGAGTTACGGACTTCAAATTGAAATTACCGACCTTTATGGGTTCAGAAATCAAAATTGAGTACTTGGGTATGTTAATGGGAATTTTTAGAACTATTGGGGAAAATTAATTGGAAATCTAATTTGTCTGATTCGTTAATGCACGTTTGGGTGGTTTACTTTGTACTGCAAATTGAAGACCCTAGAGACTTCAGAAACTAGAACAGGGGACACATTTATGATCAACACAATTTTTAGAGTCACCTGGGAACTTTAATTGAAATTTGATTTTGCGCGATTCGTAAGGCCACGTTTGGTTCTCCCTATTGTGTTAAGCCTTGTGTGTGTGTTTATTTAGATATATAGATATGTTTGTAAGTGTTTGGTCTCATCTTTTGGAAGCCAAAATATCTAAAAGAGAGAGAGGAGAACCGTGGGGGAGAAAAGAGAGGGGAGACTAAGAAAAGCTTAACAAACATGGTGGTTTGAAGGGAATTGAAGATAGAGAAGGGAGAACAACCATGGAAGCTTGGAGAAATCAAAGAGTGAACTAAGGTAAGATTAATTATCTTGAATCCTTATGTTTGAGACATCAATTTCATGAAATCATGATAATAAGGGAAGCTTTGAACCCATTTGAGTTAGGGTTTTATGTATGTATATTGATTGAACCTTGATTTCCTTAGAATTTCTTGATTGAAGAAGTATAGGCATTATATTTGTTTATTTTGAGGTTATGATGGTTGATGGAGAATAATAATGTGAAATTGGTCATGTATTAAAGGGTTTTGGGTTTTGATTTACATGTAATTAAGGTTTGATTTTGAAAATGAGAAGTCCCAAATTTTCAGCCATTTTCGGACTGCAAACTGTCCAGGCCGCACGTGCGGCACTGTTTCCCCGCACGTGCGGAGACAGCTCTGCCCAGCCAACTTTGAACAAGCATATCTTTTGCATCCGGACTCCGTTTTGAGTGATTCTTGAGCCTAAAATCAAGCCCCGGAAGTCTAGTTTCTAATGGCAGTGGTCTCACGCCCAAATTCTAAATACAAAAATAGTTATGCCCAAATTAGTGACGACTGTTCACTTTCTATCAACCAGTTTTGTACCATTTCTTCACCTAAACCATTTCCCATCGATTTCTCCTGTTTTCTGAGACATGGATTATAACTTATTAAAGAATAATGAGCTTGGTACCACCATGGCTAATTGATTGAATGATCAAAGAGAATAAGTAAAGGATCGAGTATAATCTCATATAATGTGTTGTGCAATGTATTTGTAGATCGAGACGAGGACATCATCCCAGTACTACCGGGAGCCGATCACTGTGAGTAAAGTACTACAAATGTACATTGTTTACCGTTAAGAAATATTGTTAACAACATTCTATTCTCCGTGAGCTAATATGTTAACATGTGTGTTGATTGGGAATTGATGTGAACATTGAAAGAGTTAGCACACATCGGTATGACTCTGAACCTACTCCATATTTTGGGTTATGGCTAATGATTATTGTCAATGTACCATCCTAAGAATTACCTATGATTCTGTATAAAAATTGCATACAAACTATTAACACTATGAAGTTGGTTAATAGAAAAGAATTGCGTATCAACGACATTATTATGTAATTCATGTTATGATATGAATTGTTCTGGCCTGTTGATGTAATGGTACATTTACCTTTGGATTATTGGTAATGTTAAGGTTCTGTTAATTACGAAACAAGTATGTCTACTTACAAAGAACCATGAGGAAATCTAAGCGCATCATTGTACCATATGTTTTGTTTGCTATTGACAATTAATGTTACCATTCTGTTATCTGCTAGTTAGTGGCATTAAAACATGATAAGCAAATGGGATGTATATGCATTATGGAACGGTGGTATCTACGTATTTCTGAAAGCGTTCATGCTGTAAAATATGTTTACCTTTTGCTAACAATTATCGGTAACGTTCTGTTAAACTTATGTTATCTATGTTTATTCATGTGATTAATGGGAAGAATGTGTTTATCTATATTAATCTATTTTGATGTTTTCTGGTATGGAACAAAGTGCTGTATGGAACTAAGTGCTACACCTTGGTGGGAGCCACCTCTAGAATCCGTACGAGCCACCTCTTGAGTCCATACATCTGTTATTTTTGGGCCAATGGCCGTTCTGTTATTTCTGTTATTTCTGGGCCGATGGCCGTTCTGATATTTCTGGGCCAATGGCCGTTCTGATATTTCTTGACCCATGGTCGTTCTGCATTTGTAGGCCTATGGCTGTTCTGTATATACTGGGCTTAAAGCCACTCTGTCACGGAAACTGGACCCATGGCTGTTTTGGAAATAATTACGGAATGTAGTTAATCATATGTATCTGCAGTTATATGTTTTATTATTCAGGTTAAACATTACATTATTTATGTACTATTATTCACTGAGTTCGCTCATTCTGTATTTTGTCTGTCTATTTCTGTAGGTAATCAACCGGGAGTTCAGTCCTAACCTTTAAGGCTCGTCTTTCTCTTGTCAACTTTGATGCGTCCAGGCACCTACCTGAAGCCGTGCATTTTGTAAAGTGTTGTTAGGTTATTGGCTTATGCTTTGGTTGTCTTTCATTAATATTTTCGTTACACGCCCAATTGTGGGTCTAAGTATGAATGTATAAGTGTGTAACCGAAGCTCGGGTGTATGTTTCTATATATTATGTACCTAATGCAATGTGTGCGGTCCTGGCATGGTAGTGGTAGCTCAATGGATGATGTTTTATGTTATTTTATAATGGTAATACTTCCGCTCAGGCCCCATATGTTATGTATAACAAGTTAAGTGTCCGTTTCTGAATAGGTCATGCCCAAAACTTTTAGGGGCGGGTTTGGGGCGTGATAAATTTTATGTCGGAATCTTCACGAGAGCAGAACACGCAGAACAATGATAATCATTTTATTTCAGAAACTTCTCGTGTTTCTCGTGGTAAAGCGTTCACAATTATAGAAGACGAAACTTTATGTAGATCTTGGTTAGCAGTCTCTCAAGATCCCATTACTGGTAATAGTCAGACTATGGCTATATTTTGGGAACGAGTACTGGTTTATTTTAATTCACAATTGAGCAGTGAATCAAATCGAAACCGTATTTCTTTGTCTCACCGTTGGTTTGTCATGCAAAAGGCCATTAATAAATTCTGTGATTTTCTTGAACAAATTCAACTGAGGCAACAAAGTGGAACAACTGAGGCAGATATGGTAAAATTTATTTCTGTTATTAAATATCAATTTTCTTTTCTAAATATATACTTGTTATTGAAATCTTTACAATTTTTTATTTAGGTAACTGAAGCGAAGCGGATATATCATGTCATACAGAAAAAACACTTCACATTTGATACATGCTGGGATATTTTGCGCCGAAGTTGTAAGTGGGATGAATTTCGATAAAAAAGAACCACGCAACATGCTGACCCATGTTTCAATCTGCCAACTGAATTTGACGCTTCTCAATCCAACCAGAATAATGCGGTGCACGAACAACCATGTAACACATCAACACGACCAATTGGTACTAAGGTAGCGAAAGAAAAGCTGAAGAATCAAACAACGCATGATAGTAGATTTGATGAAATGAACCAATCTAAAATTGTTGAAGTGTTATCAAGTATCTCTGCTAGAACTATTGAGCGAGATGAACAAAAGGCGATAGACCGTGAGCAGAAGGCTGTAGAGCGTCGAAGAAGGGCCGAAGATAGGGAGGAACAACTAAAACTCCTATCCATGATGAATGAAAGAGAACAACGAAATGAAGATCATAAAATAATGTCAATGGACATGACAATTTTAAATCCTATGCAAAGGGCGTACTACGAAGATTTTCAACGACAGATTTTATTTCGATCAACTAGTAGATTGCCTTGAAAGGTTCTGTATTAGTGGGTTTCATCCATTAGTTTTATTATTTAAAATTATTACATCTAACTTGTATTGGTTATTTTTATTGGTTTTATGAATTTTTGCCATGTATTTTTGCCATCTTTCAAGGTCAATGTCTAATTGTTGCCATGTTTTTTGAATAGGGAGATCTTTGGCTTGTACTTCAATGTCATTTTTTTTTTAATTAACCTCGTCTTCTTTAAAATGATATGTCAATGAATATGCCAATCAATACTATAACCTGATTTATACGGGGAGATCAGAAATGGTTAATGACCTTTTTTGTATCATTTTCAGAATGTACATAATAATGTCCTTTGTCAAATAGGCATTAAAATGAAAAATCACAATATGAAGTATATATATGAATAGGCCAATGTCATAAGTGAATAGGTTTTAATTACTGTCGTCCTCTTTAACAAACTGACCCAACAAAAGGTTGTTAAAAGAACAAAATACTGAAACTAAAACAAATACATAATGTGAAATACATCAACAGTCATTATGTGGTGGTGGTGGTGGTGGTGGAGGAGGGTAGTAGTGATGGTATATGTCATTTACCCGATGCTCAATCGTATCTACGCGATGCTCAATATCCACACGAAATTCACCAAATTGTTGAATTAATGAATTCTGGGCAGTGGCAAATGTATCAAACTGAGTACCCAAAGAATTGACCTGATTAGCCATTTGCTGTTCCCATTGAACGCGTTCATTATAACGTTGTTGTTCTATGGCCAAAAACTCAGTCCAATATTGAGGTTGTTCAGTTGATGGCATCACATTGGCAGGAGGATCTTGTGTAGCATCATCGGGTGGGACTTCATCTTCTGAATCGTCTGTAGCATTATCACTTCCCATTAAATTGGGGGCTGCACCAGAACGAGTCACTGTATACTGATTAATGGGTGACCTGATTTTCATCTCCGTTTCATCTACAAGCTGAACCCTGAAATGTCTGAAAATTTTGGTCAACAGTGCTCCAAAGAGTAATGACCGGCCCGTGAATTGACCTTGATTTGCGATTATCATTTCTTTCATAATTATGTAACACAAATCTAACTTATGACCAACTTCAAAACAGTATAACAAATAGGCATTGAAATATGGGACCGCATCATGATGTCCTTTTTTTGGAGTGACATTCTCTACAATCCACCGGTGGAGAATCCGAAGATAAGGTTTCAAATGTCTTGCTTGTAAACTAGTCCCAGTAAATCTGTTCCGACAAATACTAGTATATACATCAGTAGCATTACCAACGATTTTAGCTAAGTCAGCCTCAGTCTGAAAATGGATATTTTCATCACCTAACTCAACTCCAATAATGCTTGCCAAAGTAGGAATATCAAACTGTATACCCTTTCCTTTCACATATGATAACAGAGTGACATTTCCATCTTCTTCTTGAGTACCTCTTAGGTGAACATAAAATAGAGATACCAGCTGCGGATATACCTTTTGGGGTAAATTAATTAAATTTTGCCACCCCATTGCTTCAAGTTTACTAACTAATAGTGCATCATATTGAGATGGCAGATTTACCCTCCTCCCTGTTACAATCGGTCGGCTAGAGAAGTTTGGAAAGGCTAGTGCATGACTTTCACTGAGAAAATCATTAGTAGGATATGACTGATTTTGACGCTGCTGTTCTTCGCATCGTGGAGGGTTGGAACTTTCACCAACTTGTGGTCTCGCTCTTTTAGTTCTAGGCATGATGTCAATATCTGTTGAATTTTAATGAATATATGTTACATATGAAAGGTGAATTACAGGTGGCTTGGTGTTATTTATGAAAACATTAACTGAGAATTGAAATGAATACCCTGAAATATTACAATACATATTAAAATCGAAAAACATGACCAACTTGTAGTATACCTACTAACATGTGCATTTTCATATTACATGTTCAAGAAACTGAAGTGCAGACTGAAGTGCATACTTACATATGATGAGATTAAATCAGGTCTGAAATTGTACTGAAATTAACATGACAAAAATAATCCCTTGCCAATCCCTTGCCAATTTGTACTACAATTCAACTTCTGTTTTTGTAAATCCCTTGCCAATTTGTACAATACAAATTAATATGACAATAATAATCCTCAGTGTTTGAAATATATTTGCTGGTGTAATTTAAATCATCATCTTGTTCTGTGTGTGAGTGTGTGTGATAGGTAGTGAGAAGCCAAATGTGAACTTGAGGAGAGTTTCTTGAATGCATACTGACATGAGAAGTCAAATGTGATCTGGAGAAGTATTTTGTGAATGCATACTGATATAACACACATGCACTAGCAAATAAAAATAAAAATAAAAATAATGTTTGAATGGATACTGATATAACACACATGCACTAGCAAATAAAAATAAAAATAATGTTTGAATGCATACTGATATAACACACATGCACTAGCAAATAAAAATAAAAATACAAATAATGTTTTAATGCATACTGACCCTGATATAACATACATGCACTAGCAAATAAAAAAGAAGATGGATATAACACACATGCACTAGCAAATAAAAATAATGTTTGAATGCATACTAATATAACACACATGCACTAGAAGTATTTTCAAATATTGAACATCTAATTTGATTCAAAATCGAAGTTTATGCTCCTAAGAAGGTTAAAGTTGAACAAATCAAACATCAAGTTGAAGAAATACAGCATTAAAATCGAAAAATGACAGCATACACACTGAAAAGAAAAAAAAAAAAAAAACAGAGGGCCGGTTGACCAACCGGTTGCCCAACCGGTTGACCAACCTGTGCCATTCATGTAAAATTTACTCTGTTTGGATGTTGCCTGCTTGTGCTTGTTCCTGCCTTTGTTGATGCAGATGTTTCCCTTGGTGGCAGAGGTATGCAAGGTGGAATGAAGGTGGAATGAAGATGGTATTCAGTGAAAGTGGAATGAAGGTGGCAGAGCTATGAAAGTGAAAGTGAAAGTGGAATGAAGGTGGAATGAAGGTATTCAGTGCTGAGAGGTATTCAGATGTTTCCCTTGGTATAGAGGTGGAATGAAGTGGTCTGTCAGTTGATAGAGGCTCCATTCTTGAGGTAGGTGGTGAGGAAATTAATACTCAACAAGTCAAGGTGTGTGCAAAATGAGGCATGGTAGATGGAATGAAGTCACTGACTGGTAGCTGGTATGTGTTTAATGAAAGGTAGGTGGTTCAAACGTTTGCAGTGTAGTGTGTGCACAAATAATTGAACACATTAGTGTGTGCACAAATAATTGAACACATTATGATTTGTAGGTGGAATGCATTTATCCACATTCATGTTCAAATAATTGAAGACAAATAGTTGAAGGCATACACAGTGTTTTTTTACTCTGTCTGTCGAATGCATGTCAAGTGAGGTAATAAATGAGTGGGAAGATCAACATCAGTAAATCAATGGCACATCAATAATGATTAAGACATTATTATGAAATTATGATTATGCACAAATAATGATTATGCATTACTTTCAGGTTTTGTTATTAAATTAAGAAGACTAATTATCAGTTAAGACATAATTATGAAATTATGATTATGCATATCAACATCAGTAATTATCATTTAAGACATAATTATGAAATGTGCATAAATGGATGTGGTATTATGATTTCTAGCACATGAACAAAAATTTGAAGACATGATTATTAAATGTATGTGATATTTGGAGAGGTATTCAGGGTAGAGTTGAACACTGCACAATTCTGAATATTAAAGATTGAATCAGACCAACAGCAGCTCATCACATAACTTCTGAATTACTTAGTTCATATAGTGCTTACAAACATGAAGATTACAAACAAGACAACCTTTCATTCCAAAACTTGAAACAAAATTACATGTACTGCTGTGATGAATTTAGTGTTCACCATGAAGATGCCACATATGTTCTACTAAATCATTACGGAGGGCATGATATGCATCCTTATCTCTAATACCTAAATGGCGAGACAAAAATGTTTGGAAGTCATTCGTAGGAGTAGAGGAAAGTTGCACTGGTGTGTTGGTTGATGAAATGTCATAATTGAAGTCAAGGTGCTCCTCCCTCTCATCTTCGACAATCATATTATGTAAAATAATACAAGTCTTCATTATGTTGGCAAGCATTTTCAAATCCCAAAAACGTATAGCACCACCTATAATAGTGAATCGAGATTGAAGGACTCCGAATGCCCGCTCTATATCTTTCCTGGCAGACTCTTGTATCATTGCAAAATGTTGTCTCTTTGCTCCTTGGGGAGAAGAAATTGTTTGAACCAGTGTTGCCCATTGAGGGTATATACCATCAGCAAGGTAATAACCCATATCGTAATTATGTCCGTTAATCGTGTAATGGACAGGGAGAGCTTTACCTTGGGCAAGATCAGAAAACAAAGGCGATCGGTCCAACACATTCAAGTCATTGTGTGAGCCAGACATTCCAAAAAATGCATGCCAAATCCATAAGTTATAAGATGCTACTGCTTCAAGAATAATGGTTGGCTTCTTTTGATGGCCTACATATTGACCTTGCCATGCCTTTGGACAATTTTTCCACTCCCAATGCATGCAATCTAAACTTCCCAACATGCCAGGAAACCCCCGAACCTCTCCAATAGCAAGTAATCTAGCAACGTCAGTTGGTGTTGGAGATCTCAGATATTCTTCACCAAATATTTCAATCACTGAATTACAAAATTGTTGCAAACTTTGAATTGCAGTACTTTCTCCAATACGTATGTAATCATCAACTGCATCTGCTGCAACACCATATGACAATATCCTCATCGCTGAAGTCATTTTTTGTAGGGGAGATAATCCAAGTACATAAGCTGCATCTTGTTTTTAAAGAAAATATGAATTGTGTGCTTGGATTGCATTCAAAATTCGTAGATATAAAGGACGACGCATTCGAAAACGTCTCCGAAATACTGTAGGCGAATACACAGGATTTACAGCAAAATAATCTCCAAACAATCTGTCGTGACCCTGCCTTCTATTTCTATGTATATACCTATGATCTACAACAGAACCACCTACCTTCTTTGAGCTATCACTCTTCAGAATCTGAAGCATATTAGTATCGTTCTGCTCATAAGCTTCTAAAAGTGTGGCGATATATTCATCATCAGATTCATCATCAGAGGAAGAGGAAGAAGAAGAGGAGAAAAATGAAGTCAATATCATGGATTTGAAGGTATTCATGATGCTCTATTTTGTTCAAGTTATGCTCGTATCAGTTTTGTGGAGTTGTCTGGCATATGGATAATGGATTTATGTGAAAGCATAATTCATACGCCAGACATATATGTAATGGAGGGAAAAATGGAGGGAAAAAGAAATAGGAAAAAGAATTGGGAACAGAAATGGAGGGAAAAAAAAAAAAATTTTTTTTGGCTGATCGGTCGACCCGCCGGTCGACCAACTGGTCGCCCCTTGCCCAGTTCACAGAGGTGGGTTCAAACAGTTCAAAAGGGTTTTAAAATTTTTTTTTTTTTTTACTCTTACCGGTCGACCAACCGGTTGACCCACGAGATTTGATGCACCGATGGAGCGCTCGATATCAGATTGAGGAAAAACTCATTTTTTTACTCAGATTTGGTAAAAATTTTGGTTCAGGGTTGGAGATGCTCTAAGCCAATAAGTCAAAAAGTGCACTTTTTTAGAACATCCCAAACCAACAATATAGAACAATGACATGTCATGCTTTCTCTCACCTACTCACAACTTCTAAATCAGTCCAAAATTATCATAAAATAAATATCTCATGAACTCAACCAAAAAAACAAAACAAAAAAAAAAAACATTTTCTTTGCCGAAGCACATAACCATAATCTTCCACTTCAAGTTTGTGCACTATTTTGTTTGGTTCCTTTATCAAAAAGATCATATTTATTTGAAAAAATTACATGTCAGTGTATTTTTTAAGAATAATTACTGATTAATAGTAAATTTAATTAATATTAATAATTAAAATTAAAAAATTTTGAAATTTTTTTTTATGGTCCCTCATATTAAGATTTTATAACATAAAGTATATAAAATATTTTTTTAGCAGTTGGGGTCCCTCAAATTTCAAAACACATAATTTTTTTTTTTGAAATTTCTCTAATTTGAAATTTTTCTGGTTTACTCACAAATTTCTATGTGTTTTGACCAATTTTGTCTGATTTGCTCACAATTTTTTCTGTGTTTTGAACAAACCAAAGAAAATTATAGAGAAAATTGAGCTACTCACAAACCAATTTTTTTATAATTTTTACAAGAAAACACCATGTTAAGTTCATTAAAGAACTTAAAATACAAAATCTAATTACAATTTAAAAAATAACAAACGCTACACATCCCGAAAGATCAAACATAAAATTCGAAGTTAGAAATTCAGTGAAAATCAAACAAGCAACATAAATTAGTGAGAGCTTAATGTGGGCAGGGAAAATTCAAATGCCAGAGAAAATTCGAGATGAAATCAAAGAGACAACTAGCCAGAGAAAATCAAGCAAGGCACAGAGAGAAAGAGAGTATTAATCTAAAGGGGATATCTTACTGCCAAATAAAATTCATCTCAAAGGAAAAATTATACGCAAGGAGACAACTAATTAGTAAAAATCAAACAAGTAACCTAATGTTTAATGTTTTCAGGAAAAATTCAAATGCCAGAGAAAATTCAGTTCAAGGAATAATTAACTAGTGAAAATCAAACAAACAACACAAATTAGTGGGAGTTTAATGTGGTTAAGGAAAATTAAAATGCCAGAAAAAATTGGAGAGAAAATCAAAGAGTCAACTAATCATAAAAAATCAAGCAAGACACATAGAGTAAAGTGAATCCAATGTGTTTAGAGAAAATTGTGATGTCAGAGAAAATTCATCTCCATAGGAAAATTACACACAAGGAGACAACTAACTAGTGAAAATCAGACAAGCAACATCATTTGATGGGTCAGAGAAAATTCAAATGCTAGAGAAAATCAATCAAAAATTTGGCCCAAACTTAGAGAAATTTCAACCCAACTCAGAGAAATTTTGCCAAACTCAGAGAAATTCAGAGAAATTTCTTTGATTTTCTCCGTGTTTTGGAAATTTCTCTAGTTTAAAGAAATTTCTTTGTATTATACAAAGGAGAGAAGAAAAAAATAGAATAGTTATTTTGTCAATCCTTAAATTCTTCTATCTATAAGAGAAGTAATTCAAGAAGTGATGCAAATATGTGTTTTATATGTATATCGTTTGTATAAAAAATATGGACATGGTCACCAATATGTTTATCGTTCAAATCTATATTCATTTTTAAGTACAGTAGAGTCAAGAAAGAATATTGTACGGGGAGCAAATATTCCGGCGAGCCCGTACTCCTTTCTTCCAAGCTCCGTCGATATCCGATCACCTGCGAGGACAACGGCGGTGAGCTATTCGGCGGTGTGTGGCCGGAAAACCCCTCCGACGATCAAGTTAGCACACACCTTGGGATAGAGAGAGAGAGAGGAGAGTGTTGAGTGTAAGTATTTCTCTTACCAGAAATTGTGCATGCCTGTATGGGGGGCGCAGACATGCTTATATACCCTCTGCGCCCCAAATCTGCTCCCAGTAATCTCTCGACACGTGGTATAGTTATCCCATCTGTCAGCACAAATCTTGCTGAACATCACCTAACCCAACTGCCAGCCCACTTTACTGGGAGCTCGGCAGCCGGGCTACGTCATCTCGGCTATCAACTGCCATGCTGCACTTTATGCCTAAGTGTTCTCATAGCCAAGCTCAAGGAGGACCGAGCTCGGTTGCATTCCGGCATAGCCGAGCTCGGGACAACTCATACTGGTTTACCATCGGCCTTCCTGCCGAGCAAACCCATGAACCGTGGAATACCCATGCCTTGCCTGGCGCCGGATATCTCAATCGACCAGCTTCTACATCATGAAGTCAAGTAGCTCGGTCCAACCACACCTTGCCTTAATTGAGCAGATCCTTTCAGGACAGGGCCGCACTACCTCAGCCCAACCTTATCCGGCCCAAATCTGTCCGGTCCAATCCCAGACCATAAATCTCCCTCTCAATTGCCCCTTAATTCCGTCCGCACAAGCGTGACTGGGATTACTTATTCCGACTGAGGTAACACTTCCTCGGTCCTCGGTTTGCAAAACGTGACCAGGCTAGTCGACATGACTGCCTTCAAAACTTGCCCGGTCGATGCTCGATTCATCATCCTGTCTCTTGACTTGCTCGGTCGTCGCCTCATCTGACCATCCTGTCTCTTCAATTCTGATGTTGCATTAATGGGGGACATGTGTCGTTCTCTTATTGGCCCTCGAGCAGCCAACCAACGCGTCTGTTGGCATTTCAAATTTTTGGCGGCCCTGGGGTCTATATACACGCCCCCCTCTTCCTTATTTCGTCCCTACTGCCTCTCCTCAAGCCCTCGACGTTTCAGAGCTCAAGCATCCCCTGCTAAACCTCGTCCCTGCCATTCCTTGCATTTGTGCTCGAAGAAGTAGGCCCTGCCCTCTACTGGTAAGTCCTTTGAACCTCATTTTCGCTATTTCAATTGGTATTTCGCATATTAGGGCACTAAATACATAGTTTTTAGGACATAGGCACCCAAAATCATCCCAAACCCATAACTCTTCTTGCTGTTCTTCATTTTCCCTGAAGAACATTGAAGATCTAGGGCAGACCGGGCTCCAGGTCCTCATTTGATCCAAAAAATCACTCAGACCGAGCAAATAAACTGTTTGTCCCAACTTTAGTAGAAACCGGGATAGCCGGAGGACTTGGCCGCCCAACTGGGCTAACATCTGGTCAGCTTGGGCGATCGAGCTCCTTGGTTAGCCTTTACGATCGAGGTGGTTTGGCACACTTCATGACCGAGCTAAGGTCAAGCTCGCTTTGCGCGACCGCGCTCCCTCTTACACTTGCCATCCTTTTCCTGTAGAGTCCAAGGGGACCACAGACTGTTACCGAGGCTCTCAAGGACCAAGCAGCCACCAATCCCCAGTCTGTGCCAAACCTCCTCAACCGAGCTAAATTAGTCGACCACACATGGGGAAATTCCGTTTCCTTGTCGACACTCCGGTTGCCCTGGCCGCGTTCCGGGAAGAGTACGGCATCCCGGCCGATGTTCACTTAGAGCTCGCCGAGTTTGAGACAACTCCCTGGGGCAGATTAGATCAATGCCCCTTTACCGTGCTGTCCATCATTGAAGGAGGCCTCTGCTTCCCGGTCAACCCATTGATGACCGAATTTCTGCGCCGGACCAGGCTTGCACCCACACAAGTATCAACCAACACATACCGCATTATCAATGGCGTACACGAGCTAAACAATGGCTAGGCACCAACTTAGGTTTAGCCGAGATACTACGACAATACACCCTTGGGCACACCGGTGATGGCTTCGCCTATTATTTAAAAATTCGACCGGGCAAAGAAAAAATAGTGACCGGTGACCCAGATAAGGACTTACATG
This sequence comes from Camellia japonica, assembly GCA_030407325.1. NCBI lineage: Eukaryota > Viridiplantae > Streptophyta > Magnoliopsida > Ericales > Theaceae > Camellia > Camellia japonica. Next base: position 6,348,706 of record JAPPVO010000016.1, read on the forward strand.
ACGATGACTTTTTCTGGGTGTCTGGCAACTATGAAACTGCCAACGTACCGGGCTGGTCAATTAGCAAGAATTTTGGTGAAACATGTAAGCCGCGCTAACTTGCTCGGTTGGTTGTCTTTTTTCAACATTTTGTACTTAACCATTTTTCTTGTTTCCTTTGCAGCAATCCAAGCCCTGCAAGCCAACTACCAATATCCCAACGTAGAAACCATCCGGACCGTGCTCCGCTACCGCCACCGGGATTGCAACGAGCTGCTCGGTTACACTCCAACATACCGGTACTCAGCTCCACGCCGGAGTAAGGTCACAGACTTTCTCCGTGCTCCATCACCTCCTCCAGACCCAACCCTACCGGACGTGCCCCTGATCCGGTTGACCGAAGAGCAAGAGATGGCAAAACGAAGCCGCATCAAGAACCTCCTCACAGCAACTTCATCCGAGATACCGAGCATCATCACCCGCTCTCCAGCCGCCGGGCAATCAAGCGGTGCCGTGGTGGCGTTGGCGTCTCCAGCCGCCGGTCAAGCCAGCCAAGAAACCCGCTAGGCTGGGAAAAGACCTCGCACAGACCCATTTGCCGAGCTGGTTGCGGAGCTAACTACCGAGCAACCCGCTGTGACTGTCGACCCAACGCCGACATGGCGACCGCAACTCAACACCGGGGTAAAGACATCCCGGCAACAGCTTCTGTCAAGGGCGATAAAGAGCACCTGCTCGCCTTTGACCTATCCAAAGCCCTTCTCCTACCGAGTGACGTGGTTGGCAGCGATCACGTCCCTGACACCCGGTTGGTAAAGTCCGCAGTGAAATCCATGACCAGGGTAAGAGTCCCAAATTTCTACTCAAATCTTCACAAGTGTTTGCACGGCTTCCTCTCTAATCAAACTTCTTCTTGCAGGCCATCCAGAAGCAACACTTGGTCATGGAGCGCATCCATCGACTGCGGCAGAAGGCGAATGACACTGCCAGCCAGGTCCAAAGTCTTCAAACCGAGCTTGGCCGAGCAAAGTCTTCACTCGAAATTGCCAATGCCGACAACAGCAGGTTGCTCGGCCAACTTGGGACGCCGAGAAAAAGAGGGACGAGCTCCAGGCCGAGCTGGATGCCTGAAGAAGTCAATGAGAAAGAACTTGAGGATGCCAATAACGCCGGCTTTAAGGAGGCTGAAGACAGCTACAAAAAGCAAGTCTTTGCCACCCAAGACATCTACTTTAAAGCTGGTTGGAAGTCTGCCTGCGATCAGCTCGGCCAAGGTCCTGAGACCGACGTATTTACCTCTCCGCCACTGCCTTCCTACCGGTATACCTTGTGCCATATGCCAACGACGTCTTTAGCGCGTTGCAGGCTGAGGCCGAGGAGAACTTGAAGAAACCGAGGCAAATGCCGAGGAAGAAAGTAGCCAAGAGCAGGAGCAGCCCGGCCAAACCGAGACCGGCGTTCGAAACCATCTCCAACGGTCAACTTGGAGGCGACCGAGGATGAATTCACAACCTTCCCCCTTGCTTAGTTTTTTTTTTTTTTTTTTTTTGTTTTTTTGTTTTTTGCTTACGCATGTAACCGGGCTGTCTGCCCCACCTCTTGTACTTATTTTCCATCAATGAAAAAGCACAATTTCATCAAGTGTTTGCACGGTACTTAAGTCTCATAACTTCGGCCGAACAAAATACGCAGCAAGACAATCCACATTAATTAACTCATAAAAACCATCTCGATTGGAATCTGGGAGTTGAACAAAAACATCTCAGTTTGAATCAAGTTGAACAAATCTTCAACTCCTTCAACCGGAATAAACCATCTCGGTTGGAATCTGAGAGTTGAACAAAACATCAACTCTTCAACCGGAATAAACATCTCGGTTGGAATCTGAAGTTGAACAAAACATCAACTCTTCAACCGGAATAAACATCTCGGTTGAGGATACCTAAGTTGAAAAAACATCAACTCTTTCAACCGGAGTAAACATCTCGGTTGAGAATACCTAAGTTGAACAAAACATCAACTCTTTCAACCGGAGTAAACATCTCGGTTGAGAATACCTAAGTTGAACAAAACATCAACTCTTTCAACCGGAGTAAACATCTCGGTTGAGAATACCTAAGTTGAACAAAACATCAACTCTTTCAACCGGAATAAATCATCTCGGTTGGGAATACCCAAGTTGAGAAAAACATCAACTCTTTCAACCGGAGTAAATCATCTCGGTTGAGAATCTTAAAACTCAAAGCAACAAAAAATGCTAAGGTAAAGATGAGTCACTTCTATATATTGACAAAAAATGAATATTACATGAAGTGTAAGGCAAAAAATTCCTTTGCACAAAAAAGAAAGCAAAAGCTAGAAATAATACAGCTTGAGGTTGGCTGCATTCCATGGCCGGGGTATTCCTCTACCATCCAAGTCCTCCAAGTGATATGCCCCCTTGCCCGCCAGACCGGTTATCTTGTAGGGTCCTTCCCAATTTGCCCCTAGTTTGCCTTCACCTGGCACCAGGGTATTGCCCATGACCTTCCTCAAGACCCAATCACCCACTTTGAACGGTCTGGGGTGCACGGTTTTGTTGTATTTCCTTGAAAGCTCTTGTTGGTAGGCGGCCACATGGATGAGAGCCTTTTCCCGGCGTTCTTCCACTAGGTCCAATTCCAAGGCAATGGCTTCGGCGTTCAGCTCGGGCTCAAAACTTTCACTTCTGAGGGTGGGCATACCAACTTCCAAAGGGATGACCGCCTCCATGCCATATGCCAAAGCAAAAGGAGTTTCCCCGGTAGATCGCCGTGGGGTTGTTCGGTATGCCCAAAGGACACTGGGAAGTTCCTCAGCCCACTTTCCTTTGGCTTTCTCAAGCCTCTTCTTCAGTCCATCAAGAATGGTCTTGTTCGAAGCCTCGGCTTGACCGTTGGACTGCGGGTAAGCCGGAGTAGAGTTGTAGAATTCGATCTTCAAATCTTCACAGAACCCCCTGAATAGGCGGCCGTCAAATTGGGTGCCGTTATCAGAGATCAGAATTTTGGGGACGCCAAACCGCGTGACCACATTCTGCCAGACAAACCGCTTCACGTCTTTCTCCTTGATTGTTGCCAAAGGCTCCGCTTCAACCCATTTGGTGAAGTAGTCTGTGGCCGCGATGAAGAACTTCCGGTTGCCTGGTGCTGTTGGGAGCGGCCCCACTATATCTAGCCCCCACATTGCAAAGGGCCAAGGGCTGGTGAGGGGAAGGAGTTCCCTGGCCGGCTGGTGGATCTGATGAGCAAACTTCTGGCACTTCTCACACTTACGAACATACTTCTGTGCGTCGGCCTGCATGCACGGCCACCAGTAGCCTTGCGAAATAGCTCGGTAGGCCAAGGACCTGCCCCTATATGACTGCCACAGATGCCTTCGTGAATTTCGTACAGGAAGGCCTCCACGCTGCTCGGGTGCACACACTTCAGGTAGGGACCGGTGAAAGACTTCTTGTATAAAGCGCCGGATGGAGAGAGCCAAAACCGCTCTGACTTCACCCGTACTTTATGCGCTTCCTTCTTGTCGGCAGGAAGGGTCCGTTCTCTGAGAAAAAGGATGATAGGGTCCATCCAAGAAGGACCTAGCTCGGCGCAGAGTACTTCTGTCTGCCCGGTTTCCTCAATGCTGGGCCTCGGAAGGAATTCAATCAAAAGAGGGTTGGGAGATGTGCTGTCGACCATAGAAGCAAGGCCGGCCAACTCATCTGCTCGGCCGTTCTTCGCGGCCAATCTGTTGGACCCTGATCGCCTGAAATCGCTTGATGTGGTCCCTGACCAGAGTCTGGTACTTCATCATTCTGTCATCCTTTGCTTCGTAAACCCCAGAAACTTGGTTAACCACAAGCTGGGAATCACTGTAAACCATTAGCTCGGATGCTTGCATCTGAAGCGCGCTTTTGAGCCCGGCCAAAAGCGCCTCGTACTCGGCCTCATTGTTGGATGCTGGGAAGCCAAGGGTGATGGAATGTTCGATAGTAAGTCCGTCCGGTGAAATCAGAACAATGCCCAGCCCGGCACCGTGACGGTTTGATGCTCCATCAACAAAAAGTTTCCACATCTCCCCCACAAACAGCTTCCAACATTCTGATGGGTCCTGGGAGGCCTGAGGGTTGATGGGATCATGGTTGCTTGGCTGTTCGGTTTCAAGTTCTGTGCTGAGCGGTTCCACTTCAGCCCCCTTGGCGATTCGGCACCGGACTCAGCAAGTTGATCCATAATGCCTAAGTCCGTAGGCGAATCGCCAGGTTGCGGTATTATGCCGGCCGCAGGCTCTGTTGTGATCGGTTCCACTTCTTCCCCCCTTGGCGATTCGGCACCGGACTCAGCAAGTTGATCCATAATGCCTAAGTCCGTAGGCGAATCGCCAGGTTGCGGTATCGTACTAGCTGAAGGTGCTTCGGCGGGGCGCGCAAGTTCCGCGTCGCCAAAACCGCCAAGCTGTTGTATTTCGGTTGGGCTTGCATTCACCTCTCCATCTGCCGCGGCAATATCGACCGGGCATACCGGATGAGTTCCAGGTGAAAATTCAGCAACGAAATCGGCCAAGGTCTGGGCTTTTATGGCAGTGCGCGGCTGGAACTTCACATCAAACTGTCCCAATTCGACCGCCCACTTGAGAATCCGACCGGAGAAGTCCGCCCGTTCGAACAAAGCCTTGAGGGGGAACTCGGTCAAAACGATGATGGTATGGGCATGGAAGTAGTGGGCCAACTTTCTTGAGGCCATCATCAATGCCAACGCGAGCTTCTCCAACGGCAAGTATCTCGACTCTGCCGGTAGCAAGGTTTTGCTGACGTAGAAGATAGGGAGGTGCTTGATTCCTTCAGCTCGGACAAGCACCGCACTGACTGCATGCTGTGAAACGGCCAGGTAAAGGTAGAGTTCCTCGCCGGGCTTCGGTGTTACCAATAGTGGCGCCGAAGACAGATACTCCTTGAGCTCGGCCAAAGCCCGGTCACACTCTTCATCCCACGAGAACTTTGATTTTAGTGCTTGAAAGAAGGGGCGGCAGCGATCTGATGACCGGCTTATAAAACGATTAAGCGCGGCGGCCATTCCGGCCAGATGCTGCACGTCCTTGGCCGAGCTGGGCTGTTTTAACTCTTGCACGGCTCGGATTTGTGTAGGGTCTGCTTCGATACCTCGGTTCGTGACTAGGAAACCCAAAAATTTTCCGGATCCCACGCCGAAGGCACACTTAGACGCATTCAGGCGTAGCTTGTGCTTTTTGAGAATGGCGAACATCTCGGCCAAGTCGGACAAATGGTCTGCTTGATGCCGGCTCTTAACCACCATATCATCAATATAAGCCTCCATTGTCCGGCCTAGCAGAGGTGCGAACATCTTGGTCACCATCCTTTGAAAAGTCGCCCCGGCGTTCTTCAAACCAAAAGGCATGACTCGGTAGCAGAAGAGTCCCTTGGTGTAGTGAATGAGGTGATCTCTCGGTCGGGCCCATGCATGGCAATCTGATGGTAGCCGCGGTAGGCGTCCAAGAAACTGAGCCTGTTATGTCCAGCCGTCAAGTCCACAAGCTGGTCTATTCTAGGCAGGGGGAAGCTGTCTTTCGGACAAGCTCGGTTGACGGTCTTGTAGTCGACGCAAACTCGCCACTTCCCATTCTTCTTGGGCACCACGACGGTGTTTGAAATCCACCGAGGGTAGTGCACTTCCTGAATCGCTCGCGCCTCAAGCAAGTTCTTTACTTCCTCTGCAACTACCTCGGCGTGATGCAGCGCCGATCTCCTTGTTCGCTGGATGACCGGCTTGGCTCCGGGGAAGACATTAAGATGATGGCAAATAAAACTTGGATCGAGACCGGGCATGTCGTAAGGCGACCATGCAAAGACTTCGATGTTGGCCATCAAAAACTCAACCATCTCGGTCCTTTCCTGGGCTGTAAGGCTTGAGCCGAGCAAGAAGAACTTGTCCGGATGCTCTGTATCAATTCGTACCTCCACCAATTCCTCGACAGCTTTGTCCTCGGCCTTGGTGCCCACATCGTCAAGGACTCCCCGGTCCTCCGGTCCCTCAATCATTTGAACGAAGCCTTTGGCAGCCCGGCTCCCGTTGACTGCCACGAAGCATTGCTTCGACATGACTTGATCGCCCCAGACCTCCTCGATTGCCCCCATAGCCGAGGGGAATCTCATCACCTGATGGTAGGTCGACGCCACGGCTTGCATAGCGTGAAGCCATCCCCTTCCAAGGATCAAATTATAAGTAGATGGCACCTGCAACACCCAGAACTCCACTTGTTTGACCACGGATCCCGCTTTAACCGGCAGGATAATCTTTCCTAAAGGCCACTCCGGTTGCGAGTTGAAACCAACCAGTGGCGAAGTTGCCGGGGCCAAATCCGTATCTCGGAGCTTGAGCTGTTTGAAAGCGTCGTAGTACATGATCTCGACCGAGCTTCCCTGATCGATCAAGATCCGTTTAACATCAAATTCGTTGACGCGGAGTGTAACCACTAGGGCATCGTTGTGCGGCATCTGAACGCGCTCTAGGTCTCGTGAGGAGAAACTGATCACATCTTTCTCTTCGGTCTTCCCCTTCTTGATCGCAGGCTGAACTGACAAAACTTCCCTCATGTGCTCTGCCTTCTTGATCATACCTCGGAGCTCGCACACACGTGCCGGTTCCACTATGCCGTGGATGACATTAACAACCCCTTGTGGAGGCGCATCTCGGTCATCCAGTCCCCGCGGGTCAACCGGAGCTTGATTTGCCTTTACGCCCCCATCAATGTAAAGGTCCAGGTGTCCGGCCGCGACTAGCTCTTCCAAGTGTTGCCTCAAAGGCAAACAGTCCTCTGTCCGGTGGCCTCGCTCCCGGTGAAACGTGCAACGGTATCTCGGATTGAAGCCCTTCTGTCCGTCGCCTAACTTAGCAGGAAACCGGACATACTCCTCGTCACGGATTTCACTTAGTATGCGATAGATTGGAATCTTAAAGACCGTGGTGATGCCTGTCCTTGCTTTCAACCTTCTGTTTGCATCGGCTACGTCATCTCGGGGGTAGTCATCCCGGTCATTCCGACGTCCCCTACCTCGGTTTTTGCGATTTGAGCCACGGTCCGATTCCTCAGCGCGGTCACTTGATCGGTTGGACTCTTGTCCGACCGCGTGCACTTTTCCAGCCTTCTTGTCTATTGCTACCGGAGTTGCCTTTGCGGTAGATGCTGACGCATCATCCTCAACTTGGATATACTCATTGATGCGTTGCATGAGCTGGCCCATGGACGTCGGCTGGTGCATGGTAAGTGAGTCCCGTAGTCTATGTCCGACCGGGAGACCACGCTTGTACTGTGTTATTGCAAGGTTGACCGAGCAATCTAAGATTTCGTTGAAGGTCTCCCAATATCTGGAGTTGTATGCCTTCAATGTATCGCTCGGTTCCATCGTGACACTCAGTAGGTGGTCAACTTCCTTCGGTGTTTTTGTGTTGGTTTTGAAGCGCGTCACAAAGGCTTCGACCAACTGATGCCACCTTTCTATGCTCTCCTCCGGCAGCCTCTCAAACCATTTCAAGCCCAGTTCGCCTAAACTTGACGGGAAGATAAGGCACATAAGTGCGTCATTCTGCCTATGCCCGGCCATGACCTGTCGGAAGTGGCTCACATGCATGTAAGGATCGGTTTTTCCGTCGTAGAGCGTGAATTTAGGCTGGTGGAAGCCTGTTGGAAGCGGTGTTGTTTCTATCTCCAGGGAGAAAGGGGTGGCGCTCAGTCTTGCCAAGTCTGTATCTAGAAGGAGTGGCGCTGCTAGGCGGGGTGGAGGCATTCCGACCTCCTCGCTGGCGTGAACCCCATAGGATAACCGCTGGAACGCCGGCACCCTCTGAGCCTCCCGCTGGCGAGCCCGTTCCTTCAAGACTGCCCGCAAATCCTTTGATCGTGCGGAATAAGAGTACCTCGACGTCGTCGCCGGACGTGAGGGCTGGTAAGTGCTATCTTGCGTGCTGGACTTCTCAACACGCAAATCGGAATCACCAACCTTGTAACTTCTGGTAATAGAAATGGACAGAGTGTGGCGCTGGCTCTGATTGCCTGAATGGTGGGGTTGGGTGCGCTCACTGTGGTCTCCCTCTCCAGCTACACCCTCCCTTTAACATGTCGCTTCAGCTCCTCCATCTCCGCCGCCATTCGCCGAATGACGGCGTCCTGGTCCCTGAGCTTGTGTTCCAGACGTCTCGCATGTGATTCTCTCTGCCGCCGATGACCGTCTGGACTCCGTGAATGACCATAACTTCTTCCGAGCTTATCTCGCGCGTCTCCCGACTGTCCTCCTGGGAATGTCTCCAGGTCTGCCATTGGAAGATCGGCGGGATGTCTTCTCTCCGTCGGCCTGACTCCGGGGTAACTCCATCGATGGCGGACAACGGAATCTCATCGTTGTTCGCCATGTGAGGTGATCAGATGAGCCTGAAAGACAAGGTTGCCTGCAAACTTCCCACAGATGTATATGTGTTTTATATGTATATCGTTTGTATAGAAAATATGGACATGGTCACCAATATGTTTATCATTCAACTCTATATTCATTTTTAAGTACAGTAGAGTCAGGAAAGAATATTGTACAGGGAGCAAATATTCCGGCGAGCCCGTACTCCTTTCTTCCAAGCTCCGTCGCTATCCGATCACCTGCGAGGACAACGGCGGTGAGCTACCCGGCGGTGTGTGGCCGGAAAACCCCTCCGACGATCAAGTTAGCACACACCTTGGGATAGAGAGAGAGAGAGGAGAGTGTTGAGTGTAAATATTTCTCTTACCAGAAATTGTGCATGCCCGTATGGGGGGCGCAAACATGCTTAGATACCCTCAGCGCCCCAAATCTGCTCTCAGTAATCTCTCGACACGTGGTATAGTTATCCCATCTGTCAGCACAAATCTTGCTGAACATCACCTAACCCAACTGCCAGCCCACTCTACTGGGAGCTCGGCAGCCGGGCTACGTCATCTCGGCTATCAACTACCATGCTGCACTTTATGCCTAAGTGTTCTCATAGCCAAGCTCAAGGAGGACCGAGCTCGGTTGCATTCCGACATAGCCGAGCTCGGGACAACTCATACTGGTTTACCGTCGGCCTTCCTGCCGAGCAAACCCATGAACCGCGAAATACCCATGCCTTGCCTGGCGCCGGATATCTCAATCGACCGGCTTCTACATCATGAAGTCAAGTAGCTCGGTCCAACCACACCTTGCCTTAATTGAGCAGATCCTTTCAGGACAGGGCCGCACTACCTCGGCCCAACCTTATCTGGCCCAAATCTGTCCGGCCCAATCCTAGACCATAAATCTCCCTCTCAAATATACACCCAGATAGTTACGAAAGCTTGATGATGTCGAATTGTAGAAGAACAGACAGATAACAGAGATATCATCCACTGCCATATGTAGTTTCTTACATTTCTAAGCACAAATTGCATATTGGACTAATCTTTTAGCTAATTCTTCCCGAAACACCATCACAAATATCAATCCTTCTTATATATATAGAGTGAGTGAGAAAGAGAGCCTTAATCAAAGATTTACAGTATGGACCAAAATTCACAGATATATATATATAGAGAAAGAGAGAGAATACAGAGACGAAAGAGAGATAAATAAAAATTTGGTATATGTATAGATATTTATATATATATATATATATATATAGAGAGAGAGAGAGAGAGAGAATACAGAGACGAAAGAGAGAAATAAATAAAAATTTGGTATATGCATATATATATATATATATATATATAGAGAGAGAGAGAGAGAGAGAGAGAGAGAGAGAGAGAGGGTGTGGGTGAGCAACTTTAGGATGTTAGACTAATTTTTTAAAAACTTTTCAATGAATTTGTAATTTTTTTAAGAAATATAATAAATTGTAATTTTTCCTATTTATTTTATAATTAAATTTTAAAATAATTTAAATAAATTAATAACATTTCCAGATGGAAAAAAATTTAAAATTAATAGGTCATATCTATTAGGTTAAGTAGACACGGACCGAACCAGGTTTGGATCTTTGGGGCCAAGACGTGAATAGAATTTTCTTTTAATTAATCTAAATTATCATATTTCATTTCAAAATTAAACAAAAATTAAGGTTTAATACTAAACTAATTCATAAAAAAATAAGAAGAAAGGTATGGACACCATCTGCATCCCTAATATAGTGCATATAATATGTCTCTTATAACAACACTATAAAAATTTATAATAAATTATAAATGACATAACTTTTCTTTTCACAATATGTAACATGATATGTGACATGATATGTATCATTTTTTGATTTGTTATACACCTAATATTGTAGACTTTAATTCTATTACCATATCATTTTGCGTGAATTTATGAGTCTTTAACATTTCTTCCGAATTTATAAAAAAAAAAAAAAAATTATGGTGTGTATCTTTTCTCAACAGATAAATATGAAACAAATACTAAGGTAATTCTCCCATCTAAAGAAAACTACTAAAATAATTCACTAAACTAATAAAGAAACAAAAGAAAATACATATATATATATATACAAATAACTAATTTTATTAATACATCATACTTGCCTAATAAATGACCAATTTTATTAATAAGTAAATCATTAAGTAAATTAACAATTTTTAATGATATGAAAAATATTTTTTAGTTAATCATTTTCTTAATAAATAAATCATTAAGTGAATTACTAATTTTTAATGATATAAGAAATGTTTTTTAATAAACAATTTTGATAATTTATTATTGCATAAAAGAATTGGTTTTTTTTTTTTTTTTTTTTTCTAAGTATTGTGTTAAATGAAAATTTATAACAAACGGTAGTTATAATTTCTAGTATTATAAGACCGATTCATATTTTAAACAAGCCTTATGGGTGTATTTGTAATTTGTTAAAAAATAAACGATTTATATTTTATAGTTAACCAAGAATGTTTGCGTAATTACAAAAAAACCTATTTTATAATTGACCAAGAATGTTCGCATAATTATGAAAAGAAACTTGTTGCATAATTGACTACGAATGTTTGGTTAATTATGAAAAAACTTTCACTCAATATACAGGTCATCATTAGTAAATTATTCAAAATGAAAGATCAAAATCGAAAAGAAAAGAAGAACCTCAAGCAGTTAGGCGGTTTTTATATATATATATACTAGTTTACAATGGCCAATGCAAGGCACGGGCTATTATTACAGTATGTTTAAGTTTTATACTTTGATAATTTTTTAAAAATTAGAATATCGTTTTATGAAATTGAATAGAATAAATCTTTAGATATATGATAGAATTATGGGGTATGCTATGTATCATTTTTTGATTTGTTATACACCTAATGATGTAGAGTCCAATTCTATTACCATATTATTTTGGATGAATTTATGAGACTTTAATATTTCTTCTAAATTTATAAAAAAAAAAAATATGGTGTGTAACTTTTTTCAACACAAAAATATAAAACAAATACTTAGATAATTCTTCCATCTAAAAAAAATCATTAAGATAATTTACTGAACTAATGAAAAAGCAGAAGAAAATACACATATATACAAATGACTAATTTTATTAATGCATAAATCATACTTGCATAACAAATAACTAATTTTATTAATAAGTAAATCATTAAGTAAATTAACAATTTTTAATGATAAAAAATAATTTTCAATTAACCATTTTGTTAATAAATAAATTATTAAGTCAATTAATAGTTTTTAATGATATGAAAAATATTTTTCAATAAACAATTTTGATAATTTATTATTTCATTGGAGAACATTTTTTTTTTCTTGAGTATTGTGTTAAATTAATATTTATAACAAATGATAGTTGTAATTTCTAGTATTATATGACTAATTCATATTTTAAACAAACTTTATGGGTGCTTTTGTAATATGTTAAAAAATAAAAGATATATGTTTTATAATTGATTAAGAATGTTTGCGTAATTACGAAAAAACTAATTTTATAATTGAACAAGAATGTTTACGTATTTACGAAAAAACCTATTCGATAATTGATCAAAACTATTTGCATAATTACAAAAAAATCTTCACTCAAAGTATAGGTCACCATTAATAAATTATTTAAAATAAAAGAACAAAATCGAAAAGAAAAAACGAACTTCAAATAACTAAGCGATTCTTATATATATGACTTTTTACTCAACACTAAAATGATGACTTCCACTTTAAGATGCATATCATAAATTTATAATAGTACATTACTTTTATCATAAATTAAAATAACACACACCACAAACATTTATATTTTTCTTGGAAATAAACATTTTAATCGAGATTGATTGTCTTTGTCTTCTACTTTTTTTAATTAAAATTAAAAAGAATTAAAAGAAAGATCTGATAATCAACATGAGAGTTTCTAAATACACTCCAATTATAATTTTAAGTAATGCTAAAAATTCTAAAAGTTTTAATAAAATTTTTACCAAATGTCTCACATGGGTGTGGGATCCACATCCATGTGAGACCTTTGGTAAAAATTTTAGTAAAACTTTTGAAATATCTAATATTTTTGTATAATTTTTATACATTATCTATTGAGATTTTTGTACCTAATGAAAAAATTCTTATGTAGTCGATTTATAAATTTTGTAGCATATTTTTATACCTAAAAAGAAAAAGTTCTTATGCACGCATATTTATATTTTATTTAATATATTCAGCACCACCCATAACATAAGATAACGTCTTATTAAGTAAAGGTTTGGAATATTCTAAATAAGTGTATTTTTTGATTTTTATAAAAAAATATATAAAAAAGTAAAGAAAATGGTTAGAAAAATAAGGAGAAGATGTTGATAGATATTGATTAATGTGACCCACATAAATGTATGTATATAAAAAAAAAATGTACCTTTTTAGTTTTTCCCAAACACCAACTAATTCAAAGTCCTCACTTGGCAAAAAACACAATTAACAAATTTGATTGAAAATGAACAGAGTGACCAATATCTATTGAAAATTCAGGGAGGCAATCCAGCTAAGCTTACACATTATCTTTGAAAGTGGTATAATATATCCGTAGTGATACATCTCTTAAAAATAGAATTCTAAACAGAATTTTGAATCAAATTTACTTAAGTTATCCTTATTATTATTATACACAAAACATTCACAACCAAAAATATGCAAGTGACTAATATTGGGCTTTTTATCATGCCAAAGTTCATAAGGAGTCTTTTTGAGAATAGGTCTAATTAATGCACGATTTAAAATATGGGGAACTTACTGATAAGTCCCATGTAACAAGTTCAAAACCCAGCTAATCCCAAAACAAAATACTTGCACCAATTAGTCCAACACATTTTTAATTGTTACCAAAAAATCTTTTTTTTTTTTTTAATTTACAGACACTGTTCACATCTTACTACCGTCGAACTTCCGTTTAACGGTCGCCGGAGACTCACCGGAATGTCTAGAATATTGCCGGAAAAAAAAATTAAAAAACATGTTATGAAACTGTAAAATTTTACAGTTCTAAAGAACGTTATAAAACTGCAAAATTTTACAGTTTCAAACCATGATTCATTCCAGCACCAAAAAAAAAATTTGAAACTGCAAAATTTTACAGTTTTCACCGCCTGTAACTAAAACTCGAAAACTACTTGTTCAGAATTCGAAAATTTTCTCCATTAGAACAGAAAAACAGAAGTGTATAGCAGAGAGGAAAAAAAAAAAAAAGAGATCGAAGGGGAAAGACGGATGTAGAGAGAGGATTGTACTCCGGCAACTATTTTTTGTTTAGATCTAGCCAAATCTGTGTAGATCTACTCAGATCTGATGTAGATCTGAGTAGATCTACATCAGATCTAAGTAGATCCACTCATCTTCTTCGTCGGAAAATATATCATCTTCTTCGTCGGAGTTGATTTCGATGGTTGGTGGTTATCAATGAACCCCGATCAATGGAGAAAGACATGATCATCGGTGGTCGTCTTCCATGACAAACACGATGAGAGAAAAATTCAGAAAAAAAAACGAGAGAGGAAGGGAAGCAAAAAGCAGAGAGAGAGAGAGAGAGAGGAAAGGACTTTTGGGTGTAGTGAAAAAGTTATGGGATTAAATGGAGACCACATGTTTCACATGGGACCTATGGGTAATTTCCTCTTAAAATATAGCATGCGGTATGAACGACTTCGGCCCAAAAATATTTAGGAAGATTATTTTCGCAAAGCATTGTTTTACTCATCTCTTCTAAAGTTCTATTCTTCCTTTCTACTACACCATTTTGTTGAGGGGTTCTAGGTGCTAAAAAATTATGTCCAATACCATGCTCATCACAAAACAATTCAAATTTCTCATTTTCAAGTTCTCTACCATGATCGGTTCGAATATTAGTAATAAGAAAGCCTTTTTCATTTTGAATTCTACGACAGAGTTTTGTGAAAGAAGAAAATGTTTCATCTTTGTGTGCTAAAAACATAACCCATGTAAATCTTGAATAATCATCAACTATAACAAGACAATAATGTTTACCCCCTAAACTAGATGTCCTTGAGGGACCAAATAAATCCATATGTAATAGTTGTAAAGGTCTAGTTGTGGAAATATGAGATTTTGATTTAAATGATGTTTTAGTTTGTTTTCCTTGTTGACAAGCACTACAAAGATGATCTTTTTCAAATTTAATTTTTGGAAGTCCAATGACCAAATCATTTTTCAAAAGTTTAGCAATTAAATCCATATGAGCATGACCAAGTCTTCTATGCCATAACCAATTATTTTCATTATTAACATATAAACATTTAATATCACTAGCATAGAGATCATTAAGATGAAAAATATAAACATTATCGCGGCGATTTATTTGATCAAAAACATAAACATAAATATTTAATTATATTTTAATCAAAATTTATTTTGATGATTTATTTGAAAGAGAAAAATAGAATCAAAATTTATTTTGTCCCATTATTTCTCACCTAAACCTTTATCCTAAATGTTGTTAGAATGTATTTAATATTTGATTAAATCAAGAGTTCAAACAGCCCAAAACAAAGGTTCAAATAGCCCAGCACAACAGCAGGCCAAAAGGTTCAAAAGGTTCAAGTGGAAGATATTCAAATTAGTAATGATGGAAGTACAACGGTTATAAACGTCTATAAAGGTTCAAAAGGCCAAAAGGTTCAAGTGGAAGATATTCAAATTTGTAATGATGGAGTGGAAGATATTCAAATTAATAATGATGGAGTACAACGGTTATAAACGACTATAAATTCAAATGAATACAACGGCTATAAACGGCTATAAGTTTCATTATATATCCAAAGCCTCTAATGTAAACAAGTTACAAAAAAAATCAGAAAGTATTTTTTGATCTAAAATCACTCTCATCTATTCTCTGAAATTTTTTTTGAGAAGTGTTCTTCAATTTTTGTTTACATCCTCTCTTAGAAATTGTACACTGAGCCTTATAGTATTAAGCTCATCTTTCCTGTGTGAGGTTTACAGAAAAGCCAGAGCTTTATTTTTATATCTATCTTTGAGAGATAATTATTGTAGCTTTCTGTGAAAGCAAAAACACATTTTTTTCAACCTTGTAAGAGTGTAGTACACTCAGTGTTCTTGACTTAGAAAGTCAGTGTAAAATTTGTGGAGGATTGCTCCATCTGTAAAAAGGTTACTAGCATCCTGTGAAGCTAGAGTATAGTGGAAAATCTCAAGTGAAGCTTGAGAAGTGGATGTAGGCTGAGTTGAAACCGAACCACTATAAATTTGTTTGCCTCTCTCTCCCTTATCTCTTTATTTTATTTTAAATTGCCATATCTATATTTCACATTTTTACTGTGCTAAAATCATTACTGACATAGTTGTTAAGACACTTGTTTTTATTATTTTTATTTCATTAATTATATTTATCTATTGTGCTAGTCATAATTTTTATTAGGGTATTATTAATTTTAATTATAAAAACCTAATTCACCTCCCTCTTAGGTTGTCTTTTGGGTAACACTTACACATACAAATGTGAGAGAGAGAATTAGAGAGTGAGAGTTGATCTCAAGAAAGAAAGGAAAGAATTGCTAGGCAAATAAGGGGCAAATGGAGAATTGAGCTAGGATTCACCAAGAGTTCAAAGAATTGAGAACTTTAGGTATGCCTTATATTCCTTAAACTTTCATTTGACTCACTCCTACAAGAATTCAAGAGAATTATGTTGATTGATGCAAGAATTGAGCTAGGATTAAGGAAAATTAAGTTGTACCATGCATGCATGTTCATTTCTTCCCAATTTGAGCATGATTTCAAAGAATTCTTTCATGCATGTGTTTATCTCACCTATGTTTTGAGAATTCATCATGTTTTTATCCTCTCATTACATTTGATCATGGTTTGGAGGCGTGAAACTCAAATCATTTCATGCATGTCATGTTTTTGGAACATCCATAAAGTTTAAGTTGAAATTGTGAACAATTGGCATGCCCTTGGGCCGTGATTTCATGAAATGATCTTCAAGTCATGATGTTTTGTGAGTTTCTAGATGTTTTCCAGAATTTTGGCCCAAGAGGATGAGTTTTGGGGTGTTGAATTCATGTTTTGAACCTTGGGAGCAAATCTGGAAAACCCATAATTTTGCTTCCACGCTCGAGTGACCACCTTTATTTTCACACTTCCGCTCAAGCGACCAAAGGTTGGCTCGAGTGTAAATTGCATGCTCTCAGAAGTTTGCATATTTGGAAGCACGCTCGAGTGACAAGACTTGCGCTCGAGTGAGCGTCGAGCAACCGTCGAGTGGAAATTGCACGCAACTAGAACTTTTTTACATTTTACAGACCGCTCGAGTGAAGGAGTGTGCGTTCGAGCGACCACTCACATTTGGTATGTTCGCTTCAGCGAAGAAAGCTACTGTAGACGTGCCCCCGAAGAGAACTCCTGAGAAAATCTCGTTTTGTTCTTTGAGCTACTACAGTTCGGACTCAAATGTCACGGTTCTGAATCTAATCTTACAATGTGTGATGTAAAACCGATAAATCACCAAAGAGTCCAAATCCAGCAAATCGTTTTGGAAAACTGATTTTTATAAAGAAGTGCCAAACATGAACTGCTTTGCCAGATATAGAGTCGCCACCTAAATATTTTGTTTTGGGGAAATTTAGGAAATCCTGACTCGTGCCTAAGGCCACGTGTCCATCATCACCAAAGTTGCCTCGGCTCGGCAACTTGGGTACGATTGGGAAAGGTCATCTATGAGCACCCCCGCTCGTCCGATCAAAGATCGGCCTGTACTAAGCATGATATCTTGTTTTTGAAAACACATGTGCTCTTATTTCGGTTAATTAGCTAATCTTACTACGTGATGCGCACAGCAAACAAGTATAGACCAGATCGCCTAATTTGGAACAAAGTATCGCATATCCGTTTGTTTGGAAAATGGTTTGAAGTTTGCTACTCGCAAGTAGGCTAAAATGTGGATTTCGATGAATTGTTCTAATTCAAGTAATCCAACCTTCATCCACAGGCATTCAGGTAGTTAATCACGTAAGTAATTAGCCTCATGGCAAGCATGCTTTCATGGCAACATTAACACACGTGCAGTATGCTAAAGCGTAAACACTCACAGTGTACTCCGAGCCAAAACAAAGAACTAGTTAGAAATCAATGCATGATCCTAGTTCATGTTAAGATGGCTAATGCAACATATGCGAAAATGTAACGAAGATAGGCCCGGCTATTCTAGAATGTCATGTGAAATGCAACTTGGTACATGTATTCAACTTGGTATTAAAATACAATGCAGTTAGTATGATGCGCCAAGCCCGGTGCATGCAAGACAAATGAATGATGCATGCATGCAAAACATAAGTATGCTAATTGAAACATGCCCTAAAACTAACCATCATAAGCGATTAAGTAAAAGGGAGAAAGAAATGGAGGTTGGAAGACATGCATCACACATACGCACGCTTATTACAATAATTGGCCCTCTCAAAGGAGGGACCGAATAAGAAGCTAACTAGCTAATCTAAGCTAATTAAACTAATTATTACACAACAAATTAATTAACTAATTATTACAAGACGAATTGAAATAGCTAACGCATTAACTAATTAAAGTACAAACCAAAGCAAAAGCAAGCTATCTAAGTATGGTAGCTAAGGAAAGCAGTAAATCAGGAGCTTCAGAGGGAGAGGAATGCATGCAAGCCAGGTCGCCTTGTTTGGAAATCCAATGCGATGCCCCAATTTGCCTCTGTTTTCATCTGTCCTCAGAACTCTGCACCAAGCTCCAGAAAGATGAAACTCTACCTAGGGAAGCCTGTGGGAGGGTGGCCGACCACTTTTGGTCTCTAGAAACACCTGCTGACCACTTTTGGTTGTTGAAAAACCAGAAAAGTGGTTGGCCAGCTACTTTTTCTGGTTGGCCGGCCAGTTGTTGCTGCTGAACTGCAATTTGCTGCAACAGAGAGCAAGAAAGGGCATGGCAATGTATTTGCAAGATATGTGTGCACAACCACCCTCCCTATCATGTCATGAACTCAAGGGAGTGTAGGTTCTCGACTCTCGGGCCACAAATCACGCATTTCCACGCATGATGGCCGAGAGGCGAAGTTGCACAATTCAATATGAAATGAATGCACAAGTAAACACATAAAGCCTAAAACTCTATCATGTATGATCAAGAGCGTCGGCGACCGGGAATTAAGGCACGTTTCATCACTTTAAGTATGAAACGCCCTCGTTTCCCATGTTTGGACTAACACCTATTCCCAAACACAATGCAAGCAAGCATGGCATACACAATGCGACTCGATCATGCAAGTATGCAATATGACTTAAGCATGCAAATATGCAATGTAATATGAACAACCTAACAAGGCTAATAGCATGCACAATGCTAAAGCATGTAACAACTAGCATACACAATGCTAAATGCTAAAAACTAGATGGCATACTCAATGCAAGGCATTCATAAGGTTCAAAGCATAATGTAATGCATGCATGCACAATGCAATGCAACAAGGGCAACTTATGTAATATACCAAGCATGGCATGCTCAATGTAATATACATGGTATACTCAATGGACTTAAACCAAAAGGGTAGAACTCAATCATGCCCAAATCAGTGGCCATTGGTGATGAAATGAAGGCACATAAAGCAAGGCATGCATGCACAATGCATTAGCCATCAAAGAGGCCAAAGAGCACAACTCTCAAGAGTGCTCAATGAGTGACAAAAGTGGAAGTGTAACAACACTAAGTGCACTGAAATGTAGCAAGAAATGATGCCAAATCATTCAAACAACACAAGCAAAGCATGCTAGGGTCCTAAGGCATGAAAGCTAGCAAAGAGCAACACAAAGGAGGCATGCAATACATGGCACAAATGCATGAACTAAGCATGGACAGAGCTCAAGTAGGTCAAAACAAGGACCAAAACATGCTGAGATAAGGGCCCAAAGGCCTAGGCATGCAAGCATACGAGCTAAGCCATAAGCTAGGCAAACATGGACAATACTTAGAGGCATTCAAAGCATGAATGAAGTAGGAACATAAGCATGCTATAAGCTCTGAAATGTCATGTTAGATGATGCCAAATCATGTACACAACACAAATGAAGCATGCAATGGTGCTCAAAGCTTGAAGCAAGCAAGGGCACTTGTACTACAAGTATACAAAACATGAAGCATGTGGTTAGGGCAACCTAAAACAGTCCTAGAATATGTCAAAATGAGTCTAAAACATACATGGAAGGAAGCCAAAACATGCTAGCATGAGGGGCATAAGACATGATACATACAAGGCAAATAAGGTGGATTACACTGCACCTATTAAGACCAAGCATGTGATGACTTAAGCAATAAAAATCAGAGTTATATCATGGCATAATAACCCCAAAAAAACATTGAAATGGTGGCTCACAAGCTATGGCATGAAGGCATACGCAACGGTTCATGTTAAGACATAAAGGGACAAACCCTCCAACGCATTGAATGAGTAACAAATGTGAATGTATGGCCATGAAACATGGATTGAAATCACATAACAAGTGATGCCAAATCATTGAAATAAGCCAAGTAATGCATGCTAGAGGATTCAATACACAAAGCTAACAAGCTAGATTGAACCAAGGCTATACAAAGCAAGTCATGCATGACCAATACAACACAAATCAGACCTTAAACATGCTAAAACATGAATAAAGTCTTTTTTAAGCTAAGCCAAAAGCATGCTAAAATGACATGTTACAACATGATGCATGTTAGGCTATTTCATGGGATTGCACTACAAGTGCATGGAGCATGCAAAAGCTAACCAAACCAAATCCTAACAAAGGTATGACATGGCAAAACATCACCAAAAACATGTTGAAATGGAAAGAAAACAAGCTAGAATGACATGCTACTTCATGAAGCATACAAAGCTAGTTTAAGGGATTTACACTACAAGTGTATTAGGCATGCAAGAGCCCACCAAACCAACCCAAAATAGATCTAAGGCATGTTAAAACAACACCAAAAAACCACTGAGATGGCTCCAAAACAAGCTAGAAAGACATGCTCAAACATGAGGCATACAAGACTAGATTGTGTGATTTACACTACAAGTGTATTAACCATGCATGGAGTGACCAAAGCAAGCAAAAAAAGTGGTATGCCACAGCAAAAATAACCACAAATACAAGCTAAGATATGGTCAACATACACTTAGTAAAGATGCTCAAACATGAGGCATATTAAGGCATGTATTGAAGATGCAAGGAGAGGGGATGGCCCTCCCCTTCTTAGGACCTTAAAACACCATCCCCACCACTGAAATCCCTCTGGATTTTAGTGGTGAGAAGGACAAAACAAGGTGGTCCCGAAGCTCACAAAAAAGGCTAAAAAACAAGGCCAAACAAGGCCTAAGAGGGGGTAAACAACCCCAAACACAAAAGTGATCTTAAACAAAGATCAAAAGCATGAAAAAATAGAACTTTTATCAGTTATAAGTCAAGCTTAAAACAGCATGCAAGATAGGCAAAAACTTAAGCAAGAAAGGGAGATTTAAAGGTCAAAAGCTCACCCTTGAAAACCTTCTTTATAACTGCAACTCTAGTAGGTTTTTTAAGCTAAAGACAACCCAAGAACACCAAAATCAGCCCCTAAGCACCTCAGTAGCAAAAGGATGGTTTTTGAGTGTGTGTTTGTGTGTTAAAGTAAGACAAATCTACACTTTAAGGCATGAAAATGAAGCAAACAAGGCAATATAGATACAACACTATATCTATCCTCTTCCATTAGATTTTCTAAACTTGGAGGAGGGAGGAGGAGCCTCCCTCTTATGGAAGAGGAAAGCCAAAGCTTCTTGGAGAAGCTAAGCTTGAATGCCATCCCTCCATACACATGTATGGATGATGGCTCAAATGCTCTCCAGCTGTGCCAGCTGTCCCAAAATATCTCCAAAAAGGTGTTAAAAAGCTGCCGACCACTTGAAGTGGTCAGCCTGCTAGTTTAAGTGGTCAGTCGACCACTTTAAGTGGTCAACCAGAGCAAAAACTGGTCGGCCATAGGTGGGAGAGGTCAACACACTAAATGCAAGGTGGTGGTGTGGTGGCCGACCAGAAAAGATGGTCCAAAGACCAAGAAAGCCAGTTATCTGACAAGAAAACTAGCTGGAAAAAGGAAAAGTGGTCTCCAAGGAGAAATACTGGTCTCCCACCCTTGTACCACCTTCCAAACAAGGAAAACAAGGTTTGTACCAAAAACAAACCAAAGCGGATGCAAGATGAGAAATCGAGAGGCGAAACAAGCGGTCAAAAGCCTCGAAAACTAATTGACGAGCATCAAAAGTGGTATGCAACCACAAAAGTGGTCTCCTGGACCACGGTGTTCCTCTAGGCAGAGGCAACAAGGTGTGGTTCAAAAACCACGCCAAACGAAGAATGTTAAGCGGTCTCGAGACAAGGCGCGCGGCCAAAGGCTTCAAAAACCGGAAACTAGTCTCCAAATGGGAAAAGTGGCCTATGACCACGAAAAGTAGTCTACGACCACAGAGAGATGGTCTACAAGACCACTCCCTTCCTCCCTCTGGGAATGGACTCGGCACTTCGGAGCGAAGTACCCTTGTCAACACGACACGACACGAGTGCGGATGTGGGATCTGTGTTGGATTCGCCTCTTCTCTCTCGGACATGGCTAATCAAAAAGGAAGAAGAAGGTTGAGATACTTACATTGATGTATGGGTTCAAGATCTTCATCGTGTCTTTCGATCTGCTTCTCTCTCTCTATCAAGATCTCCTTCTCTCTCTCGATATCTCTCTCGATCGTGTTGTGCGTGTGTGAGAGAGAAGCGAAGAGAAGACGGACCCATCGTGTTGTTGTTGTGCATGTGAGACAGACTCATTGTGTCAAAGCTGTTGCTGTTGCTTTTATTTGTATCAAACCCTAATGGCTGAACCTAATGGGTTGGACCAAATAAATAAATAAAAGGCTTGGGCTAGTGGCTAGTTAATATTATAAATCTTAATGGGCTGGACCTAAATAAATAAATAGAAAGTTTGGGCATTGATTTGTATCATAATAATTAATATTATAAACTATAATGGGCTGGACCCAAAAAAATAAAGAAAAAATTTAAAATTTACACCTATTGGCTAGTTTGTATTATAATAAACCTTAATGGGTTGGATCCAAATAAATAAATAAGATATTTGGGCCTATTTATAAACTCTATTCAATAATAACATGGGTTATTATATGACTTATCCATATGTTTGATTCTATTTATAAAAAAAATTATTAGGTCAAATTTTTTTAACTCATCTTTATATAATAAATATATTTAAAAAATAACTATTTAACTCATTTTTATATAATAAATATATTTTTAAAATAACTATTTAACGTATCTCCATACCCGTATCTATATTTGGATTCATATCCACGTATCCTCAATTTTTAATTTTAAAGTGTTCGACCCTCAAATACGTAACCGCACCCAATACCTGCACCCGAGTCCATGTAACATAGTTTGCTAGCTACTTGGCTGCCAATACAAAAACATAATACTAATTAGCTACCAATACAAAAATATATTTAGAATAATTTAAATAAATATATTTTCTTAATTTATTACGAAAAAATGTGTTAAAAAAAGATTTGATCCCAAAAAAAAAAAAAAATAGCACCTAACTAAAAAGCAAAAACTGAAACTTTCAGAAAGTAATACCAACCTTGAACAAAAATCAATATCAAAACAAATATACTGAAACTTTCAATGAATAATGAAATCAAAATAAAATAAACAAATAAATAAATAAATAACTGAACTTTCATAAATTAGAAATATGTGTATGACTCATGGTATATATGTATGAACCAGTATTCATAGAAACTATATATATATATATATATGTAATCGAAAGCTTATCATAAACAGTACAGAAAAATGATTATGGATAGAAATATTGGAGAGAGAGAGAGAGAGAGAGACAGAGATCACACCAGAAACTACGAAGCTCGACATGAAAAATGAAGAAGCAATGAAGAGCTAATGGAAACCGAGGAGGAAAATGAACGATTCTTCCATCAAACAACAATGATATTGTGGGGATATATTTTCAGAGTACCAACACGTGGCAAGGTGACGCCGACGTGTCAGCCGAGGTGCCACGTGTCGAGGTAGTTATGCCGAGGTGATCTCGGAGTTGCCGAGGTTATCTGCGAGAATACCGGAGTCCGAGATAATTGGATAAGGGACAAGAGTCCAAGAATGAAGAAAGACTTCAGGATGATAAGGATAACACTCTTAGGGAGTCTATTCTTATCTCTTGAGGAGTCCAAAGTAAGTACAGAATTGGAGTCCAAAGAAGTCATGCTTCTAGTGGGACTGGGATTGAGTAAACTATAAAAGAGAGGCACCCCTGTGGGTCTAAGGTACGCAATTGATACTTTGAGCATTGTTTTTAGCACTATTGATTATCTTTGAGAGATATACTGATTTGATCGTCGGAGTGCCCCCGGGTGGAAGAACCACCACCGAAGCCTTCTCTTTCTGTGCAGGACAGCAGGGTGCCATCTATTCTGCCTGTGTTCTACAGCTGAATTACTAAGGTGGGCAGTGTGATCGGAAAATCACTCACACAATTTGGCGCCGTCTGTGGGAAAGAAAGACGAATAGATGGCCAGTAACGGACATAAAGAAAAGATTGGGGACGACGCTCCTACTGGGAATAACAGACCTATCGACCTTGATGTCGAAGGGGACAACCACAATGCAGAAACTCGTAACCAGGGGCACAGAGGAAAAGACGTCGGCCAGGAGGGTGACACTTTAAAGAAGACAGACCAAAGCAGGTACTATAACGAAGATAACCTCCAGGTATGGAGGGATAGGTGCCTACGGAGGGATGAGGAAGTGAAAGAATTGGCAGACAAGTTGGCAGACCTGCAGTCGGTCGTCAACTTCATGATGCAAAACAATGTCATGTAGCCACCGTACCCGCTGCAGGACACACCGATTCTAGCAATTAATACCCAGAAGGGAGGAAGGAAAACAATTCCCGAAGCACCCCAGCACCCCAGGAGCGGAAGGCACTCCCACCCGCCTTCCAGGGAAGTCGGACGAGAGGAGCCGAGACAAGAGAAGTCCCAAAGGACATATCACACGAAGGACCCAGAGCACAAAGAACATCGGCATGTCCAAGGGCAGGCGCTCTGCTTTGACACAACCCATGGAGAAAGATCGAAACGGGCCCACCACGAGGCCGAAAGTAGTGTACCGAAAAAACTGAAGTCCAAAGATAGTCGAGCTCCGGGGAGGAGTAAAGAAGACTTGAGAAATTACCCTAAGAGGAAGGAACAGAATGCTGAGGCTGAGGTTACCTCACCCGACAAGCCGAGGACACCATTCTTGGTAGAACTGGACAAATTTGAGGCACCAAAGAGATTCAGTATGCCGAGATTTCAAATATACGATGGTAAGTCAGACCCTAACTTCCACGTTGGATTATTCTTGAACTCAATGGCATTATACAGTGAAAACGAGTCGTGGCTCTGCAAAGTGTTCCCTTCGTCCTTTGGGGAGATTGCATCAGATTGGTTCCACAAACTGCCAAAGGGAAGCATAAAGACTTGGGAAGGCCTGGCCGAGATGTTTGTGGCCAGGTTCGTGACAAACAAGTTGCAGCCGTTAAGGGTGGACGCATTGATGGCTCTGAAGATCAGCAAGGATGAAGGCCTAAGGGCCTATGCAAAAAGATACTACGAGGTGTTCAATCGAATACCCGAATGCAACCAAGAAGTGGCTGTCGTGTCTTTCAAGAACGGCCTGAAAGATGATTGTTCACTACGGAAATCTTTGGCAAAGACATTGCCAAAAAGCATGGAGGAGCTCATGGCAAGAATCGAGAAGTATGCCAGAGCCGAGGAAGATACATCGGGGAATAAAGAGATAAAACAAGAAAGAACCAACGGCTCGCCGAAGCGAGACCGAGGTAACAACGGGTTCAACAAACAAGAAACGGAATTGAGGGCCAAACAGGCAGTGACGACTGTGTTCTGAATCCCGGTCCACAAAGTCCTGGATCAAATCCGAAACCAACCTTATTTCAGAGCACCGGCAAAGGCCCCAGGAGAATACATGGGAAGGAACGTTGGTAGGCGTTGTGCTTACCACAATGAAAAGGGACACCCAACCCAGGGCTGCAGAGCCCTAAGAGCACGCTTAGAGGACTTAGTGAGACAAGGCCATCTGAGAGACCTTGTCGATGAAGCCAGGACAAGAGAGGAACAGGCAAGATTGCCTCAAGCACCAGCAGCCCCGCCTCCCCCGGCACAGCAAGCACAGGCAGGGGGACCACGGGTGGTTAATGTGATCCACTCAAGGGTCAACGAGAACGAAGTCAGAGGAGAGACCCAGAGGGTAAGGCATTTACAACATGTCTACCAAGTCGGGGAAAAGAGACATCGGCCAGAGGAGTGCCAAGGACCGATGATAGCTTTTACTGAAGCCGACCTAGAGATGGTCCAACATCCGCATAATGATGCATTGGTAGTATCCCTCTAGGTTGGGGAGTGCCAAGTGAAGCGCATCTTGATTGATCAAGGCAGCTCTTGCGACATCATGTACATTAGATGTTACAAGGAGCTGGGCCTGCACCCACATGACATGGAAGGATCCAATGGCCCGATGGTCGGCTTTAATGGAACGCCGACATGGCCACTAGGCGCAACAAGCTTGGAAGTACAAGCCGGCACAAAGAAAATCAAGACGTAATTCATTGTGATTGACACACCCTCACCATACAACATCATCTTAGGAAGGCCATGGTTGCATGCAATGGGGCAGTTCCCTCAACATTGCATCAACTATTGCGGTTCCTAACAGAGCTTGGGATTGAAGAAATCAGAGGAGATCAACTACAAGCAAAAACTTGCTCCATGGCAGCAATGAAATCAACCTGCAACATCTGAGAACCAGAGAAGGCAGAAATCGAAGACGAGGACATGGAGGTCCTAGATGATGTCGGCAAGGAGCCAGCCGAGAAAAGTGAAGAAACACTAAAGAAAATCCTCGTCCAGGAAGGCGATGAAGAACGCTTCTCTTCTCGGCTCAGGCTTAGCCAAAGAAGAAGAAAGAGAACTGGAAGCTTTTTTGAGAACAAACATAGAGGTGTTCGCCTGGACACCTTATGAAATGCCTGGCATTGACCCCTGTAGACGTCCCCGAACGCCCCGGGAGGGAATGAGTCCCGTTCCGTTCATTTTGGGCTCACTACAGTTCAGGACTCAAATGTCACGGTTCTTAATCTGAACCAAAGAGTCCAAATCCGGCAAATTGTTTTGAGAAAACAGATTTTTGAAAGAAGTGCCAAACATGGACTGCTTTGCTAGATACAGAGTCACCACCTAAATATTTTATTTTTGGAAAATTTAGGAAACCCTGACTCGTTTGCCTAAGGCCACGTGTCCGTCATCACCAAAGTTGCCTCGGCTCGGGAACTTGGGAACGATTGGGGAAGGTCACTTCGTGAGCACCCCCGCTCGCCCGATCAAAGATCGGCCTCTACTAACCATGATATCTAGTTTTGAAAACTTTTTTTTTTTTTTTTGATCAGCAAAGAAAAATTTCATTAATCAATATGAAATTAAAGGTACAGGAGAATGAAATTGCACTGAGAGAAATTCGAAAAGTACAAAATACCCCTACTATTGCTACTCGCAACCATACAACCAACCCGTTGGCCTCACGATTTTTTTTTTTTAAACAGAAAAGTTAAGAAGGACTTAACAGAAAATAAAATCCATGATTCCCCACAAAATCAACCCACCAAAACAATAAACTATTCTAGCACCCAAACTGGAACCCAATTATTTGAAACACCTACGACACTCCCAAATCCCACACTACCCAAGACCCACGCTGCATACACCCCTGCTGCACACACCCGCCTGCTGCACACACCTGCTGCACACCTACTGCACACACCCACGCCTGTTGCACCTGCTGTACACACACACGCCTATGTTGCTGCACTCCCAAGGCCAACCACCCACACCTAAGCTGCTGCACTCCCAAGACTACACAACGGAAAACACCATAGCCAACTTATACACCACACCGGAAAACTCCACACCGGCTCTGCAACTCCCAACTCCCAACACCCCTGCTGAAGACTCCATACTACCACCGCAAACACCACACCTATGCTGCTACGACACCCAAAACCCACCCCTATTCTGCTAATCCGGCCGAGAAAACACCCACGCCACTGCAGATCCAACACCGGAAAACACCCACGCCAGCTCCAACATAATCTGCCGAAGACACCCACTGCAGATCATCACTCCACGCCACAGCTGCTGCAACTCCCGAACCCACACCAATGCTGCAGCTCCCAAATCCACCTCCATGCTAGAAAACCACCGCCTATGCAGCTCCCGAACCCACCCCTATTCTTCTTCTTTCTCACACCCACTGCAGATCCAAAGCACCGACCAACACCCGCCCAACCACCCACTGCAGATCCAAACCAACCAGCAGTGCTTCTTCTTACTCCAGATCTCCTTCTTACACCCCTCAAACTCCCACACGAAGAGGAACGCTCGAATGAAACCAGACAGATCTGAATCAACTCCGACACCCATGTTTTCGCCCAAACAAAGCATCGATACTTCTCCAATATCTGAACTAGAGTTCACCCCTCAAGTTCCTACTCGCGAAAGAGCGCTCGAGTGAAGAAACAGCTATAACAGACCCGAAACACCAAGACCATAACGGGAGTTCACCCCTCAAGCTTCTATCGCAGCACACAAAACACAACACACCTAGGTGGGAAGATAATGGGAGAATCAGGTTTATTAAGGAAAAACAACAGACAATCACGGAAAAAAAATAGCCCAGCCGACCGCCATAGCCAAAGGCGGCGGTCGGCCAGCCCAAAGAGAGACCCGGGGAGGAGGTTTTTAGAGAGTAGTTTTGAAAACATTATGTGTTCTTATTCCGGTTATTAGCCTAGATTTACTATGTGATGCACACAGCATACAAGTATAGACTGAGTCACCTGAATTGGAACAAAACATTTCATGTTAGTTTTTGAAAGCGGTTTGCTACTCGCAAGTAGGCTTAAAATGCAGATTTTGCCACCCTCGGGTGGGCTTAGAAAACATGGTTTTGCCACTATCTAGTGGGCTTAAAACTCACAATCGATGAATTGTTCCAATCCAAATAACCCAACCTTTACCCACAGGCATTTAGGCAGTTATATCACATAAGCAAATAGCCTCATGGTAAGCATGCTATCATGGCAGTCACTCACACTCATGCAAGGATGCTAAAGCGTAAAAACTTACCGAGTACTCCAAGCCAAAACAGAAACTATGTTAGAAATCCACGCATGATCCTAACTATACAGAAATGCTTAATGCAACACATGCAAGAATGCAACTATAGCAGGCTCGGCTATTCTAAACATGGCATATGGAATGTTACAACTAACAAGTACTCAACTTGAAATTGAAATACAAATGCAGTTAGTATGATGCGCCGAGCCCAGTGCATGCAAAACAGATGAATGAATGCAAACATGCTATCATACTGTATGCTAATTGAAACATGCCCTAATCTAACCATCATAAGCTGGTAAATAAAAGGGAGAAAGACGTGGGGTTGGAAGACATACATCGCACACACGCACACTTATTACAACATTGCCCTCGCTCGGAGGGTCCGAATAAATAATATACAGTCCCAAATGAATAAATACAGTCCGAATAAATAGTACAGTCCGAATAAATACAAAAACCCTAATTTAACAAATTAACTAGGAAAAACAGTAAACTAGCATGCAAGCTAGGGGACTGCCTCGACTCTGCTCCGGATGGTGAATGATACATGTTCGGGTTGCCTTGCGCGGAAATCCATCGCGATGCCCCGATTAGCCTCTGTTTACAATTAAACCCGGAATATTGCGCGAAGCCCCAAAAGATTGCCGGTTTCTGATTTGCTGTAACAGAGAGCAGGAAAGGGGCATGGCAATGTATTTTCACATATGTATGCACGACTACTCTTCAGGGAGCGTAGTCCTCGATCCTTGTGCCACCAATCACGTATCTCGATGCATGATGGCCGAGGAGTCGAATTGCACGACTCAATATGGAATGAATGCACATATGAACAAAACAAGACCGAGACTTCATCATGGATGATCCGGAGTGTCGGTGACTGGGAATTGAGACACGTTCCGTCACTCGAAGTACGAAACGTCCCTCGTTTCCCGTGCTCGGGCTAACTCCTATCCCAAACACAATGCAATATGCATGGCATGCATGAATGCAACTAATATACAACCTAACATGCACAATGCTATGAAATGGCATACACGATGCACGAGGTAACATGGCATACTCAATGCGCTAACATACAACCTAGCATACACAATGCTATGAAATGAAATGGCATACACAGTGCATAATGGACTTATACCAACACAAGTGGACCTCAGCCACACTCACATAGGAGGCCATTAGGATGGAAATGAGACACTCGAGATGCATGCACACATGTACGCAAACCGAGGACCGAACCTAAGGCACGAATGCCACTCTACCAAAGCATGGTAAGGCATGGAACATGATATGCAAACAAGCAAATTTCAGCGCTAAAATATGATGCTAAACAGCCCCGAAACATGGCAATATGGCACCTGATGCATGAGATGAACCCCGAAACACAAGACTAGGCATACGCAATGACCTATAGCTATACAAAGCATGCATTTTTTGATCATGAAGCATGAAGATAGAGTCAAGGCAGTCTCAAAACATGAACTTTTCCAGTTTAGAGTGTGGCCAAAAAGTGCTAGCAAGATGGCTTAAATTGGCATGCGATTTTGACTATCAAACATGGATTACATGGCACATATATGAAGCACGTGGAATCTCACTAAACCAGCAAAAATTAGTGAACTAAACATGCCAAAATACGCCCAAATACACATGGAAAGACAGCCAACACATGCACAAATGAGGGGCTCCTTTAGAGGGCCATGCAAGGAGTTATTAAGCATATACAAGATAGACATGTGGTAGCCCCAAATCAACTTTGAAAATAAAATATGATAGTCTTAAAACTCACCAAATTGACCATGAAATGTGACTAAGAAGCATGCAAGATAGGGTCTCTTTGGAAGGCCAAAATGACCACCAAACAAGTCAAGGAGAGAGGGGGTCACCCCCTCTGATTTGGAGGCTCAAAACAGCATCAAAGCCACTGGAAATCCACTGGATTCCAGTGGCTAGAAGGTCAAACAAGGCATGTGTAGACACCCCATTTTTGACCATCCTCAAGACTTGGACGTCACTGATTGAACACTCAGTGATCACCCTTGTTCGTGTTCGTTTTGAGTTCCCGAAGGCCTCGGCTGCGCGTCTTGCCTCAGGATCTCTTAACTCGTTCGTTTAGTGTTTGGTTTTGCACCAAACACTTGTGTTTTTGCCTTGGAAGGCAGGGAATGGCTTGTTGGTCATCCCCACACTCCACCGGCCCTCCCTTTGCATCACCGGCCATTCCTTGTTTCTACCGGCCGTGGTTGCTTGGTATCAATGGCCGGTCGGCACTCTCTGTGGCCGGCCGGCACTTTATTTGGCCGGTGACCCTTCTGCACCCCCCTCAGGTATGGTGCATACCAGCTGTGCCAGCTGGGAGGCACAGACACCACTCCCTATGTACGGGGATGACCACTTTGAGCCTTTGACCCCTTTTTCCTTCTAGAAGGTTGAACCCTTTGGCCAAGCTTCTTGGGGAAGCTTGGCCAGCTGTCTTAGCTTCCTCTAGAAGCCTTGACTCCTTTGCACCCTTTGCCCCTTTTCATTTAGCTTCTTGAAGAAGCTTCAAACCATTTCCTATGCTATATAAGAGCCCTTCTTCCTCCTTTGTCTAGGGTTAGAAGTTTTGAACAAAAAACCAGGGAATATATACATACACATCTGTCATATACTCTCTCTCTCCATATCCCCCTCTCTCTCATCCTTTGTGTGTGTTTTATGGCCTAAAAGTGTAGTTTTACCTTAGTTTTGCACTAACACACACACTACCACACCTTACTTCGACCTTGAGGGACTTAGAGGGTTTATTCTTGAGTTTTTGGACTTGTTTTGACCAGAAGAGAGTGGCTGGACCTGCTGTTCTTGAGGTGTTCTTCAAGGGTAACTACTTTGCTTTAGTTTCCCCAATTTTGCAACAGCTTTTTACTTGTCTTGCATGATGATTTGAGCTTTGTGTATAACTAGAAAAAGTCTTATATTTGCATGCTTTAAATACTTCATTAAGTTCATTTTGTGGTTTGGGGTCGAAATCACCCTCTTAGGCCTTATTTGGCCCTTTTGGTGCTTCCATTGCTAGGCTTTATTTGCTTGAGTGTTTTGTTCTTTTCACCACTGAAATCCAGTGGATTTTCAGTGGTAAAGAAGAGGGTTTGAAGTCTTGTATAGGGGAGGGACACCCCTCTCCCCTTTGTCCCTCTTTTATTCTTGTTTTGGCTTAAAGGGCAACATGCATGCTTGGTTTGTTCTTGGCTCCATATCAGATGTTTTTGGTGCTATTTAGGTCACATGTTATCTCTGTTTTTGGTCGGATTTGTGGCCCTTTGCATGCTTAACATACTTGCTTTGTATTCCCTTGATTGTGCCTAGAAATGCATCATGACTTTTGACTACCATGCTCTCATATCTTGGCTTTACTTTGTCAAGTTCTTGGCCATATTTTATCATGCTTAAGGTCTGTTGGCCACTAATTTGGTCTTGTTTAGCATATTTGGTATAGTTGCTTCACATTTTGGCTTGTGAGCCTTGAATGTGTGAATCATAAACATGCATTGGTTAGGCTATTTCAATGATTTGAAATAATTTAACATGCTATTTCAGTCCCTATACCATGCTTACATGTCTCCATTTATCATCTCATTCATGCCTTGAAGAGTTGGCCTTTCATGACTAGGAATAGGTCATTGTGCATAGCTTTATGTTTGAGGCTTTGGGGCTGCCATATCAGGGGTATTTGGGGGCTTATTTTGCATGTTAAAATTTTGTTTTTAGTTGTATGATTCATGCCATGTTTGCTTGGGGTAGTGGTAGTAGAATGCCCCTTTGTTATGCCTTAGCTTTGGACCTCTTTGACTTGCATGTTTGTTGTGCATTTTGTCCATTATTTGGGATGCTTTTGGCCACTGTTTTGGGGTGGGCTGAGGTCTGCCCCTTCATGGTTTAAGTCCACCATTGCTTTCTTGTCACATGTTTTGTTGCATGCTTGATTCATGATGTGTTGTCACATGCTAGTTCTTTTGCATACTTGCCATGACATGTTGCATTGCATTTGGCATGCCTTGCATCTTAATCTTATGTTGCATCTTTGAGCCATGTTTGCATAACATGCATTACATTGCTCGGTTTGGGGTGTCAAGCAAAGTGTGAGGATTGAGAAGTGTTCATACTCCAAGTGATGTAACACGTCTCAACTCTCGGTCACCGAGGCCCTTGAGTTTGACATGATAGGGTCTTGGTATTCATTTGTGTGTTGCATGCATTTTCATTGAATTGCAACCTTGGCCTCTTAGGCCATCATGCATCAAAATGCACAATTGATGGCCCGAGGATTGAGGGCCATGCCCCCTTGAGTCCACTGCATGATAGGGAGTGTGACCATGCTTACATTTGCTTGAAATTCCATGCCATACACTGTCTGCCCTTTGTTGCTGTCAAAAACCAGTTCTGCAGGAATTTTTGGCCGACCGGCTGTTTATAGTGCCGACCGGCCATGGATGAATGGCCGATAACATGAAGTCCAGCCGATGGACATTTTCCATGGCCGGTGGGTATTTCCTTTAGCCGATGGTGCTCTACAGTGTGCAGGGAATATGTCCCAAGACTTTAGCAGTTTTCAGAAAAGCAGGGCAGTGTAAACAGAGGCAGCGGTGGCATGGTACGGGTTTTCCGGGCGAAATGGACTCAAGCATGCATCATTCGCGCATTCCAAGGCGGGGCTGTGGCCTTTCCTCTTCTGCGTTTATTTTGTTAATTAATTAGGAGTTCTGTAATATTTAATTTGTAATAATTAATTTAGTATTATTTATTCGGACTGTAATATTTATTTGGACCCTCCAAGTGAGGGCAATTGTGTAATAAGTGTGTGTGAGTGCGTGTATGTCTTCCAATCCCACGTCTTTCTTCCCTTTTATATACCTGCTTATGATGGTAGACTAGGGCATGTTTAAATTAGCATACAGTATGATAGCATGTTTGCATTCATTCATCTGTTTTGCATGCATCGGGCTCGGCGCATCATTCTAACTGCATCTGTATTTCAATTCCAAATTGAATACGTGTTAGTTGCAGCATTTCACATGTCATTGTAGATTAGCCGAGCCTATCTAAGTTGCATTCTGCATGTGTTGCATTAGCCATCTTAACATGAACTAGGATCATGCACTTGATTACTAACTAGTTTCTGTTTTGGCTTGGAGTACTAGGTGAGCTTTTATGCTTTAGCATACCGCATGCGTGTGAGTGCTGCCATAATAGCATGATTACCATGAGGCTAGCTGCTTATGTGATATAACTGCTTGAATGCCTGTGGGTGGAGGTTGAATCACCTAAATTGGAATAATGCATTAAAACTGTGAGTTTTAAGCCCACTAGATAGTGGCAAAACCTTCTTTTCTAAAGCCCACTTGAGGGTGGTAAAACCTGCATTTTAGCCTACTTGCGAGTAGCAAACCATTTTCAAAACAAACATGCAATGTTTTTGTTCCAATCTAGGCGATTTGGTCTATACTTGTTTACTGTGCGCATCACATAGTAATTCTAGGCTAATAACCGGAATAAGAACACATAACGTTTTCAAAATTGGATATCATGATTAGTAGAGGCCGGTCTTCGGACCGGGCGAGAGGGGGTGCTCATAGCTGACCTTCCCCAATCGTACCCAAGTTCCCGAACCGAGGTAACTTTGGTGATGACGGACACGTGGCCTTTTGCACCGAGTCAGGGTTTCCTAAATTCCCCATTTAAAAAAAAAAATATTTAGGTGGCGACTCTGTATTTGGCAAAGCAGTCCATGTTTGGCACTTCTTTCAAAAATCTGTTTTCTCAAAACGATTTGCCGGATTTGGACTCTTTGGTTCAGATTAAGAACCGTGACAATTTGAGTCCGAACTGTAGTAGGCCCACAGATGAACAGAACGGCATGCAACAAGGGCTAGGGTGTAAGGCTCAAAATAGGAGGGAATCAAGCATACAAGAAAGCATGTGATCTCAAATAAGAAAATGCCCTTAATCAAACATGAAGATGATGTCAAAACAAGCCTTTTTCCAGTTTATAACTAGTCTCAAAAGTGAACTCAAATAGGGCTAATCTATCATGCAAAAATGGCCCTAAAAGAGAGAATAGAGACAAGGGACAGCAGCTGGCCCCAAATGGCAAAGATCCCTTCAATAAAGTTGAAAAGGGGCTCAAAATATGGCACTTTACAGTTTACATCAAGCCACGAAAATAAACACAAGTGAGGCTAAACTATCATGCAAGAAAAGGCCTAAAAGAGGGATAAAGAGACAAGTGGTAGCTTCTGGCCTCAAACAGAGGAGAGCCCTTCAAAAATGTTGAAGAGGGGCTCAAAACAAGATATTTTACAGTTTATGACCAAGTCCAAAACAGCTCAAAAATAAGCCTAAAATACTATGCAAAAAAAGGCCTAAAAGGGAGTTAAAGAGGCAAGTGATAGTAGGAGACCTCAGACAGCAAGAGGTCCTTGATCAAACATGAAAAGGAGCTCAAAATATGACTATTTCTAGTTTGGGTCAGAGCCCAAAAATGCTTGCAAGTATGGCTTATAAATGAACCAAGAAAAGACTAGAAAAGAGGGGAAGAAGACTCACCCTTGTAGAGCAGCAACACAGCAGCTTTTGGACCAAGAAATGGTGCTCCTAACCTCTGAAAAATAGCCTCAAGTTGCTGGAATGGATTATGGAGGTGTTGTGCTATGGCTTGTAGTGTAAATGGTGCAAGACTTTTAGGGTTTTGAGGCTTAGAAGAGAGGGAGAGGGGGAGATGTATGCAAGAGCTCAACAAAACTTTTGTAACCCTTCAAAATGGGTGTGGCGGTGCTGGTTTTATAGAGGAGGAGTGGAGGAAAAGGGGGGGAAAATCAAATTCAAATTTCCCCCCCAAAAGGGCAAATCCTCGGGCAGGGGTCTGGGGGAAAACAGAGGGTACATTTGTAATACACTTGGAGAGGGAAAAATGGCGGCCAGGTCAAAAGGGCCAAAGTGGTCAGCCACCAGGCAAGGTGGGCGGCCTCCCCCTAGGATGAAGCCCCAGAAGTTAGCTTTCCAATGCCGCAAACCTTGCATTAAAATTCCTTATGTGGAAAACGTTATGCCAGTTTTGGTGAAGTCGCGCAGATTCGGTCCAACCGGATTGATCCCCTACTTTAACCAATCATATCTCCCCCGCCCGGACTTGTCCTCAGGAGATTCTTGAGCGTAAAATGAAGCCCCAGAAGTAAGCTTTCCAACGGTGGTGGCCTCATATCTTAATTCCTTTTGTGCAAAGAGTTATGCCCGTTTCGGTGAAGCCGCGCAGATGTTTTCCTCCTTCCCGGATTCATGCTGAATCACTTTTGACCAAAAAAGCTGGTTTTTTAGAAAAATTGCTGGCCTCCCACTCTCCTACAACCTTTCTAACAATGAAAATAAGGTCCCTGCCAAAAATGGACCAAGACGGATGAAAAACGAAGGTTCGGGGGCCAAAACACGCAGTTCGGCGCCCCGAAAACAGGCTGTTAGGCACCGGAAGTGGCGTTCGACCACGAAGTTGGTCTCTCGGCCACAGTGTCCCTCAAAAGGGAGGAAATAAGGTGTGTGCCAAAAAAGGAGCAAACGGAGTTGGTTAAGCGGTCCCGAACCGAGGCACACGGCCGACGGTCCGAAAACCGAAAACTGGGCTCCAAACGGGAAAAATGGCCTACGACCACGAAACGTAGCCTACGGCCACTGAGAGATGGTCTACGAGACCTCTCCCTCCCTTCGGGAAGAGAAAACAAAGAAAACAAGGCCTGGTTCGCAAACCGAGGCATGGTACAAAAGAGTCCGGAAGTCTGGAGGCAAGGCTCGCAGCCGAAATTCCGCAACCTCAGAACGAGCACAATATGCAACATCACCAAGCGCTCAATCGGTGACGTCTGAGTCTTAAGGTCGGTCAAAAATGGGGTGTCTACAGTTGCCTGTCTTTGACAGGACTCGAAAGTCATAAGTGACGGGAGTGAATGTCAAAGCCCAGAGACGACCCATTTTTGACAAGGCCGAAGATTCAGACAAACATACTAGATAACAGAGAAATGCGCCCGCAGGCATGCCTGCAGGCAGGGGGCAAGATGCAAAATGATATGCAGGAAGATTTTGATAATTGGATTTATACGCTACGCGAAGCCGATTTGAAGATTGGACTTATATGCTACGCGAAGCCGGTTTGAAGATTGGACTTATACGCTACACGAAGCCGGTTTGATAATTGGACTTATACGCTACGCGAAACCGATTTGAAGATTGGACTTATACGCTACGCGAAGCCGGATATCACTCATGATCATGCAAAGAGAGTTGTAATGAAGCAATTATGCAAAATAAATACAACATTTTAAGCGAATGCCAGGCAAGCAAGTAAACTCGAACCAAACTATACCTCATGCAGAAAGGATGTAAGAAAATTATGGAATCTTCACGAAAATGTGCGATAGATACACAAAGGTGAATGAAGTGTGTGATTGATGCATGAAGCGAGCGTGTGTGATAGATACACAAAGCGACCGTGTGATAGATACACAAAGTGAAGCGAGTGTGATGGATACACTATATGAAGCAAAGTGTGATGGATACACTAGGTGAGTGTGTGATAGATACACAAAGCGAACGTGTGATAGATACACAAAGTGAAGCGAGTGTGATGGATACACTAAAGGTGAACACAAAGTGTGATAGATGCACTTAGTGAACAAGTATGATTGATATACTGAAGGTGAACACGAAGTGTGATAGATGCACTTGGTGAACAAGTATGATAGATATACTGAAGGTGAACACGAAGTGTGATAGATGCACTTAGTGAACAAGTATGATGGATATACTAAAGGTGAACACGAAATGTGATAGATGCACTAAGTGAACAGAGTGTGATTGATACACTAAAGGCGAACACAAAGTGTGATAGATGCACTATGTGAACAGAGTGTGATTGATACACTAAAAGGTGAACACAAAGTGTGATAGATGCACTATGTGAACAGAGTGTGATTGATACACTAAAAGTGAACACAAAGTGTGATAGATGCACTAAGTGAACAGAGTGTGATTGATACACTAAAAGCGAACACAAAGTGTGATAGATGCACTAAGTGAACAGAGTGTGATTGATACACTAAAAGGTGAACACAAAGTGTGATAGATGCACTATGTGAACAGAGTGTGATTGATACACTAAAAGTGAACACAAAGTGTGATAGATACACTAAGTGAACAGAGTGTGATTGATACACTAAAAGCGAACACAAAGTGTGATAGATGCACTAAGTGAACAAGGTGTGATTGATACACTAAAAGCGAACACAAAGTGTGATAGATGCACTAAGTGAACAGAGTGTGATTGATACACTAAAAGCGAACACAAAGTGTGATAGATGCACTAAGTGAACAGAGTGTGATTGATACACTAAAAGCGAACACAAAGTGTGATAGATGCACTAAGTGAATAGAGTGTGATTGATACACTAAATAAATGAAGTGTGATTGATACACTAAGTGAGAATGTGTGATTGATACACTAAGTGAATGAAGTGTGATTGATACACCAACTGAATGAAATGTGATTGATACACTAAATAAATGATCTCAAATGGAACTTCTTTGAATGAACCGTACATACAATATCGTGCATGAATGAGAAAGAAACTTGAGAGGTACAATGCAATACAATGCATGATGCAATAAACAAGCATAGCGGCGCTTTAGAAAGCACCTCATGGGGTGAGTGGCGATGAATCGCTCTACTCTCACGGGGATCTCCCCTCGTGCTCTTCGAACACTTACCTTCAACTTGCAGTACAAAGGCTCTGAAATACTGACAAGGGTTCTTCACGTAGAACACTTTGGATGTTGCCTTTCTTCCTGATCATATTCACAACTTTCCCTATTCTCCAACGGGGTGACAGACTAGGTTGGTTCAGTATCCAGAATTGAGGTGCATACACGCTATCTCAACCTATGGGGCTTCCATACAGATTTCAAGCCGAGGACACGCCCCTGGGTATTTAAACCAGACTTTAGTCCCGGAAATCCCGAACCTTTACGTTCTAGGCATCAGCCATTCGAACTCTAGTTTCCACCGTCGCAGTTGGTCTCCTAGGAACTCATTGCAAACACAGCCAAGATGTCCCTGGCATGAAACGGTACTCGAGGAGAGCACTTCTGATTGCCATTTTGGCTTGAAGCAGACTTGATCTTGAGCTTGAGGTAGAGGCACACTCATACTTCGGAGCATTGGCAAGACTTGAAGAGGTACACACGGAATGTAGTCTCGAAACTTACCGAAGTTGAAACAAACTCAGATATCCAACATTTTCCTTCTTTTCTTTTGCTTTGTAGTCTGGAACCCATATAGCTTCAAATAGGTCCTAGTTTTACTGTTCTGACATGACCTGGGTTGAACCCTGCGGTTTTATGAAAGAACTGATCCTTTTTTGCACAAATGTGGAGAACGACACGGCACTCTGAGCACAAAACGATTTTTGAAATTGAAATGAGAAAAGGGTTCTCAACCGGGTATTGAGCCTACAACTAACCACAGCCAAAACGACTCAACAATGGAAAACAAAGGTAGAATGACCTAAACACAACTCAACAAAGGAAAACAAGGTAAAATGACCTAAACACAT
Organism: Camellia japonica; assembly: GCA_030407325.1. Taxonomy (NCBI): domain Eukaryota; kingdom Viridiplantae; phylum Streptophyta; class Magnoliopsida; order Ericales; family Theaceae; genus Camellia; species Camellia japonica. Next base: position 6,388,112 of record JAPPVO010000016.1, read on the forward strand.
TTGTTGACACTCAAACGACTCAAAACAAGAAACGAGACAAACAAACGCACAAACACAACACTCAGCTGTGTTACAAAGGCGAGAGACCTCTCGGTGCACGAGGAGCCAGTTTCTCCGGGTATTGTTTCCCACCCTTTCTCATTTGTGATTCTCACATCACTCGGCCCTCAAGCTCTGTTTTTCTGAAAAAGCCCTTTCCTCACTTTTTCTCTCAGCGCACACCTCTCTATTCTTCAATCTCTCATTTTAAATCCCTCCCCTGGGTGGTTGATGGATAAACAGAAAGTTGCGGGGTCTTGCCCCTGGTATTCAGCTAGATTCTTCTCTTTCTGCACGCAGCTAGTGAGTTTCTCCCACAGAGGGGCTGTGCTACAACTGGGTGTGTAGCAAATCTGCAGCTAACATCGGTTGACGATGCTCTGCTGGGGAGTTTGGACGTGATCAGATCTGTCCAGATGAGGGAGTGGAATATCTGCCCCATTCCAGTTCGTGCTTCGCACTTGGCTTGATACCTCGTTGCTTGGAGGATGTGAGAGCTTTCAGCCCTTTTGCTGTTAGCTTCAGTTGTGCCCTCTTTTGGCAGGTAGAGTGCCCTTCTTGGCAAGTATGTTGACAATGGGGAAAGACAGAAGCCTGACTCAACTGTGCCCCTAGTTCATCATTTTGACCATTTTTTTTTGGTTTTCTACTAAAACAATTTTACCAAAATGAGAGTTAGATTAACACGCTTGTTCAATTTTCTGATTTAAAATCATGCAAGTTAGGTTATGAGCACTGAAAATTTTCCTTTTTTGGGTCCAAGAAAAGGTCCAGTTTTGGAAAAATGGAATAATTTTCGAGAAAATTAGTCAACCTCAGTAAAAATTCTCAAAAACTATTTTTGCAAACGGCCACTGCTCAACGAGCATAGAACCCACTCTTGAGATGCACAACCTCAGATTCGAAGGAAAATTGCCCCTTGCTTGAAGAGAACTGCATGGCAACGGAAAGTTGCCCCTTGTTTGAACGGCACCGTGGCGCATTGAATGGCAACGGAAAGTTGCCCCTTGTTTGAATGGCACCGCAGCGCATTGTAGTCAGTCCTCAAAGTGACGAACACAACCAAATTCTTGGATGCAGAGAAGGCGAAGATGATCAAAACCATTACATGGACACAATCGAATTTGAAGTATTTTACAGCTGGACTTCAGAATGAAGTTGCCTACGTATCCCAAAGATGGGAATCAAGCCTTACGTAGTTCGGGGTTAAGGTACACTTGGGTATTAACCTCTCCTTTTGCGCTCTAACTTTTGTCAAGGCCGTCCTTTGCGGGTTTTCAACCTTGCGAGCTATATTCTTCAATTCTTTTTCATTTCTTTTCTTCTTTTTTCCATCTTTTTCTTCTTTTCTTTTCTTTTTTTGCATTTTTTTTTTTTGGTTTCATTTTTCTCTTTTTTTGTTCATTTTCTTTTTTTCTTGCTCTAACTTTTGCCTGGGTCGCCCTTCCGGGTTTTCGGCCCAGCGAGCCTCTCAAGGGTAAAAGTGTAGCTTTGTCCATGTCAGATGGTTTTGAGATCCTGAAGTCATCTGAATCCAGAAGATTGGCTGCTGTTTGCTGATGATGCAGGAGTCCTTCCAATGGGGGCCGAATTTGCCCCTAGTGTTGTGGATAGGAACTTGGTGACTTATCTTTGACTCTTCGAGCGCATCTGACATTTTTGCCCCTTGTTCGGGGGGCTTTTGATTTAGCTTCGCAAGCTTCCTTTGATCACATCTGATATTTTCGCCGCTAGTTCGTGAGCTGCTTCAAATCTGGCCATACAGGCCTCACATCATGATTGACCTTTGAACGTTCTGAATCCAAGTTCAAGGTTTGAAAGCAAAGGGGTCGAGTCTTGAGGCTGAGAGCGATCCTAAGCTGCACAATCTCAAGAGCGATTTCACACATGTCTTCGCAGGACCGCGCAAAATATTTTTTGAAAGTTTTTAAGAAAGCGACAAATCGCTCGCGCTGAAGACAGTGTAGAACCAATCTGGATCAAAGCTAGGGTCCTTCTCAGTACTCACACTAACAAGCATGATTTCATTCATTAAGGGCTTAGCACGCCTCTCTTTCTCTCAGTTTGATCAAAGTTTTGCAAATCCCGAGGAATTCCTCCCTCTTTGTTTTCACCGCAGTGTTCAAAAAGTTTTGAAAAACTCAGGTCATTACAATGACTTCAAGGCACAGAAAAGACAGAATTCTTAGTCAAATACTGCCATCTCATTCAGAACTTCCGGCATAACTGGCACAAGGCAGAAGCAAACGCGAGAGCGTGAAAATCACTGCTGTTTCATTCAAAATCTGTTGGCACAACTGGCTCCCTGGCAGAAACAGACTCAAAACAAAACGAAAAGACAAACGCAAAACAAAATGGTGACGCCCGAGGTAACACCCCCGGAATCACCCGACCTTTGTACAACAGGACTGACTCGATACACAAGACAGACCCTACTGACTCAGTAAGAAAAGACTAACTTTGTACAAAACAACAAGACTGACTCAATACCCAAGTCAGAAAGCACAAAAACTGGCATTTGCAAATGCTCAAAACAGTGCGTGCCATTCCTGCGTCTGGAGTTAATCGAGTGCCGCCCGCAGGTGGTTCATCCCCCGATCACATAGTCACATTATCCCCCACAAGTTCACTGATCAAGTGCCGATAGACTTTGTAGGACCTGGTGCAGCAATGACCCGTTGTCAAACAGATCTTGTACATCATGGCGCAGACGAAAGCAACTGTCGGTGTCATGACCGGTTTGTTGATGGTAGGCACAGTATTTAGTCTGGTCATGCTTTGCAGGGAGAGGATCGGGTAGGCCGTTGTTCCAACGGTTTCAGATGTCCTTTTCGGAGTAAGACCTCTAGAGCCTTTGACAAAGGCATATGAAGTGGAGTGAAAACCCTCTTGACTCGAGGTGGATATTTGGTTTTTTGTGAGCTACTTCCGGACGCACCGGTGAATGGGGTAGCTTTTTTGATGTGGTGGTGGTGACCATGCCCACTTCAGAAGATCTTGCAGCTGCATCACCACTGGTGGTCGCATTCGAACTGCGGGAAAACGCCCGCCTAGGCTGCTCCTTCTCCTGGTCAATAAGGCCCTGCTTCATGGCATCCTCGATCTGTACTCCCATCTCATGCAAATCTGAAAAGGTAGGGAAGGGGAGCACGATCATTTTCTGCATTAGTTTGGGCTGGAGGTTGCGCACAACCATCCGTATTTGATCTTATCCGTGGCCTAATGGTCATCATTGAGGCCTTGGCCCTCCAGCGGGCCACAAAGTCAGAGAAGCCCTCTTTCGGCTCTTGCCTGGTCGTCTCAAGATCACGGGTTGTGATCTCGATCTGGGTATTGTATGAATATTGTGCGACGAAGGCCTCGGCCATCTCCTCCCAGCTTCGTTTCACTGAATCCTCCAATTTGGCGTACCAGATGGCCGCGATACCCGACAGGGTCCTGCCAAAAAGGGAGAGCTTCTGTAATCTTGTCAAGCCCATCGGGCGCAGAACATCTGAAAACAAACTCAGGTGGACCATGGGATCTCCTGACCCGTCAAAACGGTCGATGTGAGGCATCTTGAACCTGTCCGGCAGTGTCACAGCTGCGTCGACGTACCCGTCCTCAATGTCCGGGATGGATTTTACCCCTGGGATTTCTTGAACAACTTCTCAAGCTTGCTCAATTTCAACGCTGTAGGGTCGACCTCGGACTCGAAGGGTGAGTCCGTAGATTGGTAGGTGTTTTGGACAGCTGGGGTAAGATCGGGGGCGGAGCTGCCCCTGTAGGAATGTCCGTACCTTCCTGGGTATTCTGAACGTTCGCTGTCTCCCCGGGAATTGGAACTCCTGGTGGGGGAGGAGCTTGATGCGAAGCAGATGCTCCATTTTGCAACCTAGTAATGAGCTCGGCCTGCTGGGCCATGATTGCAGCCTGCTGCTTGGAAAATTCCGCTTGGCGGACAGCGTCTTGCTGCATGAGTTTCATACTCTCTTGAAGCTGGCGCATCATTGCCTCCATCCCTGATGTATTCTGCTGATCCATTTGACTGACCGGTATATCTACCTCTGTGATAAAAACTGAGGCCTCAGCCTGACTGTTCACTGGTGGGGTGGATAAGGGCCACTGATCTGGGAACTGCTGAACTGGTGATCTGTGCCTGCTTGTCCCTTTTACCCTGCCTCTGACAAAGGAACACTGATTGCCTTTGAACTGAATCTCTGACCTGACAAAGTCTATCAGCACAAGTTCGATGAACCTCGGGGGATATTGGAGCCTTCTGAAGCTATGGTTCCAAGACTACCTAGCAAAAGAGAAAACAGCCAGCATCTCAGCCTGATTTCACCTGAACAGATACGAGCATGGTTGAATGAGTGTGCTCTCTACTGAATTCTGCCCAAAATTCTGCCGGTAAACTGATACCCTCAGGTAAAACTGAATCCCAAAATACTGAACTGGTGCCCGCAGGCCTGATGCCCAAACTTGCAAACTGATACATGCATTCCTGTAGAGACGCACTCTAAAAGCACATAACAGATAAGTGAGAGCCAAAACACCCCTATGTTGGGGTAGGGTTTCCCTGTCCTATTTTGTCAGGAGCTAGGGTTTCACTACGCACGCAGCGGTTTCAAACAACCTATATCGGGTAAGCAACATGTCCTAGTTTGGAATGGTCACTACGGATTTCGATATGCACTAGGTCGAATGGTCAAAAGGGTGCCCCGGTAAAACCGGGGTTTGTGTTCCCATACTGGCAGAGCCCACAACCGGTCAGCCTTATGGTCATGCCTTGACAAGACAAGCCTCCGGCAAACCGTTCAGGAATAGCAGATGGCAAACACGGTGTCCTAGGCGCACCAATGCAAATGCAATGCAAAGAAACACACAAGTGTAGTCAAAACCAGATATCATGAGTTCGAGTCAAGTTCTCTAAATCCCCAGCAGAGTCGCCAGAAACTGTAGACGTCCCCGAACGCCCCGGGAGGGATGAGTCCCGTTCCGTTCATTTTGGGCTCACTACAGTTCAGGACTCAAATGTCACGGTTCTTAATCTGAACCAAAGAGTCCAAATCCGGCAAATCGTTTTGAGAAAACAGATTTTTGAAAGAAGTGCCAAACATGGACTGCTTTGCCAGATACAGAGTCGCCACCTAAATATTTTATTTTTGGAAAATTTAGGAAACCCTGACTCGTTTGCCTAAGGCCACGTGTCCGTCATCACCAAAGTTGCCTCGGCTCGGGAACTTGGGTACGATTGGGGAAGGTCACTTCGTGAGCACCCCCGCTCGCCCGATCAAAGATCGGCCTCTACTAACCATGATATCTAGTTTTGAAAACATTATGTGTTCTTATTCCGGTTATTAGCCTAGATTTACTATGTGATGCGCACAGCATACAAGTATAGACTGGTCGCCTGAATTGGAACAAAACATTTCATGTTTGTTTTTGAAAGATGGTTTGCTACTCGCAAGTAGGCTTAAAATGCAGATTTTGCCACCCTCGGGTGGGCTTAGAAAACATGGTTTTGCCACTATCTAGTGGGCTTAAAACTCACAGTCGATGAATTGTTCCAATCCAAATAACCCAACCTTCACCCACAGGCATTCAGGCAGTTATATCACATAAGCAAATAGCCTCATGGTAAGCATGCTATCATGGCAGTCACTCACACTCATGCAAGGATGCTAAAGCATAAAAACTTACCGAGTACTCCAAGCCAAAACAGAAACTATGTTAGAAATCCATGCATGATCCTAACTATACAGAAATGCCTAATGCAACACATGCAAAAATGCAACTATAGCAGGCTCGGCTATTCTAAACATGGCATATGGAATGCTACAGCTAACAAGTATTCAACTTGAATTGAAATACAAATGCAGTTAGTATGATGCGCCGAGCCCGGTGCATGCAAAACAGATGAATGAATGCAAACATGCTATCATACTGTATGCTAATTGAAAATGCCCTAATCTAACCATCATAAGCTGGTAAATAAAAGGGAGAAAGACGTGGGGTTGGAAGACATACATCGCACACACGCACACTTATTACAACATTGCCCTCGCTCGGAGGGTCCGAATAAATAATATACAGTCCCAAATGAATAAATACAGTCCGAATAAATATACAGTCCGAATAAATACAAAAACCCTAATTAACAAATTAACTAGGAAAACAGTAAACTAGCATGCAAGCTAGGGACTGCCTCGACTCTGCTTCGGATGATGAATGATGCATGTTCGGGTTGCCTTGCGCGAAATCCATCGCGATGCCCCAATTAGCCTCTGTTTACAATTAAACCCGGAATATTGCGCGAAGCCCTAAAAGATTGCCGGTTTCTGATTTGCTGCAACAGAGAGCAGGAAAGGGGCATGGCAATGTATTTTCACATATGTATGCTTGACTACTCTTCAGGGAGCGTAGTCCTCGATCCTCGTGCCACCAATCACGCATCTCGATGCATGATGGCCGAGGAGTCGAATTGCACGACTCAATATGGAATGAATGCACATATGAACAAAACAAGACCTAGACTCCATCATGGATAATCCGGAGTGTCGGTGACTGGGAATTGAGACACGTTCCGTCACTCGAAGTACGAAACGTCCCTCGTTTCCCGTGCTCGGGCTAACTCCTATCCCAAACACAATGCAATATGCATGACATGCATGAATGCAACTAATATACAACCTAACATGCACAATGCTATGAAATGGCATACACGATGCACGAGGTAACATGGCATACACAATGCGCTAACATACAACCTAGCATACACAATGCTATGAAATGAAATGGCATACACAATGCATAATGGACTTATACCAACACAAGTGGACCTCAGCCACACTCACATAGGAGGCCATTAGATGGAAATGAGACACTCGAGATGCGTGCACACATGCACGCAAACCGAGGACTGAACCTAAGGCACGAATGCCACTCTACCAAAGCATGGTAAGGCATGGAACATGATATGCAAACAAGCAAATTTCAGCAGCTAAAATATGATGCTAAACAGCCCCGAAACATGGCAATATGGCACCCGATGCATGAGATGAACCCCGAAACACAAAACTAGGCATACGCAATGACCTATAGCTATACAAAGCATGCATTTTTGATCATGAAGCATGAAGACAGAGTCAAGGCAGTCCCAAAACATGAACTTTTCCAGTTTAAGTGTGGCCAAAAAGTGCTAGCAAGATGGCTTAAATAGCATGCGATTTTGACTATCAAACATGGATTACATGGCAGTATATGAAGCACGTGGAATCTCACAAACCAGAAAAATCAGTGAACTAAACATGCCAAAATACGCCCAAATACACATGGAAAGACAGCCAACACATGCACAAATGAGGGGCTCCTTTAGAGGGCCATGCAAGGAGTTATTAAGCATATACAAGATAGACATGTGGCAGCCCCAAATCAACTTTGAAAATAAAATATGATAGTCTTAAAACTCACCAAATTGACCCTGAAATGTGACTAAGAAGCATGCAAGATAGGGTCTCTTTGGAAGGCCAAAATGACCACCAAATAAGTCAAGGAGAGAGGGGGTCACCCCCCTCTGATTTAGAGGCTCAAAACAGCATCAAAGCCACTGGAAATCCACTGGATTCCAGTGGGTAAAAGGTCAAACAAGGCACGCAACAAGGGCTAGGGTGTAAGGCTCAAAATAGGAGGGAATCAAGCATACAAGGAAGCATGTGACCTCAAATAAGAAAATGCCCTTAATCAAACATGAAGATGATGTCAAAACAAGCCTTTTTTCAGTTTATAACTAGTCTCAAAAGTGAACTCAAATAGGGCTAATCTATCATGCAAAAATGGCCCTAAAAGAGAGAATAGAGACAAGGGACAGAAGCTGGCCCCAAATGGCAAAGATCCCTTTAACAAAGTTTAAGAGGGGCTCAAAATATGGCACTTTACAGTTTACATCAAGCCACGAAAATAAACACAAGTGAGGCTAAACTATCATGCAAGAAAAAGGCCTAAAAGAGGGATAAAGAGGCAAGTGGTAGCTTCTGGCCTCAAACAGAGGAGAGCCCTTCAACAATGTTGAAGAGGGGCTCAAAAAAAGATATTTTACAGTTTATGACCAAGTCCAAAACAGCTCAAAAATAAGCCTAAAATACTATGCAAAAAAAGGCCTAAAAGAGAGTTAAATAGGCAAGTGATAGTAGGAGACCTCAGACAGTAAGAGGTCCTTGATCAAACATGAAAAAGAGCTCAAAATATGACTATTTCTAGTTGGGTCAGCCCAAAAATGCTTGCAAGTATGGCTTATAAATGAACCAAGAAAAGACTAGAAAAGAGAGGAAGAAGACTCACCCTTGTAGAGCAGCAACACAGCAGCTTTTGGACCAAGAAATGGTGCTCCTAACCTCTGAAAAACAGCCTCAAGTTGTTGGAATGGAGTATGGAGGTGTTGTGCTATGGCTTGTAGTGTAAATGGTGCAAGACTTTTAGGGTTTTGAGGCTTGGAAGAGAGGGAGAGGGAAAGATGTATGCAAGAGCTCAACACAACTTTTGTAACCCTTCAAAATGGGTGTGGTGGGGGTGCTGGTTTTATAGAGGAGGAGTGGAGGAAAAGGGGGGGAAAATCAAATTCAAATTTCCCCCCCAAAAGGGCAAATCCTCGGGCAGGGGTCTGGGGGAAAACAGAGGGTACATTTGTAATACACTTGGAGAGGGAAAAATGGCCGGCCAGGTCAAAAGGGCCAAAGTGGTCAGCCACCAGGCAAGGTGGACGGCCTCCCCCTAGGATGAAGCCCCAGAAGTTAGCTTTCCAATGCCGCAAACCTTGCATTAAAATTCCTTCTGTGGAAAACGTTATGCCAGTTTTGGTGAAGCCGCGCAGATTCGGTCCAACCGGATTGATCCCCTACTTTAACCAATCATATCTCCCCCGCCCGGACTTGTCCTCAGGAGATTCTTGAGTGTAAAATGAAGCCCCAGAAGTAAGCTTTCCAACAGTGGTGGCCTCATATCTTAATTCCTTTTATGCAAAGAGTTATGCCCGTTTCGGTGAAGCCGCGCATATATTTTCCTCCTTCCCGGATTCATGCTGAATCACTTTTGACCAAAAAAGCTGGTTTTTTAGAAAAATTGCTGGCCTCCCACTCTCCTACAACCTTTCTAACAATGAAAATAAGGTCCCTGCCAAAAATGGACCAAGACGGATGAAAAACGAAGGTTCGGGGGCCAAAACACGCAGTTCGGCGCCTCGAAAACAGGCTGTTAGGCACCGAAAGTGGCGTTCGACCACGAAGGTGGTCTCTTGGGCCACAGTGTCCCTCAAAAGGGAGGAAATAAGGTGTGTGCCAAAAACCGGAGCAAACGGAGTTGGTTAAGCGGTCCCGAACTGAGGCACACGGCCGACGGTTCCGAAAATCAAAAACCGGGCTCTATACGGGAAAGATGGCCTACGACCACGAAATGTAGCCTACGGCCACTGAGAGATGGTCTACGAGACCTCTCCCTCCCTTCGGGAAGAGAAAACAAAGAAAACAGGGCCTGGTTCGCAAATCGAGGCATGGTACAAAAGAGTCCGGAAGTCTGGAGGCAAGGCTCGCAGCCGAAATTCCGCAACCTCAGAACGAGCACAATATGCAACTTCACCAAGCGCTCAATCAGTGACGTCTGAGTCTTAAGGTCGGTCAAAAATGGGGTGTCTACAACCCCGAGGTCACATGTCACAAACTGAACGTCGACAGGTCGGCCAAACTTGTAGTACAACGAGCCCGAAGACCGACGTTGATGCACGTCGAAGCAGTGGAGGAAGAAGTAGATAGACTTCTGGAAGACAGGGTCATCAGAGAAGTCAATTATCCAACTTGGCTACCGAACACTGTGGTGGTAAAGAAGAAAACGGTAAATAGAGAGTCTGCGTAGATTTTACGAGCTTGAACAAAGCCTGTCCCAAAGACAGCTTTCCCCTGCCCAAGATTGACCAGCTGGTGGATGCCACATCTGGACATGGAAGGATGAGCTTTCTGGATGCTTATAAGGGGTACCACCAGATAGCCATGTACCTCCCAGATGAGGAGAAGACAGCGTTCATCACCCCGAAAGGCCTGTATTGTTACAGAGTAATGCCTTTCGGGTTGAAAACGCAGGAGCAACTTACCAAAGGCTGGTAACCAAGATGTTCAAACACCTGATTGGCCAAACAGTAGAAGTCTACATCGATGACATGGTCGTGAAGACCAAGGAGCCTAGGGGTCATTTGGCTGACCTAAAAGAGGTCTTTGAAATCCTCAAAAACATATCGGCTCCGACTCAACGCATCAAAGTGCGCGTTTGGAGTTGGATCTGGTAAGTTCTTGGGGTACCTGGTGACAAGAAGAGGCATTGAGGCCAGCCCAGATCAGATCAAGGCCATCCTAGATTTACAGAACTCGACATCGCAAAACAGGTACAGATGCTTACTGGAAGGGCTGCAGCCCTAAACAGGTTCATAAGCAGAAGCTCAGACAAATATAAACCTTTCTTCACCTGGTAAAGAAAGCCAACGGATTTCCTTTGGACAGAGGAATGTGAGGCCGCTTTGGCCGACCTAAAGAAGTACCTGACTACAACTCCAGTCCTCTCAACACCTGAACCTGGGGAAGAGCTGTTTTTATACTTAGCAGTTTCAGAACACGCAGTAAGCGCGGTGTTAATCCGAGAAGAAAAAGGGGAGCAAAAGGCTGTTTACTATGTAAGCAAAACCTTGGCCAACGCAGAAACAAGATATCTACCCCTAGAGAAATTAATGCTAGCCTTAGTAATGGCTTCAAAGAAGTTGAACCATTACTTTCAGGCGCACAAGATTGTAGTGCTAACAGAGCACCCTTTGAAACCCCTGTTATAGCAGGGAGACTTAACTGGAAGGATAGCAAGGTGGGCAGTGGCCTTGGGCCAGTACGACCTAGAGTTCAGGCCGAGAACGACAATTAAGGGCCAAGTTTTGGCCGACTTCGTGGCCGAGTTCACCCCGGAATCCAACGAACATCAGGCTCCGTTGAGCCAAGATGAACATTGTCCCAGCAAGCAAGGAGAATCCCAGCCAAAGGCAAAAGAACGAAAGAAGGAAAAACTCAGGCCCTGCAGCATCTACATCGGCGACTCCTTCAAACTGTTTGTCGATGGAAGTTCAAACCGACAAGGAGCGGGGGCAGGAGTACTACTGATATCTCTAGATGGAGAAATAATAGATCAGTCCATCTGTTTGGGGTTCAAGGCCTCAAACAATGAAGCAGAATACGAAGCATTAATTGCAGGGCTAAAGCTGGCAGCAGCAGCAGAAGCAGATGAGGTAATAGTTTTTGTGATTCACAGCTTATTGTTAACCAGTCAACAGGTGAATTCGCTGCCAGAGATGAAAGGATGTCGGCATATGCAAAAGAGGTCATTAGATTGGCAGCCTTATTTCAGAACTGCCGACTAGGGGTGGGCGCGGATCGGTTGCGGCCACGGAACCTCCAATCCGCCATCCGTCCGCTAGATTAGCGGATTGGAGAAAATCAATCCGCATACGTCCGCCAATCCGGCAGATATGGATTGAGCGGATTGGCGGTTTGGCGGATGGATGCGAATCGGATTGGCAGTTTAAAATTTTATAAATTTTCAACATAATTCAACTTGTGCACTTCCTCAAAAAAAAAAAAAAAAAAAAAAAAAAGTGTTACAATTAATAACTTAAAAAAGTATTACAATCACTGTATGCCTCATCCAAAGAACGAAAATTTGAAACTTTAGAATATCACAATCACTATATGCCTCATCCACATATTACAATTACAGCATGAGTCATTTACAAAAAATATTACAATCCGTGGTTCTTAAAATATAAAAACGATTCAAACTACCAAAACCATGAACAGAGTAGTAGTAGAGATTGTATGTCTCTGTATTGTTACATCTATATATGTTTTTGAAAACAAAAACCAACCACCATATATCATATTTTCTATTTATTATTTTTAGAGTTAGATTTAAAAACCAAAAAATATAGATAAATAATACGTTTATTTTTTTCAATTCAAAAAAATATATTCAAGTTAAAAAAAAAATTTCAACGAAATATTTAAACTCTTTTTCAATTGAAAACATGAAGTCTTATAAATTATTAGGGGTGTTCGTGGTTCGGCGGTTCGGCGGTTCGGTTGCGGCCAAAGGAATCTCAAATCCGCCATCCGTCCGCCAAATTGGCGGATTTGAGAAAATCAATCCACAACCGTCCACTCGTCATCACGCATCCGTCCAAAATGCGGCGGATTGGTTCGGTTCGGTCGGTTTTGGCAGATCGGTGTATCCGCTGCTCACCCCTACTGCCGACTACTCCAAGTAAGCCGAGATGATAATAGCCACGCCGACGCGTTGGCCAACCTGGCAAGTTCAATACAGACTAGAAAAACAAGGACAATTATGATTGACTATATGTCGGGCCCGAGCATAGAACCACAGAACACAGAACGGGAAGCAATTTGTGTGGACATGGGGCCAAGCTGGATAGATGCAATTTTTGCATTCCTGAAAGAAGGAAAGCTGCCAGAAGACCGCAAGGAGGCACATAAGGTCAGATTGAAGTCGGCAAGATTCACTCTGACAGCGGACGGACATCTCTACAGAAGGTCCTTCACTGGACCCCGTTTAAGGTGCGTACACCCTTTGCAAGTTGAAGATTTTTTATATGAAATTCATGAAGGAGTTTGTGGAAGCCATGCTGGGGGCAGATCACTAGCTCACAGGGCCATTACCCAGGGGTATTGGTGGCCCTACATGCAAAAGATGCAGAAGCATACGTGAAGAAATGTGAACAATGCCAAAGGTTTGCACCTTTGATACACCAGCCAGCTGCTGACCTGAATCCAGTATCCAGCCCTTGGCCGTTTGGCCAGTGGGGCATGGATCTTGTTGGACAACTTCCCCAGGCAACTGGGCAGAGAAAATACTTGCTGGTAGTAACAGATTACTTCACGAAGTGGATAGAGGCAGAACCTCTTGCCAAAATCCGAGATGTGGACGTCAAGAACTTTGTAGACGCGCCCGTGGGCTCCACTCTACAGTTCGGACTCCCCTGTTTTTGTTTTGTTGCGGTTCTAAATCTGAACCGAAGAGTCCAACTCTGGCAAATCGTTTTGAGAAAAACAGATTTTTGAAAGAAGTGCCAACATGGACTGCTTTGCCAGATTACAGAGTCGCCACCTAAATATTTTTTAATGGGGGAATTTAGGAAACCCTGACTCGGTGCCGAAGGCCACGTGTCCGTCATCACCAAATGTCTTGGCTCGGGAGCTTGGGTACGATCGGGGAAGGTCAGCTATGAGCACCCCCTTTCGCCCGGTCCGAAGACCGTCCTCTACTAACCGTGATATCCGATTTTGAAAACATTATGCGTTCTTATCCCAATTATTAACCTAGAATTACTATGTTATGCGCGCAGCAAACAAATATAGACTAGATTGTCTAATTTGGAAACAAGCATTGCATATCCGTTTGTTTTGAAAGCGTTTCGGGTTTTGCTACTCGCAAGTAGGCTAAAATACGGATTTCAATGAGTTTTCCAACTCAAGCAACCCAACCTCCACCCACAGGCATTCAAACAGTTTATCTCACATAAGCACTTAGCCGCATGGTAAGCATACTGTCATGGCAACATTCACACGCATGTGGTATGCTAAAGCGTAAATACTTACATCGTACTCCGTGCCAAAACAGTAAACTAGTTAGCAAACATGCATGACCTAGTTCATGTTAAATGGCTAATGCAACACATACAGCATGTAATTAGGATAGGCTCGGCTAACCCTAAAAATGGCATGTGAAGTGCACTTTATTTGATGCACGTATTCAATTTGGAATTGGAAGTACGATGCAGTTTGTATGATGTACCGAGCCCGGTGCATGTTAACAAATGCATGGATGCACGCATGCATTGCATAAGGTATGCTAAAAATAAACGTGCCCTAATCTACCATCATAAGCAGGTAAATAAAAGGGAAGAAAGAAGTGGGGGTTGGAAGACATACACACACTCACCCACACTTATTACAAATTTGCCCTCGCTCGGAGGGACCAAAATAATAATACAAATTAATTAACTACGTAAGCTAATTAAATATTACAAATTAATTAAATTAACAAATTAATTAATCTAAGGAAAACAGTAAACGCCTCGGGAGGAGAGCCAAACGCAGCACGTGCTCGGGTCCTGCTCGGAATTGCACTGCCATGCCTAGCCTGCCTCTGTTTTCCCTGCTCTGCCCTTCTGAAAACTGCCAAAGTCTCAGAACTGCTTCCTTAGGTATTGGGGACCACCACCTGAACAGAATAGTCACCGGCTACTATGTGTGGCCATCGGCACAAAATTTATCCATCGGCTGATAATTGAATGCCGGTCGGCACTAAACACTGCCGGTCGGCACAAAATGCCTGCAGAACCTGCAACTCACAGCAGCAGAGGGCAAAACTTGCATGGCAATGCAATTCAAAGCATGTATGCACTAAACACACTCCTTATCATACTAGTGACTCAAAGGAAGATATGCCTCGATTCTCGGACCACCAATTACGCATTTCCATGCATGATGGCCCAAAGAACCAAGAATGCAACTTTGATTTCAAATGCATGCAATCCATAGAATCAAATAAGGGTGCCAAACCTCCATCAAACTTCACTTCAAGAGGCCTAGCATGCATGCCAATGCAATGCAACCCTGAGCATGTTATCTATATGCAATATAGACAGTGCAAGGTACTTATGCAAACACACAAGCAAGCATCCAAGGCAAGCATGCAAACCAAGTAAAAGGGGAACCTAATCATGAATTGGGCAGCCCCTAATAGGCCCAAAATCAGTGGCTAAAGTGCCCAAAAATGAAGGCTAAAATACACACACATGCATGCAATTATGGTCCAACACTTAGGCACAAACATGGCAACTCTCAAGCACACTTAAGGAGACCAAACATAGGCAATGAGCATGCATTGTAAGCTCTGAAAATCATGCTAAACATGGTGCCAAATCAACTTAAGATAGACCAAACAAAGCATGCAAACGGCCTAAGTACTTGAGGCGAGCCATGGAGGCTTAAGACAAGGCCAAACCCACCAAGCCTCACAGGGCAAAGGGGACTCAAAACAGGTCAAAGGCAGACCTAAACAAGGCTAGAGGCGCACCTAGATGGCACCTAAGAGGCTCAATCATGGAGGCATGCAAAATGACCAAAACATGGAGCATACAACTCATGTTTTTAAAGCATTAAAGAGGCAACTAAGGTAAGCATACAAGCACACCAAAGGGACTGAAATGACATGCTAGATGATTCCAAACCATCAAAAAGATGCAAACAAAGGCATGCTACACACTCGTACTCTTAAGGCCAACAAGCCAAATACAAGGGAACCATGTAATGGAAGCTATGGTCGACCAAGACAAGTATGGACAGACCTCATACATGGCAAAATAAGCATACAAGCTTCATGAATCTAAGCCTAAAACATGCTAGAAACAAAGGCTAGCAACCTAGGCATGTTAAGGCAATACAAGGCATTACATGGCAACTATGCTAAGCATGCATAAGGGACCAAAACCAACACACAACATGATTATATTATGGCATAATAAGCATGAAATGCAGCCTAGACATGATCAACACACACTTGAACAAAGGCTTCCTTAAGAGACCAAAAAAGGGTCCCTTTCAAGGACAACAAGGAGAGGGGGTGGCCCTCCCCTTTTGGAAACTTCAAGGCACCATCCCCACCACTGAAATCCCTCAAGATTTCAGTGGTGAAGAGGCCCAAACACCAAAGTCTCGAAACTCACCAAAATGGCACAAAACAAGGGCCTTACAAGGCCTAAGAGGGGTCAAACTTCCCCAAAGCACAAAATACTCTTAATAAACTATCAAGAGGGCCTAAAAATAGAACCTTTTTATGTTATACACTAAACACAAAAACAGCTCTAAGATAGGTAGAAATAGGATGCCAAAATGGGGAATAAAAGGCTAGTTTCTTACCCTTGTTGACCACCTTCACAAATGTTGATGTTGTTGCCTCCTTGAGCTTCAATCCAGACAAAAATAGCAAGAACAAGCCCTTGGAACCTCAGTAGCCAAAGGAAGGTGAAGCACTAGGTGCTTGTGTGCAATAGTAAGACAAAACACACACACTAAGCTTAAGGGAGAGAGAGAGAGATATAGGATAGATACACAAACCCTAACCTAAAACCAGAGTTCTCTCTGAGTATTTTCCTTCTAACTCTCCAAATTTTCTAACCCTTGAGCCAAGAGAAGAGAGTCTTCTCTTATAGGCAACAAAACTTACAAGTTAAGCAAAACAAGGGTTCATCCCTCCATACACGTGTATGGAGGGGAAACAAATGCGAGACAGCTGCCTCAAAATATCTCATAAAGCAACTGAACAGTAGTTGGCAGGGCAAAATTGTCATTTTGACAAAATTGACTGCCGACCGGCACAAAATAGTGCCGACCGGCACAATATAGTGCCGATGGAAACACCAAACAGCCGGTGGCCTCTAGCCACTGCCGGTGGTGTGTGGGGATGCCTCACAAGGCATTCCCTGCCTCTCCAAGGCAAAGAATAAGTGTTTGGTGCCAAACCAGACACAAAACGGTCGAGTTCGGAGGTCCTGAGGCAAGGCGCGCAGCCGAGAACTCCGGGAACTCCAAACAAACACAAACATGGATAATCACCGAGTGTTCCAACGGTGACGTCCAAGTCTTGAGGACGGTCAAAAATGGGGTGTCTACAAACTTCATATGGAGAAACATCATCACCAGATTTGGCATTCCAAGAGCCATAATTGCCGACAACGGAACACAGTTTGACAGCAAACTCATCAAGAACTTTTGTGCAAAATTCAAGATCAAAAATTACTTTTCAACACCAAGTTTTCCCCAAAGTAATGGGCAAGCAGAAGCATCCAACAAAGTAATTTTGGATGGAATAAAGAAGAGGCTGCAGGCAGCAAAGGGAAAGTGGGTAGACGAATTACCCAACGTGCTTTGGGCATATCGGACTACGCCGAGAAGATCAACAGGGGAATCCCCCTTTGCCATGGCTTATGGCACAGAAGCAGTCATTCCACTGGAAGTCGGCATCCCAGGGATCCGAACCCAGGGAGTTGAGAATGGGACTAATGACATACTCTTAGTCCGAGATCTGGATCTTTTGGAAGAACGAAGAGAGAAAGCTGCAATTCAGCTCGCAGCATACCAGCAACAGCTTGCTAGAGCTTACAACAAGAAGGTCAATCCAAGGGATTTTCAAGTCGGCAACCTAGTCCTGAGAAAAGTCGTCGGCAACAAGAAGGATCCCAGAGAGGGCAAGCTTGGCCCAAACTGGGAAGGACCCTACAGAATTACGTCGGTATTAGGCAATGGAGCCTATCGACTTGAAGATAATGAGGGCAAAGCATTACCTAGACTACGGAACACTTGTAATCTGAAATTTTTCTATCATTAGATGTTCCTTGTTATTTTTTCAACGTCATCAATAAAATCATAGCAGAATTCCTTTACACTGATAAAAGATACGCAATATTATTTCTGAATAATGAGAACCCAAGTGGAACTCAGGTTCACATTGGGGGCAAAGAGAAGAAGAATATGCTTAACACTTGTTGAAATTTGTAATAATTTACAAGTTGAAGTTAAGCCGAGATTATTCCTTATCCTCACTTGTTGAAATTTGTAGCAATTTACAAGTTGAAGTTAAGCAGATTCCTTATCGTCACCTGTTGAAATTTGTAGCAATTTACAAGTTGAAGTTAAGCAGATTCCTTATCCCCACTTGTTGAAATTTGTAGCAATTTACAAGTTGAAGTTAAGCAGATTCCTTATCTTCACTTGTTGAAATTTGTAGCAATTTACAAGTTGAAGTTAAGCTGATTCCTTATCTTCACTTGTTGAAATTTGTAGCAATTTACAAGTTGAAGTTAAGCTGAGATTATTCCTTATCTTCGCTTGTTGAAATTTGTAGCAATTTACAAGTTGAAGTTAAGCCGAGATTACTGTTTCTCTTCACTTGTTGAAATTTGTAGCAATTTACAAGTCGAAGTAAAGCCGAGTTTATTCCTTAAAACACTTGTAGAAATTTACAAGTCGGTTAACCCGAAGAAGATGCTTAACACTTGTTGAAATTTGTAACAATTTACAAGATGACGTTAAGCCGACATATGATCATCTGTTGAAATTTGCAGCAATTTACAGGTTGAAGTAAAAGCTAAGTATATTGTTTAAACACTTGTTGAAATTTGTAGCAATTTACCAGTAGATCATTGTTTAAGCACCTGTTATAACTTGAGGAAAGTTTATAGGTTGAAATTAAAACAGTATGTGCTTTATACTTGTTGAAATGTATGAAAAGTTTGCAGGTCAGTATCTTGCCGAAGTAAAGCTTGTAGTTATTATACCCGAGGTATGTAACCCCGAGAAGATTGCACAAAGGAGGCAAAGTATGAAAGGCATGCAAAATAGTCTAAGTATAGAATCATACAGAAGTAATCAAGAGAAAATAAAGATTGAAGCATTCAGAGAAAACAGTTGTAGTTTTTCACAAAAGAGGGTACAATCAAAGAAGTAACTGTTCAGAAGACGGCACATCGGCCACATAAAGAAGCTTATACTACCCAAGAAACAAAAAAGTACAAAAGACATCAAAGTTATGATTCCTCAGCTTCAGGAGCAATTTGGGTTTGGACCTCGGCAGATTCTTGAAGAACTACTTCAGCCGCCTTTTCCGTTGCAATTTCTGCATCAATCTCGGCAAGAGTTTCATCAATACTCTTGTCAACCTGAGCAACGTCGGATGAAGCGTGCTCAGGAGTAGTTTCCTTGGCAACCTCATCATCCTCTTAATCTTGAGTCAAGTCTAGGACTTGCTCAGTTGAAGGAAGGGACTTGGACCCAGTAGCTTCTTTTGTTTTTCTCACTAGGGCATCACCCTTTTCATCATCTTCAGATTCTAAATCTTCTTCGGATTGAGTTGGTGGAGGAGGTGGAGGAAATGGAAGAGGAATGGCATCAGCCTTCCTCAAAGGTGAATCCTCTGGGACATTGAGCTTCTTGAGAAGGGACATCCAACCAAGGGAGAAACCCCTGTTGCATGCCTGCTTCACTTGTTGCTCATAGGCCTCTGTCACATCGGCCATACCCTGATTATAGGCCTTATCATCGGCATCTTTTATTTCGGCTGCCTTAGTGGCCAAGCCATCTTTAAGCTCCTTCTCGGCCTGGGCCACCTTATCCTCGGCCTCATTTAGCTAAGATTGAAGAACTTTATTTATTGCCTCAGCGGCACCAGCTTTTTCCTCGGCATTATCCCTCTCCTTCATGGCAACCTCGGCCTGGTCCTCCAGTGTTTTCATCTTTGACTGCAGGCTCTTAATTGATTTCTGAAGGGTGGTGACTTCCCCCTTTTTCTCGGCTAACTTTTTGCGGTTCTCAAAAGATTGCATGGAGAAAGAGTGGGCGTGCTGGATGGCCTGGAAGAAAACAGAAGTATTAGAAAGAATTTAAAGTGTGAAAGAATGAGAAAGGAAGAAGAAGTACAGACAAAAACACTTACTTGAACAGAGTGTTGTAGCATCAAAGCATAATTTTCATATTCACTAAACCCGGCGTTACGTTCCAAGTCGCCTGGGAGAAGCAGTGCAGTGCTAAGTGCAACGCCGACATTTATATCATCGGCGCTGTCACTAGCCATTACAGGCTTATCCTCCAATGTTATTTCAGGGGCCCAGGGGGCATCAGGCTTCTTTGACCCCGAGGTCGTTGCAGATGGCCTCGGCCTTTTCAATTTGGTGGATTCAGAGAGAAGGGCTTCAGTGGACCTCTTCGTAGGGACAGAGGCAGTTTTTTCGCTTGGAGCCAGCTGGGAAATTGGCAGAGTGTCTTCAGCCTCAGCCTGAGGCACTTTGGCCTTTGGTTGAGCCTTCTTGACTCTTTTTGGCTTAGGTGGAAGCTGCGTTTGAGTTGGAAGAGCGTCAACGTCGGTTGGGATACTGGCCAAAAGACCCTTGGCAACTGGTTTTGCGCAACCCATCTTGGCAGTGAGGACCAGACGACGCCGACGTTTTCTTTCGGGTATTGGGATTAAGTATGAGGCTGAAGTTGATGGCTGATCAACTCAATCAGAGGTTGATCCTTGGTCTGTTTGTGATGTAGATGCAGTCAGTGGAGTTGTGGCAGAATGTGGAGAAGGGCTTTTCTTCTTCCTTTTAGGGACGTCGGGCAAAATCGACTTGTATGTTGGAATGAAGTTAAGGAGCAGAGGCGCTTTCCTTTTCTGGACTGGCAAGTTCAAAAGCTTCTTCAAATCTTTGCTAGGGACGTAGGATTGGCGGAAGCTTTTCGGTGGCTTACGAACATCTGCAAGAAGAACAGACATTAGAAACAGACAGAGTATTGAGGACTTGAAAAGAAATAACTAAGTATTGACACTGGGCTCTTACCCTTGCCCTCTTTAACTGACCAAGGAAGAGGGTAGAGATGGGCATCCTCGTCTGGGGCAAACTCCCAATTTCCCGAGGTAATGAGGTAGTCATCTCCAGCCCCCTTGTTGGAGTTTGGGAGGTCGGCTACAATTTTGAACTCTGTAGACCTCGGCTTAAGGTAATAGACATAGCCTTTTTCTTTCAGATTGAGGGCACACATGGTATAACAGTACTGAATATCAACTAAAGTTATCCGGACATTTTCCTGTTTGGCTAAGGCTATAATACCATTAATCACTCGATAAGAGTTAATGGTAAGTTGCATGGGGTTCAACTTATAGTAATGGAGAACTTCACGAAAAAGGGGATTAAGTGGAAGCCGAAGTCCACATTTAGTAAAAGCAACAATGGGAAAGGGCATCGTATCATTTGTGGGCATGATAGAGTCGTCATCCCCAGCCAGTCTCAGATGAACGTCGGCAGGAATGGCGAACTCTTCCCTAAAGTATCCAAGTTTGGTTGGGGTATCTACCCTATGTTTTCGTATGCCCATAATGTCGGCGTAAAGGTATTCGACTTCAGAAAGGGGATGTTCTTAAAGGGTTTTTAAGACCTCGGCAAAACCTAGGTAAATACTGGTAAGGGTTGTTTCAGTTTTTCCTAAGAATTGGTAGGTTCTATAGACAAATCCCAAAACTGAATCTATGAAAGCAAAGATTGGGGGCATAGATCTGGAAGGAAACACAGAAAACAAGAAACAAAGAATGAAGTTTCAGAATCAAGAACAGAGGTAGGGTTCTTAAAAGTATAAAGAATACAGGAGATATAGGGTCAAGAACAGTGACAAAAAAGTAGTGAAACAGTGCAAGTGTTCAAGACATCGACAAAAGCAAAATTAAAGCATTCAGATATGTGGTTCGCAAGATAGATGTTTGAACAAGACAGTAATGGCAAACTAATAATGAAGACTATCAAAGGCGTTAAGAACGAAAGGAACGGTGGCTTACCAGGAAAAATGAAGCCGGTATAAAGATTGCCGAAGTCAGGCGACGGTTGCAGACACAACTGAATGACGAAAGCTTCACTGGAATGGAAGAATGATAGCAGTTGCAGAGCTTGAGGTTTGAGCAATGGTAGATTCAAGGGAAAGAGTTTAGAGAGAGAGAAAGTAAGTAAAATCAATTGCAAAAGTGAAGAGACAAAAACAAGAGGCAAAAGTTTTGTCAAAAAACTTGAAACGGTGACAAAAATAGAAGCATTCATTACGCCTGGAATATCGCATGCGTCAGACGGCACAGACATATACAAGACGGCTTACAAACGCGTCACAGACACGAACCAATGAAGGTGAAACACGTAAGAAGAGCGGTTGAAAAGTGATGTATGACAGCTCATGCGTGTAAAAGAGTTCATTAGAATTCTTGTTCTTAGAAGAAGACATGTCGGCCTGAAATGAACGATCTCGGCTGAGGAGTTCTTATGCCGATATACTGGAGAGAGGAATGATATAGGTTCCATCACCTCAGAATGCCGAGGTAATAGAACCTAGGGATCAGTTGTGGGGATATATTTTCAGAGTACCAACACGTGGCAAGGTGACGCCGACGTGTCAGCCGAGGTGCCACGTGTCGAGGTAGTTATGCTGAGGTGATCTCGGAGTTGCCGAGGTTATCTGCGAGAATACCGGAGTCCGAGATAATTGGATAAGGGACAAGAGTCCAAGGATGAAGAAAGAATTCAGGATGAATAAGGATAACACTCTTAGGGAGTCTATCCTTATCTCTTGAGGAGTCCAAAGTAAGTACAGAATTAGAGTCCATAGAAGTCATGCTTCTAGTGGGACTGGGATTGAGTAAACTATAAAAGAGAGACACCCCCGTAGGTCTAAGGTACGCAATTGATACTTTGAGCATTGTTTTTAGCACTATTGATTATCTTTGAGAGATATACTGATTTGATCGTCGGAGTGCCCCCGGGTGGAAGAACCACCACCGGAGCCTTCTCTTTCTGTGCAGGACAGCAGGGTGCCATCTATTCTGCTTGTGTTCTACAGCTAAATTACTAAGGTGGGCAGTGTGATCGAAAAATCACTCACACAGATATATACATAGAGAGAGAGAAAGAGAAAAACCAAGAAGAGATGAAGGTGATGACAAGCGGCTAAAGGTGGTTATTTTAAAGGCTTGAAGTCAGCCTGCCTTAACCAAGTTTTTCATCTTTTGAATTTTTTTAATTGGAATCTTTAACCAAGTTTGGATTAATTAAATCCTATTCTTCCCGTTTAGGCCATCTTTGGAAAAGTAATATTATATATCCCTATACTATAATATTGTTTGTTAAGTTACTCATTGACGCTACACCATAAAATGTGCAAGTTATGATATTTATGAGATTAATTAACATAAGTGATATAATTTAATTATTTTAATTATAATTTTTTTTAAAAAAAGAATCATAGCCCAATCTACATAGTGGGTGTTTGGAAAATTATTATTTTAGTAGACTATTTTAGTTTTTGACTATTTTAAGAAGTTAAAATTTTTGAGTTTGGAAAGATAGATTTTTTGTAATTGGATGTGATATTTGTGAGAAAAAAATAAAATAATTATGGATTTGATATGACATTTTGTCTTATTAATTATTTTAATCTGTTTTATCTTTTAAGACTATTTTAATCAAAAAAATTAAAAAAAAAACTCTTCCCAAATGTCCCCATAAGACCATCTCCAACGCTGTACCAAATCTGATATCAAATTTGAATTTTGATGAAAATGATACTGTTCATGGCTCCAACCGTTCACCAAAGCTGGCACCAAAATGAGATTTCACCAAATCTTTCATCAGATCGACGAGGAAGAAATAAATTCACCAAAACACTGTTACGGACCGTTGGAGGGGGACCCGGGTCGACCAACCGGTTGCCCACCCGGTTGACCAACCGGTCAACCAGTAAAAGGTTCAAACAGTTCAGCAAAAAATTCAAAAAATTCAAAAAAAAAAAAAAAATTTTTTTTTTTGCCTAACCGGTTGACCGGCCGGTCGACCACCCGGTCGTCCCGAAAAAAGTTCAAAAAGTTCAAAAAAAAAGTTCAAAAAATTCAAAAAAAAAAAAAAAAAAAAAAAAATTTGGGCAAACCGGTCAACCGGCCGGTCGACCGGCCGGTCAACCACCCGGTTGTCCCGGGACAAATTTGATGAATGGTGAATCGTTGGAGCATCTGTTATCAAATTTGATGAAATGGATGCTTTTTGACTCAGATTTGGTAAAAAATTTGAGTAAGCGTTGGAGATGCTCTAATATGGTGGAACTATTTTTAAAAAATGTCCTACGTGTGACACAAATTTCAAAATGTTTATCTCTTTATATTTTTGTGCAAGGGCTGAGATCACTTTAACTGTTGATGGAATGGCTGAGATCATTTGCCAAGAATTTGATTCCCACCCATTACTCTCTTATCTCTCCTCTACTTGACTTTTTTTTTCTTCTTTTTTTTTCCCTCTCCTCTCTCAGGATTTTCAAAAATACCCAACAACTACGTTTTCGACGGAGACATGATCAGCAACTAGATTGGAGAATCTAAGGGCTTGTTTGGTTTATTTTTGGGAGAGTTGTTTTAGAAATTTTTTTTGTTTGTTTGATTGTATATTTTGAGAGAGAAATTTTTTGTGGGAGTTTGGGATGATTTGATATTTTAGAAAAATTGAGTAGATGTGTGTGAGAGAAAAAATGATTGAGAATGAGAGAAGAGAGAGAAAAAGTGATTGATTGATGTGTAGGAGAGAGAAAGTGATTTTGAAATTTTTTTTGAGAAAAACTCAAACCAAATAATTTTTAAATTTTTTTTTTCTAAAATTCATCTCCGAAACTCAAACCAAACAAGTCCTAAAACGCTAGCTTTTTAGATTGGTTGGAGCAGAGTCATCACAATCGGTGATGTTCATCAACTATTGGGGAAGAAATTGAGCTCTCAATTAGCTTCTCAGTAGCGAAAAAAACTTCGTGTTCTAAAAATGCAAAGCTCTGTAAACAAATTCTGGTTTCTCCCAAAGACTCGGATTTCTTCGATTGCCCAAGGTTCATGTATGTATGTATGTATAGATCTGTGTTTTTGTTTTTGTTGATTGATTGTTTGATTGATAGGTATTTTATACTCATCTCAAGGTTCATGTATATATGTATAGATTTGTGTTTTTGTTTTTGTTGGTTGACTGTTTAATTGATAGGAAGCTTTACAATATTTATACTTCTTTTCCCATGGTAGTGATTCCATCTAAAATTTGTATATATCAAGTCATTGGAACGATCTATTTTACAGATTTGTGGTTGCTTTATCAATGGTTGGTGTTGAGTTAAAATTTGAAAAAATTTGCAAGTATGAATTTTAATTTTTCCTTACAATAATCGTACTTTGGGGTAGAGATTGGGTATCAATTGGGCCGTTTACATTTCCGTGTTGATTGATTGTATCTCTGATTTTTTGATTGAGTCCCGAATTATTGTCTTTTACTAATAATTTTGATTAGGTCTCTAATATTGTGTTAAGAGTTCCAGAGATACTTTGTTTTGTAAGAGGTTAAGGTTTGAGTCCTCTCAAAGTTTTATTACTGGTTGGATCACAACCCATTATTTTGCTCTCCATTTTTTTTTTTTTTTTTTTTTTTTTTTTTGGAGTAGAGCCTATTATATATATATTTTTGTTATTGTTCAAATTCATTCCAACTTCTGCCCAAAACGGATGGTATTTTATTTGTTTTGGGTTTTTATTTCTTTTTATATATTTATTTTTTTGCATGGGTTCAAATGCTCTAAAGAGAGAACAACATTTTAAGTCTACCTTATTTTGAAGTTGTCTCTTAAATTTAACGTGATCAAAAAAGAAAGCCCAAATTATAGCTTATTTATTTTTATTATTTTGAGGTTGTCCCTTAAATTTAACGTGATCAAGAAAGAAACCCCAAATTATATGGAATTGAGTTCACTATGTTGGTTTTTGTTATGCAATGATCTTGTTTCAAACACAATGAAAAACAACGAGAAGAACAATTATACACACAAACACAAGATATACGTAATTTGGTGAGATGCCTATGTTCACGGCAGAGAAATGATCAACATTCACTACATAAGGATTACAAATCACTCTCCAGCTCTCTATGTTTTTTCTCTAATCCAAAAATGTATAAACTGATATAATTTAGTATTGCTCAAAAAATGTTCAAGTGATTTAGTATTGATAAAAATTGTTGTTGATTGCTCAATGACTCAATGTCTAGCTTTATATTGAATTGCCTAGGTATATTAGTTGTTTCTTAACTTAATTATTTATGTCTAAAAGTTTGCATAAGGTTTTTGGTTGATGTCAGATTGTGTTGGGAGTAAAAAAATAATGCCCAAATAGTA
Source organism: Camellia japonica (assembly GCA_030407325.1). Lineage (NCBI taxonomy): Eukaryota > Viridiplantae > Streptophyta > Magnoliopsida > Ericales > Theaceae > Camellia > Camellia japonica. Next base: position 6,413,986 of record JAPPVO010000016.1, read on the forward strand.
CATATTAATGTGTGTTTAGGAAAGAAAAAATTGTGTACACATCTAACTTTTGACATAGTGCACAACCTTTGTCAGATTGTGTTGAGAGTATATTTATTAAAATCTCATGTCACATTGTAGGCAAGTTAATTATTATTTTTTCTATATTTTTCTCACATAGTTTTAGGTTTATAATTTTCAAAGAACTATTACAATGTGATTTGCAACAATAGCACTAGCAGGTGTACATTGCTTGGTGTTTAAAATAATTTTTTTTTTAGATTGTAGAGCACTGGTTGGTGTGCATTTCAATTTTAATTTTCTTATATCGCAGAACACTAACTGGTGTGCATTGTTTGGTATTTAATTTTAATTTGATTTTTTTGAAATTGCAGAGCACTGGCTAGTGTGCATTATTTGGTGTAATTTTTTTTGGATTATAGGGTGTTAACAAACATACAATACCTTTGGTTTGTGTGTTTTGTTTTGTGTTTATAGTTTTTTATTGACTTACTTAGCCAGGGTGCTTTTATTTTTAATTTGTGTTGATATGAAGTTTATACTTTAGAGTCATAAAGTTTGTTAATAAAAACAAATGTTTATGATTGAGTTACTTGTCGTACTTTAAATAGTTGATTGGAAAATGTTTATTTTCAAAATATACAACTAAACATATTTTCAAGTTCTTTTTTTTAAAAAATCTTTTCAAAACTAAAAAGACCTCTATTCATATTTTGACTTCAAATTTTTAGCAACAAATGGGATAAATTACATTTTAACCCAATAATTTTATTTTCATTATTTGCATCGTGCCTTTAGACATGGGCATACATTAGTACTATATAAGATATAACCAAAGATATTGTTTATTATAACTAAATTAATGTCATAATTAATCACATTAAGTTATAACTGATACTACAATGTATATAATCAAGTTATAAGTAACACCACAATAGAGCATGACTAAAGATTATGAGAGTGGTGCCAAGGGCATTGAATCCCTCATAGAAGTTATTGGTTGGTCCAGAGGCAGCGCCATATGGTACTCCACATGTATTGTGATTGGTGGAAGGAGTGGAGTTTACGATTTTGTGTTAGGTGATTAAGTAACATGAGGGGACACGGTGATTTGTGATTGACCAGGATATAACCACGTGATGCCTCTAAACCAACCAATAAACAGAGGTTGCAGAACCTATTCTGTAAGATGATATTAACGTAATTGTGATATATTATTATGTTGAAACTGGTTGCAAGATTGAGATTTTCAGCCCCACAAGTTGATGTTTGCTGTGTATCGGATTTCTCTTTAGCGGATCCAGATTTTTCAAATAGAATTCTCAGATAGAATTCTCAGATAGGAAGTCTGATCCATTGATAGGACTATGAAGTTCTCAAATCAAACTTCTTGTATATTTGATATTTTTGTAACAGTTGTGTGCATATTCTGAATAAAATTTGGCAAGGCTGCGAGTTCTCTTCTCAAACTTTTTACCATGAGTTATTCTTTTTTAAGTTTTTACAAATAATAATAATAGTCAATACAAATGACCAACAAAATATCTTCTTTCTTTTTTTCTTTTTCTTTTTTTTTTTGATAAATTAATTTGGCTCTCCCTAACACTGTGTTTGTTTGGAGCCAAAATTTTCTATGAAAGAGTAATTTTTTCCTCTTACGCCTATAGGGGTGTGCTGCCAGTAAAGCCAATGAATAAACCCCCCCACCCCCCCCCAAAAAAAAAAAAAAAAACTAGAAAGAGTAATTTTACTGGTATTGATCACTTTTGTAGAATATTTTGAATACCCTACGCATCACTACTTGTCACCTCTCCAAATTTGTTTTGACACTTGTCCCTTTGGGAAAAAAAAAATTGAACACCATGAGTTGTTGATTTGAGCCCTTTATTAAAATTTTGAACAGCCTTTTTATGTTTAACCCACTCCATTCAACAACAACAACAACAACAGAGAGAGAGAGGTTTATAATATTTTTGGTTTTAAAATATACTGAATTTCAGTATTTTTTTTGATATTTAGTGAATTTTCTAAAGATTTTTTTCACATATATTATACTTTTAAAGTATATTTATATTATATGTATCTAAAAATTAAAAAAATTGTTTAGACTATTAAAAAAATCCAATGAAAATGAAAAAAATACAAAAAAATAAAAAATCTTAATTTTTTGAAAAATAAATTCTGAAAAACGAATCCAAACAAGCTGATTTATAATAAGATTAATGCCCCAGCCCCCCTTACTTCTCCACCCCCAGCCCCACGTGGGTGGGTGATTGGAAGAAAAAAAAAAAAAAAAAAAAATGGCCAATGAAATGTCAGTGGGGGTACTAGGGTCCCTAGCATAGTTGTTATAATAATTTACCCTTATTTTTTTTTTTGGCTAAAATAGTCAAAAAGTCAAAACATCCAATCACACCAATCTCTCTCTATTTGTTCTTGTACATTTTTTTATAACAAAATTAAAAAACCAATTAAGATAATCACTTCCCAAACACTCTCTAAGTTGTCAACATTTTTTCTCTATACTTCATATCTACCATGAATAATTAAGTTTTTATTTTTTTTGGTTTTGGTATATTTAAATGTGGGTTTTTCAAACTTATAACAACGGAAATAAGGGTTGCTACTATCTCGTCTTCTTTTTGATGATTTAAACTATTTATATTATAGGATTCGTTGTTCAAATCATCTAATAGTGGCTCAAAATTTATGGAGACCTCTATATAAACATTAAAACGAGGTCTTATCTAAGTAATCTTTTTAAAGGTTGGGACTTTAAACAATAAGAATGTTTTTAAATTTTCTTGTCAATATTAGGTGATGGCCTAAGTAACTTAATGATAGAGTCACCTCTGAGACCATCCATAAAAAAAAAAAAAAATCAAATTAATTACACATCTGTAACCACATCATAATATCACATTTGTGTTTTTTAAAAACGAACAACAAACATGATTTTGATAATATAGACTATCTATATATATATATATATATTTATAAATAAGTAAGGCCTAATTATGTAATTACAAATATTCGATCAACTTAATATCTTTTCATGAATTATATACTCAATTTTTTTTTATTTTATAATATCAACAGTTAAAATTATCAAAATAAACTCAGGACAAATCTACATGAGACCCCGCAGCAGCAAAACCTCATATCTTATATGAGGTGAGTAAGAAATGTGAATAGAGTGAAGTAGTAAGCTAAGATTTTTGAAAACCTCAAACCAATTATTATATAAAACCTTATCTCACTAGGTTTTTGAAAAATTAAAACAGTCTCTAATAATAATGTTTTTTAAAACAAGTTCCAATCATTTTTCTTATGATGAAATGATTCAAGAAGATATCAACAATGATAACATACCAAAGAAAGATTAATAATTTTGAAACTATGAAAGTAATGGATTAACTAGTTTTGAGTTAATCTAATTCACACACACACACACACAAAATGACACATACATACCTGATTATTAAAACTTTTCCAAAAAATATAAAACGTCAAATCTAATTAATTATAAAAAAATAATGATATTTAGTGATGTTTGCAAATTACACATGTATGCTTTTAATAAGATTTTTAATAGGAAATTTTAATATATGTACCATTGCTCTATACATAATCTGTTTATAAGAATTGATGCATATCGTCTATGGTATTAAATTATAGTTTCAATTTCAAAATATATTTAAATTGTTTATATATTGAATTTGTGAAGGAAAAAGAAACTATTACAAAAAATCTTGTTTCTTTTTCTCCTATGAAATTTTGTATTTAGATATTAAATTTGTGAAAATAAAAGAAAAATAAATGAAAAAAAGTTATTATCATCGTTCACAAATCTCTTTACAAACATTTAAATATGATAGTTTTAAATAGATAATTAAAGTTCAAAACACAATCAATGATGGTTTAAATAGTAAATAGTTTAAGCTCAAAACACAAGCATTCTTGCAAAATTCTTCATTATTGCAAGGCTATTATTGTAGAGAATCACATTCTACTTTCATTGACTTGAAATGAAGTATATATAAATAACAACTTACAAATATAATTACAAAATCAATCACAAAAAATATAATTGTAGCTACATGAGTAGAGTAGCTTTTTTAATGAGAGGCTCCATTGTTTAACGTGTATAGCTAACCATTATTTTGGACACCTTTGATATAACTTTTGTTTTAAGTTCAAAATTGATAATAAAAAGGTAAAAGCAAAAGCACCTATTCTTTAATTTTTAGATTATCAATTTATTTAAGTTATTTTTATCTAATAAATTAGAATAAAAGTAGTCTATACATATTTTCAAAAAATAAATAATTATAAACAACCTCAATAAACAACACGAAACAGATCTTTTATGGTCAACTATGTATTTTGTCTATACTCGTAGAAATATTGATGCATGATAACAAAAAGTCAACTAAACAAGACAAAAGTAAACTCATATTTGTGGGGTTTGCTTTTCTGTTTTCTGATTGCTCATATTTTGTGAGTTTTCTCGTTGTTTTGTGTATTGGTGAGTCATCGGTGGTGATGTTAAATTTATTCTCTCTGTGTGGGGTCTATAAATTATTTTAAACATGTTCTATTATCGAATTCTTATGATGGACTTTGTTTTACAGTATGAGCACGAGTGTAAAATGTAAGTCTGAATATTTTTATAGATTCTTTCATTTGTGCTTCTAGTTGGATTTTTTCTTTGTTTGGTATAAGTATTGGGTTGGATAGACTCTTGTAAATGCCGTTTGACTTTCCTTAATGGATTTTCTTCAAATAAAAAAAAAAAAAAAATACTGATGAAATCCATGGAAGTATCAGAGCAAATCACCTTCTCATTCCTTGGCTTCAAATTCCTGTATGGCTAATGTCAACGATTATTCATTGGCCCTTGTTAAGGTGTATTTATAGTTGTATTAATTGATTTTTATTAGTGTTTAGGTTTGATAGATTCATTTTGAGATCGATTTTGGTAATTTAAATTGTTTATTTTTAAGACTTGTTAAGTAAAATATTTATACAAAAAATCAAGATGATTGTACATCAATAATTGAATCATATTTATTTTTAAAAAATAAATGACAAATATAATTTCAAGAATAATCATCAATTTTTTGTAATATAAATATGATTTTAATATATAGTTATTAAAATCCGATCATCTTGATTTTTTATATCAATATTCTACTTAATAAATCCTAAAAAGTAAATATTTCAGATCACTAAAATCAGTTATAAAATGAATCTACCAAACCTTAACGTTCTCTCAAAGTGAAATCACAATCTCTCATAATTTTCTATTTTAACTTAGATGCATTATTGTTGTGACTGTTTTATTAACTTTTTGAATTTATATATAATATTTTATATCTTCTATGCACACTTGTTACATCACCCTTCATACATATGTTCCGCAATGACTTGAGAGAGATAATACCAATAGAGGAGAACAAAAGGAGAGAAATTTCACACTGTCAATTCTCTGCTCTAATCATTCACTTGACACCCCAAACCAAACTATGTTGCAGAACATGTTTTCAGAAGCCAACATGCCTTCTGCAAAAACAGTGGTTACCACAGCAGCTTCCATAGCTGTTTCTGCCATGTTGGTCCGATCAATCGTCTGCGATTTGGTCCCATATGAGCTCCAATACTATCTCTTCTCGAAAATCTGAACCATTTTCAAGTCTCTCATCTGAAGTAGTCTTGATCATTGAAGAATTTGATGGGCTTGTTGGGAATCAAATCTACAAAGCTGCTCAAATCTATTTGGGATCCAAAATCTCTCTCAATACCCAATTGTACAAAGTGAGCATACCGGAGAAAGAGACAAAGATTTCGACTTCCATGGTGAAAAATCAATCAATGATAGACAATTTCAATGGGGTTCAATTCAAATGGTGTCAAGTCGAAATAGACACTGAATCCAAGCAAGCTATGTACCCGGATCAATACTCAACCGCGTCATCACGATCAGAAAATCGGCATTTAGAACTCATATTTTCCTTTAATACTAAAAGAGGCAATGAATTTGAAAGATGAGAGAAAGGCTTTAAAGATGCATACTTTGAATAATGCACACGCGCGGATATACTCAGGCATGAGTTATACTTGGGATTCAATAAATCTTGACCATCCATCCACATTTGAGACATTGGCAATGGACGCGGAGATGAAGAGGATGGTGAAGGAGGATCTAGAGAGGTTTGTGAGGCGAAAAGACTTTTATTGGAGGCTTGGAAACTCGGGTACTTGTTGTATGGGCCACTGGGGACAGGAAAATCGTGCTTGATTGCTGCAATAGCAAATTACCTAAAGTTTGGTTTGTATGATTTGGGACTGATATACATGACAATTCTGAGCTGAGGAAGTTGTTGATTGTGACGGCAAATCGGTGTGTACTTCTTGTTGAGGACATAGATTGTAGCATTGACTTGGAAGATGAAAGGGAAGTTTTGAGGATGCTTCAATCTAATGAAGTAAGGCATGCTCAGACTATTAATATTGTTAGGGAAAAGAAAGAAAACCAAGCAAGTCCTTGTTCCATTTTGTTTCTTTTTCTTAGTTACATAGATCATCTTCTTGATCCTCTTGCCACATTCATAGATTTCATTCTTGGGCTTTTTTGAAAAACGTTTTCTGAAAAATGTTTTTTTTTAATTTATATTTTTTAATGTTTGATATAACTGCACATGAAAGTCAATGAAAACAAGGTTGTATGGGCATAAAATGCTTTCTGAAAAGGTGAAAAACAATTTTCAGACTAGATTTATCTATGTGACCACTATTGTCAGCAACGTTACCACCATACCACGACCACTACTACTAACACTACCATTGCCACCGCCACCATCCTGCCAACACACCACTACCACAGCCACTAGGACATCACCTAGAAAACGTTTTTTTTGCATATAACACTTTCCAAAAAATGCAAAAATCATACATACCATAGTCCCACTGTTAAATTTCACATTTTTTTCCGTCTTATCCTAGTAACACTATCAGGATTGTTAAATTTCATCGATGGACTGTGGTCGAGCTGTGGAGACGAGCGAATCATCGTGTTCATGACCAATCACAAAGAAAGGCTAGACCTGACTCGGTTACGCCCTGGCCGGATGGATGTGCACATCCACATGTCTTATTGCAGCCCTTGTAAATTCAAAACCCTAGCTGCAAATTATCTCGGGCTCAATGACCACTCTCTTTTTCCTGAAGTTGAAGGTTTGTTGGGGAAGACAATGGTGACCCCAGCAGAAATTGGGGAGCAACTACTGAAGAATGAGGACCCTGAGAGTGTATTGCAAGGCTTGGTTGAGTTCCTCATAGAGAAGAAGAGGGTGGCTGGAGAAATGGAGGCAAAAAAACTAGACCAAAAAGAAGATGATGTAGAAGAGATTGGCAACAAGAATGCAGAGGAAGAAGGGGAAAGTGTCGATGGAGAAATGCTAGAGACTCATGATTTAGATTTCTATATTCGATCACAATGATGTGACGAGGCAGTGGAACCTTATATAATTGAATGACTAAGAGTATCTCTAACTGTGCATTATTTTTTTTTACTAAATTTGAGTAAAAACTCAGTTTGATATCGTCTACTCCAACGGAAGAATTTGGCTTTTCATCAAACTACCGGTTGGCTAGTCGACCGGTCGACCGGTCAGTGCAAAGAAAGTAACCGCTGATAAAAAAAAGTTCGATCGTCGACGCTTTCTTGAGCTCAATCTGATCCTTTGAGAGAGAGAGAGAGAGAGAGAGAGAGAGAGAGGCAGAGAAAGTAATCACTGATCAAAATCCGCTATGGGACAAGCCTTTCGCAAGCTCTTGGATACCTTCTTCGGCAATTTTGAGATGCGGGTACTCTCTCTCTCTCTCTCTCTCTACAAGTATGTATGTTATTCGTAAACCTGAATAGCTATTGGACATCAGAGTGCTACAGATTAAGCTGTTGTTGCTTAATTTTTGTTTCTCATTGTAATTGTTGTCATAATTTCATTCTGTTTTTATGTCGATTTTTATTTTATTAGGTTAAATTTGTTCGTCTTTTGGGGTGATGAGTCGGTTCCTGTGGTTTAGATTCGAAACAAAAACATTTTTGTGGCAACCTTTGATTGTTTATTGTTACTGTTATTTTTTATGGGTAGAGTGGGAATCATTCTTATTTTTGTGAACTTTTTAGGATTTTCTTGAACTAGCCTAGGGGAAAATTTAAGGTTGGCTGACCTCCTAAGATTACAAATTGTTTTGTTTACTTCAGTCTCAAATGAACACTGCAAAACAACCAAAAAAATTTAGTGTTCTGCGATCAACAGAAAGCTAAATGATGATGAAGAAAACAGAGCAATTACATTGTTGCCGAAGTCCCTTTCGGAGTCAATTTCGTGTCCACTCAGAAAATGGTTTGAACAACTAAATGTACGAAGTGAATCACCACCCAGCAAAGAACGCGTTTCCACCCGGACACACCTCAATCGGTGTCCGGAACCCATCTCAATTTAGGCTCAAAGTTAGCCAAAAGTCATGATTGCATAAACCATTTTTTCAACCCTCACCCTAGACTTATTTTTGTGGGAATTCTTGAAGTAACCGGATGACTGGGGGACAACCGGCCGGACATTCAGCCAGTCGTCCGGTGTGTCAGATAGATCCTTAGTTTGGTAAAACATTTGACATTTTCTCAATTTGATACTGTTTTGGTGAAACCATTGAAGCACAAAAAGTACATCTTTTTCATCAAATTTGAATTTTGTAATACATCTGATGATCCGTTGGAGATGGTCTAATAAATAAAAAATTAACACATATCACGTCACGTCTTTATGAATCAAATTAGAACTATTTGAGGGGTCTCAAATATTTTCTGTTCTTTGATGGGGCACAAAATGCAGCCATGAGGTAGAGGAGCTTTTGTTGAGTAATTCTATAAACCAAAAACTCAAAAAACAAAATAAATAAATAAGTATGATCCAGATTTAACATTTGTATCAGAAGACTCACTGGCCACCCGAATAATGAATGTAAATCACACGTTTGTTTTCCTTGATATTTTTTAGTTTCTCTAGCTTTCTTTTTTTTCTTTTTTGGTCTCCGTCTGCACTACACTCCAAACTATATAATTATGCTTCCAAACAAATTACATTTTGTTCTTTTTTATTGAGGATCGTACATGTGACTATTGCTAATTTCTGTATTTTGAGATTTCTAAGTATCAAGCAATTTGAAGTGTAGAGAGAGAGAGAGAGAGAGAGAGAGAGAGAGAGAGAGATTTTGAAGACAAAGTATCATAACCCAGGTCTAGGACAAGCTTGGAGATCTACAAATTATATATTCTAAAGATTTTTAGACTTCGAAGAATTTTATTCATATTCAGCTATATTTTACCACTTTAATTTGTTTGTGTTCATGTGATTGAACTTCAAGCAATAATATGATGCAAACTTCTATATATACTTCAAACATCTTCAGACTTTACTCAAATTTTTACTTTAATTTAAGTAGAATGTTGAATAAAAGCTATATTTAATATGAAGCACTACAATAGACAAACAAAAACAAATAAAGAGAGCTAGGAAGAACTTGAAAATTCAATCCTCAATCCATTAAAAGCATTTTGGGGGAAAAACAGAAACAAAATTCAAACCAAATCAAATTTTTCCTGATATCCTGTGTCTCCCACCACATCAATTGAGGTCATCAAAACATCTCTAGGTTTAGCAATCTGTAATAAAGAGAGAACTGGGAAGAACTCATAATCCAAGTCTGTTCATCGGTAAACTGGTATATGCAGCACTTAAAAAGGTGTAAACTTCATATAACAGGTCCAAACCAAACCAAACCAAACACAAAATCCTAAATCACCTTAGATCCACTATTTGTGTGTCAAACTAAAGGATTCTCAGTCCCTACATATGTAACAATTGGGTAATATCCCGCTAGCAGTTCTTTATTTGTACGTAAAAGTCTATGCTGACAAAACCCTCCGGCAGCTGTGCCTGCATCATCAACCAATTTCAGAGACTCAATTTATTATCACCATTTTAGACATAATTAGATGACTAAAATCAAATTCATACGCTATCAAAACTCAAAAGTTGGTGACAACACATAAAACTCAAAACGTTTTCTGAGCACTCTAAACATTTTACACGAGGCACTGCAAATTCTAGTCTTTATGGAGACTGCAAAAGCAAACAAGTAGGAAATCAACAATACATATCTAACTGAGGGACCTTTCAGACAACATTTGAAGTCATAACATGGACTTTTAGTGTCTTTTTATTAGCTGCTTTGTTTGCCCAAAAACTGATAAGCCAGACGCCCCCCAAAAAACAGGATTTTCAGCTTTTTTTGAAAAACATGGAACTTCTAAGGTTTCAAAAATAAATTTCAAATCTTAGGTTACCAAAAGCCTAAAACAGCTGCTTTTCAATACCAAAACCCAACAGCTGCTTTTACAAAAAAAATTAGGCGAACCCAAAGGGTTTGGGCTATATGATGAAATAAACATTTGATTGTGAAGGGAAGATAACTTTTTGATGGTAGGTAAGGAAACTGATGATGTAAGCACCTTACAGCAGCCGGATTCACCATCCTGGTAGCAAACAAAATACATTGATATAAACAGTGCATAACTTGATGTTTATTGTTCCTATTAATTATTTGTACAATGAACTGCTTTACATTACTTGGGGGGCTCATTAATATATGTGTGTAGTGGTGGTACGAGAAGAAAAGGGCAGTGGGGTATGTGAGGAAAATTATTTATTAGTTTGGACTAACACCTCATATTTTTCTTGATCAATTATGGTCGGTTAAATCAATAAAAGTAAACATTTTCACCTTTAAAAGGAGACATGGCACTTGCATATCAACCAATATCATAATGGTGTTGACCAATTAGCATCAAGGCCCATTTACATGAATCATGACCAAAACTTATAGCTAAAATCATAGTTGACTGTAGACAGCTATAGCATAATTTGAACTGATTAACATGATTTATGAGTTTTTGTGAGGCACTAATCTTGGAAGGACAGAAATGGAGGCTGAAAAATTAGGTACTTTGCCTCAAACTTAAGAGCAGATATTGTTTTGACAAGAGGGAACAACATATCTTCCCCATAGTAGTAACTCTACACCGCCATTTTCATTTCAATTTTCTGGTGAGGATCATAACACATGAGTTTAAAGTCATCTGCCACAAAGGAATCTATGTCCTTCTTCTCAGGATTGATCTTCAAAATCTGCATGTAAAAATAGTATAATTAGAAGGGTGTGGAATAGGAATTCCAAAAACTATGAAAAGAAGGGTAAGTGAAAGGAAACAATACTTCTTCCAAACCGCAACAATAGTCAGTTGATAGATTACACTTACTGGAAAAGGTTTAGGTAGTTTCTGAAGCTGCTCCTGCAAAGGTCTGACATGAGTGCGATAAACATGAGCATCCCCAATAACATGGACAAAATCGCCTGGAACAAGATCTGTACAAATAAAAAGGAATCAAAACAAATTCTTAACACATAACCCAAAGTCAAGGTATATTTAATCGGACTAAACTACAGATAACTAATGGGTATGATGGGGAAGATGACACTTCCATTCTTTAATTATCCAAGCAAGTTCTTTAACATGATGCATGCTAAAGAAATCCACGTGCATCAACACATCAGATGTGAGTGTGCCATAGAACGTTTACTTTTAAACATATGCATAGAACTAGTTATAGTGGTGTTATTAACACATACCACAAACGTGAGCAATCATGAATGTCAAGAGGGCAATAAGATGCAATGTTAAATGGCACACCCAGACCCATGTCAGCAGAGCGCTGATACATTTGACACGATAACTCCCCGTTGGCTACATAGAACTGCACCCACAAATAAATAAGAAGGGAAAGAAAGAGAAAGTTTACTCAGACAAAGAGAAGTAATAGAAAAATACAGATGAACTTCTTTAAATACCTGAGCAAACATGTGGCAAGGGGGAAGTGCCATCAATTTGAGATCAGAGGGGTTCCAAGCTGATAGAATAATCCGCCGATCATCTGGTTTATTCTTAATCATGTCAATAACATCTGACAACTGATCAAATCCAAGGCCAGTGTAGTCAGCATGCATGTTTGTATACCTGTATTTCACAAGTCCCACAGATGAAAAAATGAAGATAGTTCCATCAGTGAATGTGCAATCAACCAACTATACTTGATAAAGAATAAAATTCACCAACCTAGCACCAAAGTGTCCCTACTGGAAACCATAAACGGGACCTAAGTCACCTTCTTCTCTATCAACTAAACCAATACTGAAAAAAAAAAAAAAAAAAAATCAATCAAGTAAATTTGTATAGGTAACATTAGAACTAAACAGTAGCAATAGTTCTGTACTTGCCTATCAAGGTAGTCTCTGGATGCATTTCCGTCCCATATATGAATGCCCTTTTCCTGTAGGACCTGTTAACAACAAAAGCTCAATATGCAATCCTAATACACCATAATATCATATATATGGTTCCATTTGTTTTGTCACATGGTTTAACGGCACGAAGCAATTATTTTTACGGACTTCTGATCAGACGAAAACAGATTTTAAAATGATTATAAAAATAGGTAAAAACAAATGTACCATTCAAAATAGAGATTTCTTGAAATCATGCATGGATGGTCCTTTTGGGATGTAAGTTAAATTGTAAAGGTTCTCTTCATAATGTCCAGACAATTATAAGCATCTACTAAAGAAATAGGCATCTCACACAAACTAGGGTTTTCTTTGCACAAACTTTCCTCATTTCTAGGTATGAATTTCTTGCTCTTTAGGAAATACTAACAGTGACCCCGTCTCGATGCTTGTGTGAAACGACCTACAGAAAACATTGCCAAATAAAAAGCAACTTCAAGTTTAAGGACGTCAGCCTTGTAAAGCTACTCAACAAACAATTTACCTATCAAGTACAACCACACTTCAACAACATAACTGATATCACCTTCACATCATGACTGGAACCCCCATCCAAGAACATCCAAACATTTATCTGAAAAAAAGAGAAAAAAAGTGTTCCCAAAAAATTCTAAGGCCACACATTATCTCAAGGTCCAAGAAGCAGTGATATCCTCCAACAGCCCTCTTGCATCTATATTAAAGAATTGTGATTTTACTTTACAATAGAAGTACATATAAAATCCATAAGGGAAGGTCCAGATCATGATGCATGCATATCACAAGTCCCACAAATAGTCTCGAGTCCCCAATTTAAGTTTCTAAAGTTCTCATCAGAGTTCTCCTTCAGCCTCAACTACAAAGTTGCATACACTTGAAGCTACGATACCACTAGAAGCATTTAATAAATCATCCATTTGAACTACATGAGCAATCAAACCCAAACAAAAAAATCTTTAAATGAACTTTTTGATTGAATGAACAACTTCATAAATAAGTTACAAAACCAACATGCTCCAGCCTAGTCACATTATGTATATAAGGATTTGAAAGGAAATAAAACACACAAACGAAATGTTCAACAGCAGCAGTTACCTTAGCATTTGTCGAGCTGCTGATGAACCACAGAAGTTCCTCAACAACGCCTCGCCAAAATACTTTCTATTTAACAACAATGACGGGACATATGTCAAACTATATGAAAGAATAACTAAACAGAATGTTAGGTTATTGAAGAGACTAATATAATCAACTTGCAACTGAAAAAAAAAAAAAAAAAAAAGAAGAAAGAAGATAAATTAAACATGCCTTAGTCATAAGAAGCGGAAAAGATTTACGCAGATTGAACCGCATCTGTGGAAAAAATGGCAAAGAACATCAAACATCTCCATTCACAAGATATTTTTGCAAGTGTCCTTCAGAATTGAAATAAAAAAGTAGTGCCCATGTGACATAAGTTTCACATTACCTGGCAACCAAATTTTGATAGAGTACCGGTCCCTGTCCTGTCATCTTTAGAAGTGCCATCAGATATAATGTCTTGAACCAGTCTCAGATACAAATACTCCTCATGTTTCTCAAAAATCATCTTAGGCAGGAAAGAGAATTTCTTCACCTCAAACTTATCAAAATTCAAGCTATTATCAGATTTCAGACCATTGGCCTGACTAAGGGGTTTAATTGTAATATTCTTCACACGAACATAAGTAGTGAAAGAATAGCAAATGTTGTTTTCCACCAACGGGAAAGATGAGTACCATGGCAGGAAGACAGAAATATCAACAGCAGGGATGAAAGTGTCACATTCAATGTTAGTCTCAATTTCCGTAATGTGGATGGCATCACAACCAGGAGCATTGAGGGCTTCCCTGAATTAGAAAGATTAATGAACTAAAAACAATGGGGCGGAAAAGGAAAGAAAGAAAGAAAAGAAAAGGTCCACAAAAAACAACAAACTGCACACCTCAAAATCTGACCACCTCCTATAACAAACACTTTCTCAATTGATAGACAATAAGGAGATGCTGCCAATAACTCCAAAGCAGAACCCATGCTTCCACAAATCACAGCATTCTCAGCAGTTGCAATATCAAAACTCCCAGAACGAGTCAGAACAACATTAAGGCGACCAGGCCGAGGCCGATGCTCCAGCGGAATGCTCTCCCAGGTTTTTCTACCCATAATGACTGCATTCTTTTTTACAGGATCTGATGTAGTCAAAGTAACATCCTTGAAATATTTGAGATCAAAAGGCAATTTCCAAGGTAATTACCCATCCTTACCAATACCCATATTTTGAGTTGCAGCAACAACTTGGCAAGTCCTCTGTGGATCAGGAATTGTATTGAGAATGCCATTAGGAACATTCACGAGGGTATCACCAGCCATTGTGGAATTAAAAACCTGGAAGAAAATTGAAAATGATGACTCACGACTAATATTACGCGACCAACTTTTGTGGAAGCGCAGTAGAACCTGATATTTATAAACAAGTAAAAAAATCATAAATTTTATCATCAGTCTTAGTGGGATTCAACAAGAAACCAACATGTAAAATGATTTCAGGGACATGGTATACTCTATGAGAAAACAATCTCAACAACCTGATAACAATACACAATACACTCAACAAATAAAATTGAGAATACACCAAAATCCTTCAATGTACTCAGCTATGTTACATGGACTCGGGTATGAATATCGGGTGCAGATGCGTATCCAAGTGTTAGACCTTCATATATTTAAATCTTAGGATCTTGTGATACGTATTCAAAATTGGATATGGGTACGGGAACATATCATATGCACATATATATTACATATTGTATAATATTTTCAGATGAGATGTTGTAAATTATGTACAAATATACTAGAAATTAAATAGGATTCAAGAAAAATATAAAATTTCTATATCTAATTCATGTGAGAGGCTAAAAATATTACTTTTATAACAAATGTAAATTTCTTATTCTTCATGTATTGTCACAAATTAAAAGATTTGAGTGTCTGAATTGGGTATAAGTGTCGGACACATATCCCACACCCTTACCCATGTCATATCCGGTGGACACGGGTAATGTAGGGGAAATATAAGAGTCCATGTAACATCAGTGAAGCTCACAACCTGATATGGCCTAACAACCTAATACACAGATACAATTTTAGAAAGATGAAGCAAACCTAAGAAGACCCACATTATAACCATCGAGTGACCACCGAAGACTACAAAAACTTATTATCCCATATTTCTCCATAATGGATTCTATGTGCCAAGATGTTGCTTTTTTTTCTTTTTTCTTTTTTGGATCAGCAATGTGCCAAGATAGCATCTCACACATTCCAATATAATCAACAACAAAACCATTAATACAGAAGAAATATTGAATTTGCCAAAATTGTAACAATGTGCAAATTACAAGCGCGCGCGTACAAAAATGTTGAGTAATCATTAGCCCAAATCAACTTAAAGCTGAAAAAAAAAAAAAAAAAAAAAATATTGCCAATTATAAGAGATTGTGGTCAAGGCAGGAAGAACCCAAAATCAAATTTTACAGCCAACATGGTCCGAATGTATACAAAACCTTAAACCAAAGAAAGTCCCAAATGGGAGGTCAGGTAGAACACAGTCCTTATAACCAGTGATCATTCTTTTATTGGGTCTTTCACTTGCAAAAAAAGGTTGCCAATCTTAATAGGGGTGGCACTGGCACTCTCAAATGAAAATTCTTTGTTTCCCCTTTTTTTTCAATCACACCCCAACACAAACCCACCTTAAACACAATATTTGGGGGCAAACTGAAACAATGAGTTCCTAGGGAAAGACCTAAAATCATCTATGACTAAGAAATTGCTTCTTCTAGGGTCAGATTCTTCGGATTTCTCTTCTTGATGTTCAACCAAAAACCACAAAACCCAGAACAAGTACACATGCAATGCTTAAATACATACAAAGCTAAACCCAAATCAGTGATAGAAATTAATTGAACAAAGGACTAGATAAGAGATGCGAAGAACAGAAAATAAGGCCAAGTTTGGGAAGACTAAATAAGTGCACTTTTTGTCTTTTTGGACAAAAAAAGTGAGGTTGAAAATATGGATGTTTGGGTTAACTTTTTGACTTTTTATGGAAAAATGTGTAATAAAAATTGTGAAAATTGGTTTTTAGAGAAAAATTTGAATTGGGAGTTGTGCAGTCGTAATTGTTGACTTTTGGTGAATAGTGTTAACTTTTAACTTTTTGAGTAACTTTTTGAGTAACTTTTTGAATTATTTGGGAGTACCCAAACTTGGCCTAAATACAGACATTCAAAATTTCAAAAGATATCGAAATGGGGTAAAAAAAATTACCGATCGGAGAGGGAAAGCCCGACCCGGTCCGAGCCCCAATGGGCCGGGCCGGGCCAAAATTACGCCCTTACCTGCATCCCTAATCACCCCGCTTCTCATCTCATCTCATCTCTCTCGGTCTCTCTCTCTCTCTCTCTGGAGAATCGTAGCTCCTCTCCCCTCCCTTTCTCACCCGCTGCTCCACCACCGTCTCCGCCATTCGACGGCGAGAGTCAATCGTAGCTCCTCTCCCCTCCCTCTCTCACCGCTGCTCCACCACCGCCTCTGACATTCCACCACCGCTTCCGCCTTTCGACGACCAAAGTCGAGCTCAGATCTGGTTGCGGCAGTCGGAGATCGGGGACGTCGTCCTCATCCTCATCCTCATCCTCTTCGACCTCTGATTCGATCTCTCTCTGTGTGTGAGTGTGAGTGTTAGATTTCACTTTCTATAATCATATATATATATATATATATATATAAAATCGTTTGTTTGGGTTAGATTTCACCTTTATTTTTTTTTCTTTTATTTTTTTCCTTCTTGTTAATCATATATATATATATATATATAATCGTTTGTTTTTCTCTGTCTCATCATCATATTAATACATGATGATGATGATGTTGTCGTTGTTGATGTTGATGTTGATGAGAACCGGGCATGAGGTGAGGCGACTAAGGTGGTCGCCTGGGCCCCTAATTTTGAACAAAATTTAGGGTCCTCAATTAGAGGAGTGCATTATTTCAATATTAGTTCAATTTATTTATTTTTATATTATCGTATGGTGTTAGTTTATTTATGTTCGATTGATGTTTAATGTGAAAATTTTCACTTTTAGTTAAAAATAACTTAGCAAAAATAACTTAGCAAGTGTATCCAGAGATTAAATTTTTTCTCATAAGTTGAATTTTATAAAACTTATTTTAACTAAATGAAAATATTCATAGAATGTTTGATTTTAATTCAATTGCATTTTTCTAATTAAAAAAATTGTACCTTCTTAGTGTATTTTTTTTATTAGTTTGACTCTAAAATAGGTAACAAAAAAATATATATCTTAAATGAAAAAAAGATATTAGCCTTAATTATTATTTTACATATTTTTTTATTGAGTTAGATGGAGTTAAATAAAAGATTAAAAAATGTCATGGCATCTTTTAGTAAACATTCAAATATATGCCTAATAATTTATGTTATTGAGTCGTGTCATACTTGGATTCATGTTGAAAAATAATCAACCTTAACTTGTTAATTTAAAAAAAAAATTGAGTTGTGCCGAAAATTCTCATCCTTTTGCCCAATTAATTTTAGTTCTTATAACATTGGTAAGCTAAAAAATAAAAGATTCGATTCAACTAATTGAAGTTTAACTATTATATATATATATATATATATATTTGTTATCTAAATTTTGTTAAATTGTAATGTAATAGAAATAAATTTTTATCTTTTTTGTTTTATCCAAACAATTTTTTTTTTTTTTTCGATAATGATATATGAAGGGCCCAATTTAAAAAATTCGCCTTAAGCCCCCTAATAAGTCAAGGCTGGCCCTGTGTTGATGTTGATGTTGATGAAAATGAAATTGTTATTGTTTTCTGTTGTTGATGTTGTTGTTGATGATGTTTATTGTTATTCTCTCAGTCAAGTTTGTTCGTCTGCTCCATCAATGTTTGCTTCTCAAATCCTCCTGCAGTACCTTCTTATTCCAAAATCCCTAAAACATCCTTCAAATGCAAGCCAAAACTCCTTCCTAACAACCTTCAAACCCTCCTCAAAGACCACCTTAAAGCTAAGGGCAATCCTTTCCGAAAACTCCTTGTTATCCGAAGATGGGTCCTTGTTTAAGCACTGTTTCACCAAATCCGAAGATGGGTATTTGTGCTGTGAGGGTCTTAGGGTTGAGGATGTGATGAACAATGTCGAAAAGAGTCCTTTTTATCTCTATAGTAAGCCCCAAATCACTAGAAACTTCCAAGCTTATAGGGATGCTTTGGAGGGTTTGGATTCGATCATTGGATATGCGATTAAAGCCAACAACAATCTTAAGATTTTGGAGCACTTGAGGAAGTTGGGATGTGGGGCTGTGTTGGTCAGTGGCAATGAGCTTCGCTTAGCTCTTCATGCTGGGTTCGATCCCACAAGGTGTGTTAATTGACTCTATCCTGTTTTCTTGTAATGTGAGTTTTTAGTTTCAATATAGTAGTTTCATTGATCTATAGAACGTGTTTGGATATTTACCCAGTTCACACTTAATTAATGAAATTTGTTCTTAATACAATTTTGTCGTAGAATAAAAATGGGTAAATTACACTTTATCCTTTTTATATTTGGTTACTTTATCATTTTAACCTTTGAAGCTTTTTTCTTTTCTTTTTTTTTACTTTTGCCCTTCTCAAGTTTTTTTCAGTTTACTTCTAAAGTTAATTTCTGTTAAAAATCAGACAAAAAATTGACACATCAACAGTTATGTAACATAAAAATATTTTATTATATATAACGTACATCTCTAATATAAACTTCTAATATAGTAATATATTTTTTTGTGTTATGTGGCAGTTATTATGATATTTTCTATCTAATTTGAACAGAAATTAGTTTTAGGAGCGAGCTGGGAAAAACTTGAAAGATAAAAGAGTTGAAGTGAGAAAAATAAACTTCAAGGGCAAAGTTAGAAAGTGGTCAAACATAAAGGGAAAAAGTGTAATTTACCCAATTAAAATACTGTACTACTGTTTTCTTCCTCCACCCAAACCTAATTCTAAAACACCACAGCCATCAAGCACCACCTATCTTCTTTACCATCCCCTCCGGTTCCTTTTTTTTTGTCGTTTGCCTATGGCCACCTTCTTCCGCCATAGACCATACACTCCCACTAACCCCCATCGTGAACCACCCACTTTCGAGGTTGACTGTGGAGGTCTAGGATGGAAGGGGATGAGTTAGGAGTGGTGGCGACGATGGTAGGCTAAGAGTGGCAACAACAGCAGCGAAGGAGGGGTGGGTGGGTCGGTGGATGGAAGAAAAATTAAGGTTTTGAAATCCAAGGATATTATTGAAATAAAGAGAATGTGTATTGAGATTTTATGTGTGTACTAAGGTGTTCATTAAGTGTGTGCACTAAGGGCAATTGATGTGTGGAAATTGAATTACCCAACATGTTTATCTTTTAGAATATACTCGTACTCTACTTGTTTCTTTGTAATGTATGATGTATAGAGCCTATAAGAGCATTTACAATCCTTCACTATTTCTTTCATCAAATTTGAATTTGATGAATAAAGAGCTAAAAGTGAGCTCCAATCATTTCATCAAATTTGTATAAAATTAAGGCAGAGGCAAAATTTTCATTAAATCATTCACCAAATTTTCAAGAGTACTATTTTTACTCAAAATTTGATAAAATTTTAAAAATCGTGAGGATTGGAGATGATCTTTTCTCATAAAAAATGATTGAAACAAGTTTTTAGCCAATTTTTTCCCCTCAAATTTGATGATAACAAAGAGCAAGGATTGGAGATGCTCTAACAATGCTAAAACTAAGTTTTACTATCAAGGTTTTACCTTCTTTTCTTTCTTTCTTTCTTTCTTTTTTCTTTTTCCTTTTTCCTTTTTTCACTATGTTTTGGGTATATAGCTGCGGAATGTTCATGATGGAAACTTTGATGTAGTTGTTTTATGAACGTGGTGTATTAGTGACCTTGCAATGTTTTGAAATGTAACCCTTGGAGCCTGAATGTCAAAAAGAAAATGTTGAGAATTGAGACTCAATATGTAAATCAGGGAACGGTTTATTTAGAAATTTTTCGAAAACTGGTAATTGCTTCTTGTTGTTTTCCTCCCACATAAAGTGTTTGGTATTAGTTGGACAATGTCAACTTAGATTTCCATCAAGTCCTAACGAAATTATTTTTCATTTTAGTAAGCAATGTTACGTGTAATACAATTACAAAATGTTGCCTAGTCAACATAAATCCTGCTACTGGTCTGAAAAAACAAAAAAACAAAAAGCAAAAAAAAAAAACAAAAAAAAATCCTGCTAAAATATGTCAGTTTCACTTTGGGGGTGTTTGGGAAACCAAAATTGGCTTTTTTTGGCTAAAATTCACAAAAAGATAAAATAGGCTAAAATAGCCAATAAGACATCAAATCCATAATCATTTCATTTTTTTTCTCACAAACATTACATCCAACTAAAAAAAAATCCAACCCTCTTCCCAAATACAAATATTTTAACCTAGGAAAATAGTTAACTTCCCAAACGAGGCCTTTATGGTCTTGTGAAGGTTGTATTTATATTTTTTTTGTGCTTGATTGACCTTGCAAGCTGTTAAAATACGTGACTTTTCCTTCATCTTGAGTGTTCATCTAGCGAGGTTCTTGGTTTTCTCACGCCAGCTTTCTCTTTCAAGCAGTTTAGTTTCAAAATCATTGAAGTTAGGTCAAGTACCAGTGTTTTTCCAAATAATGCAACATGTTCGACGCAGTTATACGTGATGTAGGATTGAAGCCATGATTGCATTGTCCTAACCTGACAAGCTATAAAACCAAGGCCACATTTTCTTTACAAAAATTGCCAACACAGTACTTCATTTAACATGCTAAACAAAAGAAAAGGACAGCTTAGGTCATTTTTCACATTATTGCTGTGAACTAGTTTCACCTTGCAATCTATTATCAATGAATTTATTTTACTGAAAAAAGAGTAGTAGTTTCTTTTTTCGCATACTTCAGTGAACTAATTTAGCCTTGCAATCTATGCTTATAAACATGACGCTTTGACTGTGATTGTGAGTGTAAGTGTGATTGCGAATGTGATTGTCAATTCTCCTGTTATTTGATTAACCTATGGAAAATCAGGTGTATCTTTAATGGGAATGGAAAGTTGTTAAAGGAACTGGTGCTAGCTGCTCAAGAAGGTGTTTTTGTCAATGTTGATAGTGAATTTGATTTGGACAATATTATATCAGCTGCAAGAATTGCTGGGAAGAAGGTTAATTTACTGCTTAGGATCAATCCAGATGTGGACCCTCAGGTAATGTGGCTACAAAGATATAATTTGTAAGTGCTGGATTTGGTAGTAGTGTATTCATTTGAGTAAGCAATCGGGAGAAACTCAATTGATACTTGACTAGTTAGTTCAAGACTTGGATGAATTTAAATACATAATCTAGTCTTTTTGGAACAGAAGAAAATGTTGTTTGGTAAAAACACTATGACGTGCAATTATCAATCTCTCTAAAAAAACTATTTGTGGTTAATGTTCCCTTAGGTCCATCCTTATGTTGCCACCGGTAATAAGAACTCCAAATTTGGTATTAGAAATGAGAAGCTGCAATGGTTTCTAGATGCTGTGAAGGCACATCCTAATGAATTGAAGCTTGTGGGGGCCCATTGCCATCTTGGTTCGACCATCACTAAGGTACCTTGCAAGCATAGTTTGTGTCCTAAAAGTTTAAACAACATTGTACATGTTATGTTCTTAATTGCATAAAAATGTATTATGTGCTTTATTCTTGGGTTAATTTTATTAGTTATCCAACTATGCTGATGTTATATGAATGTTGATTTACTTTCCATTGGCAGTGGTAGAAAATAATCTTCCCATTTTACATTTGGTATGGCTGAAACAAAGGCACTGTATGGTTATGAAACAGATTCATATGTGAAGTAACAATGGAATAAGATGATTTTTAAGTAATATTTTGTTATGATGCAGAAGAATTTATAGTGCTTGTGGGTCTCTGTCATATTTATGCTTTTTTTTGATAACTCATTATCCTACCGAATGCATTTCTTGACAAGCCTTATAATACTGATTCTGGGTAATTTCTCATCTATATAATAATTTATCCAATGTTCAAAGTTCAATTTAACTACTAACTTGGTGTCCATTCATTGATTTCCTTCTACTACTTGATTCACCTTTCATTTTTGCTTCTACTAATTTCTTTTTTGTATTCAATTTTTTCATCATTTTCCTTGATTTCATTCATCTTTATATCTCAGTGATCCTCTCTCTCTCATCCTTTCATTAACATTATTCTAATTTTGATCCCCATTGTACTCATGTTTATCTCCATCTTTATCATTGTCTAGTAATGCATAAAATTATTTTCTGTTTTCTATAAATCTAATCATCTCATTATTATTTTTAGGTTGACATTTTCTGGGATGCTGCAGTCCTTATGGTGAATTACATTGACCAAATTCGCGCCCAAGGCTTCAAAATTGACTATTTAAACATTGGAGGTGGGCTGGGGATTGATTATTATCACACTGGCGCAGTCCTTCCTTCTCCCAGAGATCTGATTGACACTGTAAGGACCATTTTCTGGTCTAGGCATATAGTACCTATGCATTTCATGTGAGCTTGGAGGATTTTATTATCCATATGGTAAAGCGTGTTAAGAAGATGTTTAACTGGAGCGAATAATCGGCAGTTCTCTGTGGACATCCATTTTCATTCTGTTCTCTTTTTGTTGTAGTCTTGTAGAGTTCTCCTTAACCTAACTAAATGCCAAGTGACTTTTATCCTCAAACCAATACTCTACTTAGAGGTTAGAGCCACATTCTAAACCTGGGCATAGATTGAAGATCCCTTGATTGAGCAGGTTGATAAATTATTTGAATGGCCAAACACCTTTCTAAGAATCAAATGATCAATTGTTACCATCATCGTCACTATGCAAGCATTTTCTCATTACCTACCTTCATCTTTCTTTTTGACCTATACCATATCCTGACATCCAAAACACAAATGGGTCTCATATATTCAGAAGGGGAGACCATTAATTTTGGTATGTTGGTGATCTTATTCAGGGATTAAGTATTTGTTCACTGATTCTCCACAAAAAATGAGAAAGAATATCTCTTGCCTTTCCTTCTCTTCTCTTCTTTGCAAATGCACAAGGATGGCAAAGAGGGTGCTATCTTAAATTATTAACCTTATGTAGGCAGCTAAGAGCCTCCCAATTGGTGTGGATTGTGTTTTCCTAGAATTTATGGTATCTTCGGTTCACTTTCGTTATGTAGGGTTGGAGTGTATATACATGCATGAATACATGTCTCTGTTTTAAGTCAGGAATTTCTGTGTTTCTCATGCTTACATTCAGCATTGAAAAGATGCTTGTACAAATGGCATTACTGTCCATTATTAAGGAAACTCGGCAGAAATTTTGCTTCTGATTATATAAAGCTTCAATCAAATTTTCTTCCTGGGTGTTTGGTTTAGGTACGGGAGCTGGTCTTGTCACGAGATCTCAATCTCATCAT
Organism: Camellia japonica; assembly: GCA_030407325.1. Lineage (NCBI taxonomy): Eukaryota > Viridiplantae > Streptophyta > Magnoliopsida > Ericales > Theaceae > Camellia > Camellia japonica. The sequence goes on from JAPPVO010000016.1 coordinate 6,438,035, forward strand.
TGAACCTGGGAGATCACTAATTGCAAATACTTGTTGCCTGGTTAATCATGTCACTGGGGTCAAAACTAATGGAACAAAAAAATTTATTGTGATTGATGGTAGCATGGCAGAGCTTATCCGCCCGAGTCTTTATGATGCGTATCAAGTAAGTCATAATCTGCTACTCTTTTTAAATATGCTAACTTCAATCTAGGATTGTGATTCTCCTGCATCCATCTCTCTTCTCAAGAAAAAAAATGTTGCCTGCATAGTGGCCATGAACCTTAAGGCCCACTAATCAAAAGATTTTGTAGTCCTTTGACTCAAGCCAATGGCAAACAACTAAACACTTGGGTAGCGTTTGGTGATGTTGTCAGTTTTTTGTTTTATATATATGGAAAAAAAAAGAAAAAAAACACAAATGTTTTGGAACACACATGTTTTCAAAATATATTAAAACAAAAGCAAGAAAATATGTTTAGTGAGTTGCCGGAAAGGGTGTTTTTTTTTTTTTTTTTTTTTTTTTTAATTCCTTAAATTTGGCAAACTGTTACTATTTCTTTGAAAATGAAAATAGTAAAGCCCAATGTATTTTTGTTTTCAGTTTTCAAAATTTGTGAAAACAAAAATATTGCCAAACAGGCCCTTAGTTTCCAAGTTTTCTATTTTGTCCGTGATTGTCGATGTCTCCTTCCTTATTGAGTACTTGGAAAACATAGGTAAGGAGCTATCAACAACTGGAAGAATGTTGGCATATTTTGCTAATCTTGTACACTCTACAGTGTCTTAAGTTTTTCTATTTTTTTAAAGAACAGAAAAATAATGCAACTCGTTAATTTGTAACCCACTCTATTGCTAGGAGAATCTTCTTTTGTTGAGTTTTTTGTGATGTTGGTTTCATTGACACAAATGATGATGGTTTGCCAAATTGATGAACAACACATTTCCATGTTCATTTTGTTCTGAGACGGCTTTTATGGACATTGATATCTCTGTAGGATGCTAACCGGTAAGTCAATTAAGTGTTATTTTTTTTAACTAAAAGTTGGGTTTTGTTGTCAATTAGGTTCAAGGAAATTGCTCTTACATTTTTGCAGGTCACTGATTGTTGCAATAGTAATAAACTATTGAATTTACCAGCTATATAAGCTCAGTGTTATCCTGTCAATTTTCAACCTTAATGTTTTCGTGTTGCCTTTTCTTAATGCCATGCTAGACTGCTATTACAATAACTTATCTTTAGTTGCTTCATCACTATTCACTTGTTTGCATCTGGGTGCAGCACATAGAGCTAGTTTCTCCGTCGTCACCTGGTGCTGGAATTTCTACTTTTGATGTGGTGGGCCCTGTCTGTGAATCAGCAGATTTCTTGGGAAAGGATAGGGAGCTTCCAACTCCAGCTTCGGTAATGTGTTACATCTCTCAATGGGGAATGGCCTGACCAATGAGTTTTTGTTTTTGACGCTTTTGCTGATCAGGAGATTTACTTTTCAGGGAGCTGGCTTGGTAGTTCATGATGCAGGGGCTTATTGCATGAGCATGGCATCAACTTACAATCTCAAGATGCGCCCACCTGAGTACTGGGTGTGTAGTTTTAACTCTGTCTAGCCTTAACCTGTTGTCATTTTGTTTCAAATCTGATCCAATAAGATTTTGCCCGTTTTCCATTAATAAATTGAGTATGGGATTACATCACAGCCTAAATGGCTGCTTCTAGTGCCCTCTCTCTTACATGCTTGCCCCAGTTGGTTAACAATAACTTCAACTATCAGACCAGATTTTACTATCAAACTTCTTTATGCATAAATAATTTGTGAACGTGTGCTGTCTCCATTTGACAGTGGTGCAAACATTGAAGTGGGACCGATCTAGGAAGTAGGGTTGATTTGTGACAACTTTCGTCACCGTCTTTCTAAGTTGTATGGTCTGGCTAGTTGACGGTCCTTTAACTGCAGTTGGTTTCAAAGACTGGACACCTAGATTGAAGGCATTTTAACATTGGGATGATGATGAGTGTCTGCTTGCAGACTAACACTCTGGAGACTACATGTCCCTACAGTGCAACCCTGCTTAGGCCTAAGGGACTACATCCAAAACCTAAATGGCTGCTTTCGGTGCTCTCCTTACATGGTTGCCCCACCTTGTGAGAGATGGTTGTGGATAAAACCAAAGGGGCTGAGGATATACACCTTCCTTAAATTGAATTTTAATGGTTTTATTAGGTTTTCCTGGTTATTAGCTAACATAGGGAGCCTAGCATAGAGTGTGATTATTCAAAGAACTCACATGAAGCAAACAGTTACTTGCTTTAAGACTTTTTTAGGTTCCACATATCCTATCTAGTGGACGGCATTTCTATGAGTAATACAAATTGACTTGTGACCTTTTTTTAATATGAACAAAATGGAAAGGGTATTCGTATTTGTATTCACACTACGAGAATATCCAATAGATGTTTCACAACGGTGAAACCCACCACACACTCCAAAAGGATAGTAACTTTTTAGGAAGGTGGAGTGCCTTGTCTGAAGGGTGGCTCATACCTGTCATGAATAGAAGGAAAATACAATTTTTGTTTCTTTGAATATGATATGTGACATTCTTTTTAGTGAACGAAGAGTGTATAGTAATTGGCGATTTGCTGCTTTACCAATTACAAATGCAAAATTTTGCCTATGTTTTCCACATGAAGGTATTTCTCTTCCATCCTTGAGCATATAGTCTGTTTTTTCACCTGAATTTTATTGCATGGCATGGAAAGATAATGTAGTTCAATTCGACTTACCTTGTAGAATTGTGTGTTTCGCTATTAAATTTATTGGTAGAAAATCAAGTGCTTAACAGTTGTGCTAATGTTTTTAGGTTGAAGAAGATGGATCCGTGGCCAAGATCCGTCATGCAGAGACATTTGAAGATCATATAAGATACTTCGAGGGTCTTTAGTACTTGTAGAAGAGAGAGGCTTGTTAACATTAGCTTGCTTAGTATTTTTTATGCCTTATTTGATTAAGAGTAATGATTGATATTATGAACTAGTTATATTAATCAAACTGTTACTATTGCTCATGAGAGTAGTTGTGGAAGTTGTTGGTTTTGTATTTTGATGCCTTATTTGATTTAAAGTAATGATTGATATTATGAATTAGTTATACTGATCAGACTGGTACTACTGCTCATGAGAGTAGTTGTGGAAGTTGGTTTTTCTTATAGGTTTCTTCTTTCAGCACTTAAATTATTAGTTAGAAATAAAAACAACCAAGGCCTCCTCTGGGACAGGCTGGAATACTTTAAGGTCATGTTTGATTCACAAGATTAATAGTGAAGTATTAATAATCCTATTAAATTAGTGTGGTATTCACTATCCAATTGGATTAATAATCCCACCCCTACCCCATTACTAATAATTTTACAAATTTGTTGGATTAATTATCTATTAGATTAATAATCCTAAACTAAAATGTTAAAACAAACATAGGATAATTGGGCCCACGGATTAATAATCCCAATCCCATGCTCTAATCTACCCAATCAAACATGTCCTAAAAGTCAAGAGGCCACTATTAGAGCATCTCTATCCAATATGTTAAATTTAATGTTGCAGTTTAGCAGCTCTATTTTAACATAAAGAATTAAGTACATTTGATATATCAAATGCTGAGTTGGTATTTGATATGAACTCAACAAGTCAAATTTGACGTTTTTCATATTGATGTTAAATGTTAAATCTATTCAATAAAATAATTTTATTTTTAAAAATAATAGAATAATAGATTTGACATGTTAGCCGAGAGTTTTTATGTCAAATTGATGAATGTTATTATTTTATTATAACATGTCAAATCTATTATTTTTAAAAATAATAGAATAATAGATTTGACATGGCCTCCTTCCAATGACAAATGTTATTATAGCATTGTCATTGATATAATTTGGTAATGAATAGTAGTAAATTGTCAAATTATAGCAATGGTGTTCCAATAATTATTTGTCGTTTTGGTAAATTTCAACCAACTTTCCTTCGAATTTTGTAGGTGTTGTTTGGATATAAGTTTATCTTCCCAGACCATTTTAGCAAATGCACAGAGGAAAAAACGCAGAAATTGGTTAAATACAGATAGCAGCAGCCAAAGTTTATGTTAAATTTGATACAAACTTTGGCATTTCTCAAATATAGCACCTGCTATAAAATGCCATGGAGTATACAGTATTGGTGGAGCTGTCAAATTATGGCAATAGTAACTCCGATGGCAAGCCATTGGAGCTGCTCTGAGTCTTCAAAAATATTTGGTACACCAACTTTTGAAAGTTTGGATGGAGATGTTCTTAATTGTCATATTATTCTCGCTATTTTTTTACATATTTTTTTGAAAAAAATTAAAAAGTCAACTAAAAATAATCAATTTTCAAATCATTTCTAAAAGTTCTAAATCATCACTTTCATGTCATTTAATTTTGCTTTAAATATTTTTTCAAAAATTTTAAAAATTACTTGAAATTGTTATATAAAATAATTGGTAGAATATTAGATAAATAAAAAGTAAAAAAATAATTACAAATGCATAGAGTGTAAGTGAGATATATGTTTGGCGCAAATGAGAACGGTGTAAATGGAAAATGAGTGAGAGCACTAATTAGTGCTACCACTAATGATGTGGCAGTGGGCCTCACCATGAATGATTTGATGTTTTGACCTTGGTGTTGTATTTTTTTTCTTTTTTTATTGTGTGCCATGTCATTAGTGGTCTTTTTAGAGCTTCAAAATTAGTGGTCTCTATCATTGTTGCGGTGTAAATTATATGCACCTATTTCTATGTTATTGATTTGTAATTATTTTATTATTTATTTAATATTTTCTCTTAAAATTTTGATCTTTGTAGAGCACCAAATTGATAATAATTTATAAAATAATTTTTTAATATTGATTTTATTTCTGATAGACAATTCTGATAAATTGTATTTAAAAAAAAAACACTATTGTTGTTGGTTGTTAGTTGACAACATTATTAAATTGTTTTAGTTAGATTGTCAAATCAATCTGTCTCATCACAAAATAAATAACAAGTAAGAAGGTACAACAATAATGGTAGGTGGCCCGAAAAATTATAGCTTGAATGGTTCGAAACATCCAAAACGACGTCGGTGTAAAACGACGTCGTTTTGATACATTCGAGCCATTCGAGTTACAAAAATTAAGACCACCAAACATTTTCCAAGGTATAATATGAAAAATTATTTCATGCTCCAGGCCATCACGCCATCATGGACTGACCAATTATAAATTATTACATTTTTTAAATTATTTTTCAATTACTTATCACAAAATTGTAACTTATAAGTCATACCTAAAAAATCAAGTAACCGTAGCCTAACACTACCAAATAACTTCTCATACAATATGATTTTGTCACGACTCAAACCCGCCCCTATGAGTTTAGCACCGTAACGGGCCAGTAATCCGAGATTACCGAAGGTCTGCTTAACAGTAATACAGTAAGACAGAGTATAGAGGCATGGCGGAAGCCAAAACAGTAAGTAAACAATGTCCAATGAGCTGTGACAGTCTGTATGCAAAAAGACTTTTCATATATATATACAGTCAGTGACAAAACAGTATGTACATATATACAATCATTCAGTTCAGGGACCTAATCCCTATTAAAGAGTAGTAACAGTCTATACAGTATACACAGTAAACAAAACAGATACAGAGACAGACAGGGGACTAAAACACCCCAAGCCATAGCTCGGCAGGCTCGGAACTGTGATGACCCCAAGATGCATGTCACAATTATTAGTAATTAATTATGTACTAATATGAATTAATTGAGAAATATCTGTTTGAATTGGAAAAAAATATCTGTTGGAACTACAAATTCGGGACTGAAATTGACAACCATAATGGGTTCGGAAAACGAAATTGAACACACCTATGTGATACCGAAAATTTTTAGAACCATTTGGGACGTTTAATTGAGAACTGAATTTCGTCTGATTCGCTAAGTTCTGTATGGCTCAAGTTTTTGGCATAATTGTTTATATAACTAAAGTTATAGATAAGGATTCTTTGTTGACCCATTGTTGACTCAAAACAAAAGAAAATAAAATATCTGGGAAGGAGAAAGAGAGGGAATTCGTGAGATAGGGAGAAGCAAAAGGGGAGAAGAGAAAAGAAAAGAGAATCAAACTAACCTTCTACAAATAAGTGATTAAGGTACGGATCTTCTTCTAATGTTGTGAAATAGGGTTGATTCATGCATAATCTCTTGGTAAATAAGTGGATTTAAGGGGAAATTATGTTTAATTGATCATATTATGTTGTCTTTGCATCTAGAAATCATTTGTGAGCATACATGGCATAAGATCATGAAATTCATGTTTATATTTGGCTTATTTGAGGGAGACCCCCATGGAATTTAAGAAGGGAAGCTTTTGTGTGCATATTTATGATTTTTCATTTTAAATCAAGGTTTGATTCCTTATATGATGCATTTGGGTTTTGTTTGGAAGTTTTAAAGCTTAATTTAAAGTATTTTCAAGTGTTTGGGCCTTGAGTTTTCTGATTTGGAAGTTGATTTTTGCAAATGGAGGCCCACGGTTTAACAGAAAATGGGACTGGTTTTCACCCAGATTTTTGTAGGCCGCTCGAGCGGGGGTTTTGCCGCTCGAGCGGGGATTTCGTGCATCCAGTATTTTTGACACAGTTTACAGTCCGCTCGAGCGGGGGAACACACGCTCGAGTGGGGACCTATTTTTCTGAAATTTCACAAAGTGTTCCAATGCATGTTTTGGCATCCTCATTATATTTTAGGTATTCCCAAGCCTTAATTAAGTTATGTTAACAAGGTTATGAGATGGAAGCATCATTAAGAGATTACAAGTATGTGGTTACTTTATGTGTGAATAAATCATGCTATAATGTTTGTATTTGTAGGTCAAACCTTGAAGACCGTGCAACCGGTTTTGGAAACCCACTGTGAGTAACATTTCTGTAAAGTTATGTTAATATGAACTGTATTTCAAACGTGATACGTTAAGTTATGTTTTTGAAATGTGATTTTGATTCTGTGAACGAATATCCTGTTTGCGAATCTAGTATGGCATCTACGGATAGTCCCAAGTCATGGGGGACGGCATGAAAATGCGGGTCCATGACAAATATATGATACGAGATCTCGTTAGCCACTTCATTGTGGTGATATGTGTTTAATCGGTATCCGGAACCGATTACTCTAGTCGGAAGACGTTATGTGTATGTTCCGTGAGATGTACCATTATGATATGTTCTGATATGACTGATTATGAATGATTCGATTTACGGATATATGTTATATGGAATTCGTTCACTACCCCTTTACTTTAATGTTATTCACTGAGTTTTAGCTCACTACCCCTTTGTATATATGTATTTACAGGTGAGCGTTCTGGGAGTCAAGCCTAGGCGAAGTCTTGACCGAGCCGCCGTTTTGAAGCCTACCTGGTGTTTTGTGTGCCTCCGAGCTGGGGCTAGGCTTGGAAGGCCGTTAGTGAGTTTTGTTTTGTTGTACATTTGTGGCATGTGCCTATGTTTTATGTATGATCTTTTGTTACATGTTATGTAATGTAAGTGGGTAAATTAACATTTTTGGCATGTAAATATTTGTTCATATATATGCACAGCTCTTTGGACTATAGTATTCTGTCTTCGCTTCTGCGAGCCCCGGTTATTTATGTTTTGTACAGGAAGGCCTTTGGTAATCTTGGATTACTGGCTAGTTACGATGCCAAACTTCTAGGGGCGGGTTTGGGTCGTGACAGGAACCTCGCAGTGAGGCACAGTAGTTGACTTGACAAAAAGGGGAGCCTAACCCACACTTCTAGCTCCGGTCTGGTGCCTGAACACCTACATATATATATATATAAACAGTGAGCTAAAGCCCAGTGAATAACATAATGCGTAAAGAGGTTAAGAATGAATGTCCGTACAGTAATGAAAACAGTTCATTAAACCAGTATTTCAGTCGTTCAGTCAGTACAGTCATATGTGGTACATCCATTAGCATAACAGTACAGTAAACAGTAGGTCTTAAAAGACCGAACAGTCAATGATGGCCATCAATCAGTAAACAATAGTGGTTCCAACAAGGGATCCGACAGAGATCTCTGTGACAGTAACAGTAAATAGTAATTGCTAAGGATGCCACAATACAGTTCAGAATATAGGACATATATTCATTCAATTAACAGTATTGATTCAGAAAACAGTTCAGTTAAACAGTCAGAAAACATTCTTAGTTGAACATATCTTTAGACAATTGTTACTCACAAAGTTCTAGGCTACAGTAAGCTAGAGCGCGTCTCCAGTCGCCAACCCTACACAGTATACAGATTGAACACACACTTAGCTACACAGTGGGAAAGATGATAACTTAATCCCTAATTGCCTCAGTGTGTTCTACATCTATATCCTCATTAAGATGCCTTAAACTAAGCCTAATAATGCCTAGGATGGAATGAGGATGCAAAGATGCACTTTAAAAGCATTTTCAGAATTTTCAGAAAACAGGGGTCCCGCTCGAGCGTAGGTTACTCTGCTCGAACGGACATGCAGACAACGGTTCCCGCTCGAGCGTCACTTCCACGCTCGAGCGGACTACAAAACAATCAAAAGTACTGGATGCTCAAAAATCACGCTTGATGGGCGCTCGACACCCGCTCGAGCGTAAGACACAAGGTCCCGCTCGAGCGTCAATTCTTCCGTTCGAGCGGACTTTAAAACAGTGCAAAGTACTGGGAGCACGAATTTCCCGCTTGAGCGCCACTTTCCCCGCTCGAGCGGGAGTCCAAAATCTGGAATTTCTAGATTTGAACTTCCAAGCTCAAATCAAGTTCCAATGTATCAAAATCAATTCCTTTGGGTCCATTTTTGGGAAAACACTTGTAAATACATAGAATAACGTGATTCAAAGCTCAATTTGTAAAATCAAGGCCCAAAGGTAGTTTAATTAAATCCAAATTCAAACCAATTTTTCATGAACTAACTTCAAACATGACATGCAAGACTTTGAATCAATTCAAAGCTTCAATACATGCTCAAGCGAAATCATTTGAGAACAAGATGATTTCATGACCCTTAAACATAATCATGAGCATGCATGTACCAAATTCTATGTAATCAACCTCAAAATGCAAGGATATAGCCATGCATGCAACAATTAAGCTTCAATTCAACAATTAAGAGCCATAACTTGGCTCAAGACTTTAACTATGTTCTAGACCATGCAAGAACCACTTAAATTCATGAACAAAAGGGTAGTTACTCTACCTTAGGTCTTGAATTAAAGGTCTAGGAGCTCAATTTGCAATACTCTCTTCAATTCCTTCAATTCCAAGCAAAATGTAAGGAACTCAAGTTGTAATCACTCTATACCTCTCACTCTCTCTCTCTAGTCGGTTGTGGGTTCAAAATGACTGAGGGAAAAAATGTTGAATCTAAATCTCAAGTTGGTCTATGAAGTGGCCCACTCACAATGGCATCATGGTAATAAGTCCAATTCATGTATTACACACTATTTAATCTAATTTAATCATACCAAATCAAATTTCAGATAAATATGCCATAAAGTCTTATAAATTATGATGGTCGTAAAACATCAATCAATTCCTTTTTCGGCCGCCGATAAGGCCTTCAATTTGCAGTTCAAACATAAAAACATGAACATATAATCAAACAGGCAACAGATAGAAATGCAATATAACAGATATAGTTTCAAATTCCAGTCAGTCAGTCCAGTATTTCAATCAATTCAATTATCCATCTTAATCAGTCTCAGTTTAGCAATAATCGGTAATCAGTGGTGAGGGTTATTACAGTCTCCCCTCCTTAAAAAGAGTTTAGTCCTCTAAACTCGACTTACCTTCGTTTTGGAAGAAAATAGGATTCAGCGGAAACAGTTCAGGATATTTTTTAGCCATGTCATTTTCCCTTTCCCAAGTGGCATACACGCCACCATGGTTTTGCCAGTCAACTTTCACTAACGGGATCTTTTTGTTTCTCAACTTTTTGATCCGTCTGTTCACAATCTGGATAGGCCGTTCTTCATAAGTGTAGTCATCACTTAGCACTACACGGGTCGGCTCAATCACATGGAAGGGATCCCGGAGGTAATCCCTTAACATAGAAATGTGGAAGACGTTATGCATATGCTCCATTTCAGGAGGAAGCGCAACTTGATACGCCACCGGATTGATTTTCTCAATAATCTCATACAGTCCGACATATCTTGGCGCTAACTTGCCTTTAACCCTAAAACGAGTCTGGCCTTTCATTGGTGTCACTTTCACGAAAACGTGATCACCTACTTCATATTCTCTGTCCCGCCTTCTGACATCTGCATAACTTTTCTGTCTGCTCTGTGCAGTTTTCAGTCTCTGTTGTATCAGTTTTACTTTCTCAGTCGTTTCATATACAATCTCGGGCCCAAGCAAAGATCCATCTCAAACTTCTGCCCAGCAAATCGGAGATCTATATTTTCTGCCATACAATGCCTCAAAAGGCGCCATACCAATACTTGAATGGAAGCTGTTGTTGTAGGCGAATTCAGCCAATGGCAAATGGCTTTCCCAGTTTCCCTGAAAATCAAGGACACACATTCTCAGTAAATCCTCCAGAGTCTGGATGGTCCTTTCTGACTGGCCATCTGTCTGAGGATGATAGGCACTACTCAATCTCAGCTCAGTACCCAATGCAGTCTGTAAGCTTTGCCAGAATCTCGATGTAAACTTCGAATCTCTGTCAGAAACAATGGACACAGGCACTCCATGCAATCTAACAATCTCATCAATATAAATCACAGCCAATTTGTCCGCATTATAAATTGTTTTGACAGGTAAGAAGTGGGCAGATTTAGTCAGTCTATCAACAATAACCCAAATCGAGTCCATACCTTTACTGGAGCGAGGTAACCCAACAATGAAATCCATGGTGATATGTTTCCATTTTCACTCCGGTATTGGTAAGGGCTGCAATAAGCCTGCGGGTCGTTGATGTTCAACTTTGACTTGTTGGCAATGAAGACATTTTGATACAAAATCAGCAATTTCTTTCTTCATTCCTGGCCACCAGAAATTCAGTTTCAGATCTTGGTACATTTTCGTATTCCCCGGATGGATAGAAAATTTTGAATTGTGGCCCTCTTGCAGAACTCTTCTTTTCAGTTCAGAATCATTCGGTGCACACAGTCTTTCTTGAAATTTCAGTACATTATTTTCAAATTTGAAACCCGGTCTTGGTTTAGATTCCCTTTCTTCGATGATCTTCTTCAAGAAGTCATCTAATTGCTGTTTCTCTTTAATTTCCTCAATCAGTGCCGGTTGAGCAGAAATAGCAGCTAAGATTCCACCTTGTTCTCGCAAAACAATTTCAATTTCAGATTTTTCAAGGTCACAAAGCAACTCTTTCTGTCTGGTAAGCAAACAGGCTAAATTTCCAATCGATTTCCGACTCAATGCATCGGCAACGGTGTTGGCTTTTCCCGGATGGTACAAAATCTGTAGGTCATAGTCTTTAATCAATTCTAGCCATCTCCGCTGTCTCATGTTCAGTTCTTTCTGTGTGAAGAAGTATTTCAAACTTTTGTGGTCGGTATATACTTCACACGTCGCCCCATAAAGGTAGTGACGCCAGATTTTCAGTACAAATACTACTGCAGCAAGTTCTAGATCATGGATTGGGTAGTTCTTTTCGTGCGGTCTCAGTTGTCGGGAAGCATAGGCAATTACTCTCCCATTCTGCATTAAAACACATCCCAAACCCTTATGAGAAGCATCACTAAATACAGTATAACCATCCGTACCTGAAGGTAGGGTAAGAACCGGTGCAGTTACAAGTCGAGTTTTCAACTCTTGGAATGCTGATTCCCTTTCGTCAGTCCAGTAAAATGATATCCCCTTTTGTGTCAGTTGAGTCAATGGTAAGGCAATTTTGGAAAAATCTTTGACAAATCTTCTGTAATACCCGGCTAATCCCAAAAAGCTTCGGACTTCTGTCACATTTGTTGGTCTAGGCCAGTTTACTACAGCTTCAATTTTCTGCGGATCAATAGAAATTCCATCTTTGCTAACAACATGTCCCAAAAACATAACATGATCAAGCCAAAACTCACATTTAGACAGTTTAGCATAAAGTTTCTGTTCTCTTAGGGTCTGCAGGGCAAGTCTCAGATGATGTTCATGTTCTTCTCTAGTCTTAGAATAAATCAGGATGTCATCAATGAATACAACAATAAAGTCATCGAGGAATGGTTTAAAGATTCTGTTCATGAGGTCCATAAATGCAGCAGGTGCATTGGTAACTTCGAAAGGCATAACTAAAAATTCGTAATGTCCATACCTCGTTCGAAAAGCAGTTTTATCAATGTCTTCTGGTTTAACTTTCAACTGATGATATCCAGATCTGAGATCTATCTTAGAGAAAACTTGAGCACCCTGTAACTGATCAAATAGGTCGTCAATACGTGGTAATGGATATTTATTTTTCACAGTTACCTTGTTCAGTTCGCGGTAGTCAATGCAGAGTCTCAGTGAGCCGTCCTTCTTTTTCACAAACAAGACGGGTGCACCCCACAGTGAAGTACTGGGCCTGATGAACTTTTTGTCTAACAGTTCTTGCAGTTGCACTTTCAATTCTTTCAGTTCAGTTGGAGCCATCCGGTAAGGAGCTTTAGATACTGGCTGTGTTCCCGGAACCACATCAACGGTGAATTCAATCTCTCTGTCAATCAAATCCCCTGGCAGATTTTCTGGAAAAACATATGGGAATTCTCTGACTATAGGAATACTGTTCACATTAGCACTATCATCAGTAGATACAGTCAATACAGAACACATATATCCTTTACACCCTTTCTAATCAATTTAACAACTTTCACAGATGAAATCAAATACGGAGGAGGTACTACTCCACTTCCATTAAACACAAATTCAGGCAAGCCAGGTGGATGGAAAACTACTTGTTTCGTTACACAGTCTATGGTGGCATGATATTTCCTTAACCAGTCCATTCCCAATATTACATCAAAATGGTCTATGTTCAGAGGCAGTAAGTCAATAAACAGATGTGCATCTCCAACAATAATTTTACAAGCAGGGTACATGTATGCACAAGTCATGGATCCCCCAACGGGTGATGATACAGCTAACAAGTAATTCATGGGTTCTAAGGGTCTATTCAATTTTCGTGAAAAAGCATGCGATACGTAAGAATGTGTAGACCCCGAATCAATCAGTACACATGCACTTTGAGTACAAATAGAGAGAATACCTGACACTACGGTCTTGGTATTTTGGACGTCTCTCGGTACTAGGGCGAACACTCGGCCCTGCCTCATAGGCTCTTTCCCGGTAGCTTTAGGGTTCGGTTTTGGTGCAACAGTCGATGCTGCCACGCTTGGTGTAGCTTTGCTATTGGCCTGCGGAGCAGAGGGGCAGTCTTTAACCATGTGGCCCACCTTGCCACACCTGTAACAAGCACCAGAGATTTTGTAACAAACTCCCTTGTGATTCTTACCACATTTAGAACAGGGTGGTATGAAACCACTCCCTTGGCTGGGGCTAGTTGTTGAACCCGTATTCTGTTTCTTGTTCAATGGGTTATGCTTGCCTTTCTTGAATTTAAAACCCTGCCTTTTTCCGCGCCATTCTGACGCTGGTGTTTCAGTTTTCAGTGCCTCGATGTTTGATTCAGCCATCAAAGCTCGGTCAAGGACATTTACATAGTTCGGTAGCTTCAAAACATTAATTCTGTCCAGTATTGCAACATTCAGGCCGCCTTCAAACTTTCTGGCCTTCTTGTAATCAGTGTCCACCATATGTGGTGCATATCTAGCAAGCTCGGTGAACTTTGTTTCATATTCAGCAACGGACATTGTGCCCTGTCTCAGCTGTTCAAATTCAGTTACTTTTCTGTCTTTGACACACTGCGGAAAATATTTCTCGAAGAAGGCTCCTTTGAATTGAGCCCAAGTCATTACAGTGTTGTCATTACGGATGAGCATCCACCATCTTCTAGCTTCCTCTTGCAGAGTAAAGGTGGCCAACAATACTTTATGTGCTTCAGAGCACGGGAACACTTCAAATAACTTTTCAGTCTCAAGAACCCATGCTTCAGCTTTTAACGGTTCGAGGCCTCCCTGAAAGGATGGCGGTTTCATTTTGCTGAACTTATGGGTGAGAGCAATTATGTCCCCATCATTAACATTCACATTCTGTTCCGGTTGTTGGTTCTGTTGTTGATCCAATCTTTCAGTTATCAATTCTATCATTCTCTCCAGTCTTGCCATTCTTGCCTCAGAGGATGAGGATTCAGATTCATTTGCAGTTCTTGTATTATCCATTTCACTATAAGCAGTTATAGCAATTATCAGCATAAGCAGTTGCATACTTAAACAGTTTATCACATTAGCATATATTCAGTCATGTCATAGCCACACACTTATCATGCTCATGCGATGCCCTAATCACTTTTCTAGGACACCCTATAGCTCATTTGGACACGTGTGTGTGGTATAACTCGTGGTAAGTATCGCTCTGATACCACTCTGTCATGACCCAAACCCGCCCCTATGGGTTTAGCACCGTAACCGGCCAGTAATCCGAGATTACCGAAGGCCTGCTTAACAGTAATACAGTAAGACAGAGTACAGGGGCATAGCGGAAGCCAAAACAGTAAGTAAACAATGTCCAATGAGCTGTGACAGTCTGTATGCAAAAAGACTTTTCATATATATATACAGTCAGTGACAAAACAGTATGTACATATATACAATCATTCAGTTCAGGGACTTAATCCCTATTAAAGAGTAGTAACAGTCTATACAGTATACATAGTAAACAAAACAGATACAGAGACAGACATGGGACTAAAACACCCCTAAGCCATAGCTCGGCAGGCTCGGAACCTCGCAGTGAGGCACAGTAGTTGGCTTGACAAAAAGGGGAGCCTAACCCACGCTCCTAGCTCCGGTCTGGTGCCTGAACACCTACATATATATATAAACAGTGAGCTAAAGCCCAGTGAATAACATAATGCGTAAAGAGGTTAAGAATGAATGTCCTTACAGTAATGAAAACAGTTCATTAAACCAGTATTTCAGTTGTTCAGTCAGTACAGTCATATGTGGTACATCCATTAGCATAACAGTACAGTAAACAGTAGGTCTTAAAAGACCGAACAGTCAATGATGGCCATCAATCAGTAAACAGTAGTGGTTCCAACAAGGGAACCGACAGAGATCTCTGTGACAGTAACAGTAAACAGTAATTGCTAAGGATGCCACAATACAGTTCAGAATATAGGACATACATTCATTCGATTAACAGTATCAATTCAGAAAACAGTTCAGTTAAACAGTCAGAAAATATTCTCAGTTGAACATATCCTTACACAATTGTTACTCACAGAGTTCTGGGCTACAGTAAGCTAGAGCGCGTCTCCAGTCGCCAACCCTACACAGTATATAGATTGAACACACACTAAGCTATACAGTTGGGAAAGATGATAACTTAATCCCTAATTCCCTCAGTGTGTTCTACATCTATATCCTCATTAAGATGCCTTAAACTAGGCCTAAGAATGCCTAGGATGGAATGAGGATACAAAGATGCACTTTAAAAGCATTTTCAGAATTTTCAGAAAACAGGGGTCCCGCTCGAGCGTAGCTTACTCCGCTCGAGCGGACATGCAGACAACGGTTCCCGCTCGAGCGTTACTTCCCACGCTCGAGCGGACTGCAAAACAGTCAAAAGTACTGGATGCTCAAAAATCACGCTCGATGGGCGCTCGACACCCGCTCGAGCGTAAGACACAAGGTCCCGCTCGAGCGTCAATTCTTCCGCTCGAGCGGACTTCAAAACAGTGCAAAGTACTGGGAGCACGAATTTCCCGCTCGAGCGCCACTTTCCCCGCTCGAGCGGGAGTCCAAAATCTGGAATTTCCAGATTTAAACTTCCAAGCTCAAATCAAGTTCCAATGTATCAAAATCAATTCCTTTGGGCCCATTTTTGGGAAAACACTTGTAAATACATAGAATAACGTGATTCAAAGCTCAATTTGTAAAATCAAAGCCCAAAGGTAGTTTAATTAAATCCAAATTCAAACCAATTTTTCATGAACTAACTTCAAACATGACATGCAAGACTTTGAATCAATTCAAAGCTTCAATACACGCTCAAAAGAGCCAAATCGTTTGAGAACAAGATGATTTCATGAACCTTGAACATAATCATGAGCATGCATGTACCAAATTCTATGTAATCAATCTCAAAATGCAAGGATATAGCCATGCATGCAACAATTAAGCTTCAATTCAACAATTAAGAGCCATAACTTGGCTCAAGACTTTAACTATGCTCTAGACCATGCAAGAACCACTTAAATTCATGAACAAAAGGGTAGTTACTCTACCTTAGGTCTTGAATTAAAGGTCTAGGAGCTCAATTTGCAATACTCTCTTCAATTCCTTCAATTCCCAAGCAAAATGTAAGGAACTCAAGTTGTAATCACTCTATACCTCTCACTCTCTCTCTCTAGTCGGTTGTGGGTTCAAAATGACTGAGGGAAAAAATGTTGAATCTAAATCTCAAGTTGGTCTATGAAGTGGCCCACTCACAATGGCATCATGGTAATAAGTCCAATTCATGTATTACACACTATTTAATCTAATTTAATCATACCAAATCAAATTTCAGATAAATATGCCATAAAGTCTTATAAATTATGATGGTCGTAAAACATCAATCAATTCCTTTTTCGGCCGCCGATAAGGCCTTCAATTTGCAGTTCAAACATAAAAACATGAACATATAATCAAACAGGCAACAGATAGAAATGCAATATAACAGATATAGTTTCAAATTCCAGTCAGTCAGTCCAGTATTTCAATCAATTCAATTATCCATCTTAATCAGTCTCAGTTTAGCAATAATTGGTAATCAGTGGTGAGGGTTATTGATTTCTATTGTACGGGGAGCAAATATTCATCACTGGTTGTACTCATTATGTCCAAGCTTTACTTCACTCCGATTAACTTGAGAACACAACGACGGTGAGGTACATGGCGAGTGGTTGCTGGAAAAACCCTTCGACGATCAAATTCATCAAGCATGTTTTTGGCATTATTTTGACACGCTTAAACTCTATTTTTGGCTGGTTTGGCCACTTATTGCTTTCATCTTGCACTTGTAGTGCAATCATGCCTACTAGCTTAACATGCTTAATGAATTAGCCTATCATTTTAGCTTGTGTTAGCTCCATTCCAGCACATTTTTGGCTAATGTTTTAGCATGCTTTAACTCTGTTTTGAGTGGTCTTGTTCATATGAGGCTTTCTTAGTATGCTTATATTGTAATTGTGCTAAATTGCCTAACATGTGCTATTGTTTTGGCCTCTAAGTCTACCCATTCTTAGCTTAGTTTAAGCATGTTTTAGGCTATGTTTTTACATGCTTCAACGCTATTTTGGGTTGGTTAGTGCAATTGAAGCTTGCTTTTTGTGCTTATAGTGCATTTGTGCTTACTAGTCTAGCATGCCTAATGAGTTAGCCTATTGTTTTAGCTTGTGTTGGCTTAACTCCAGCACATTTTTGCTAATGTTTTGGCATGCTTTAACTCTGTTTTGGACTGCTTTGATTATATGAGCCATGTTTTGTATAACTATAGTGCAAATGCTTTCACTAGCTTAGTGTTTTAAGGCCTCTAGCATGCTTTGTTTGTGATGTTTGTATGCCATAGCATCATTTTACATGTGATTTCAGCATCATAACCTCTGTCATATGCTCATGCACTGCACTCTTTCGTTGCTTTTGAGAGTTGTGCCTTGATGGGTCGTTGAACACACCAAAATTAAATACTAAACTATACCAAATTCTATCAGAATAATGGCAAGTCCAGGTATCGATCCACAGGGACAATTGTGAAATTAAAATAATTTAATTGTTAAATTCCTAAATTAATTTTGATAAAAAGATTGATTGTTCATAACCTAATTTAATAACAAATAAATTAAACTAAGGAATTAAATTATCAATAATAATTGAAATTGGGTTTACTGAATTGGGGAAAAATCCTAGGGTAAAGAATTCACCACTAACCACATAATTAGGGTTTCCAATTGAAATCAATTATGCTATGGTTTGAACGGATTAATGTTTCGCAACTACAAGCTCGAAGCATTTGACAAGAAGATCATCACATTCAATGTATGAGCACGAACCATCTCAAGTAATACGAATCGTTCACTCTAAACTAAGGTGGTGATACGACTCGTTCCTCATAGTATGGTTCGTCTCATACTTTGAATGTGAAGGAATAGAAAACACATGTATGGATAACATTCAACAATCACAGAAAGTCAAATATTCGAAGAGATAATGAAAAATATATAAAAGAAACTTCTAAATCACCATACAAATGTTCAAACCTTTACATAATTAAAAATCAAAAAGAAAACAAAATAATTACATGGCTAGGGTTTCATCAAAACCCTAGAAAAGAAGACTAGCCACTCATGGAGGAGTGGAAGGAGGTAGATGGAGAAGAAAACACCATAGGAGACATCCTTGAAGCTTTTTGTTTCTCTTCCCTTCCAAATCCTAGCCTCTCCCTTTAGGTCAAAACAAGTTCAGAACCCTAGAAAAGCCTTTTCCTTTTCTTTTTATACTTCTACTCACTTCCAAACAGGTTTAAAACATCGGTTTGACTTTTCTAGAAATAGTCAACTCTGTCCAAATTTTGTCTTTTTGCCCATTTTATGCTCCGACGATGTACAACCTGATTGACATTCAACACACATAAAGTATACAGTTTGACCAGCAAGTGAAGTTAAGAGATTCTAATTAACGGCCTCAATGATGTACAATTCGGCCTTAATCACATCCCCCAACTTACAACTTGCTAGTCCTCAAGCAAGTAAAATAAAAATAAAATAAAATAAAATAAAACAAAATCTATCTATTTCCTCTTTCGTGGGAAAAATGGTTACATTTAGCATATGCAACAAGCCTTTAAACCACAAGGTTACCCCAAGTGGACGAGTAAAGTCTCGTGAGGGTTTCCAGAAATGATATCCACAAACATTAACATATTCATATATACTCAACAACAAATGACCACACTACTCCACTTAACAATCAACTTATGTGCCACTACAGTGTGATATTGAGACATCATGAGTCATTAAAGGCACAGTGGACAAGCATGAAGGAACCTATTGAGTCGAAACCACAATTCAGTTAATACAAAAGTAAAGTCCTCTGTACTTGTGCATGCTAGTAAACAAGTCATGAGTACCCTTGGTGTAAAGTGCAATCTCCATATTAGTTAACTATCCACTATAATAGCCCAGTGTAACTCATAATAACACCCAACATATACAGAAAAACTAACTTGTTGCAGCCAAGATTCTCAAAAGTTGTTTTTTTTTTTTTTAAATGACTGTGCAATGTCCTGATCCATTAAGCTTTCTAATCAACTCATGTAACAAGCATTGGGCCAATGACTCCCAAACCAGACGGTTTTAGGGCACTAGGTGTAAAGACACCCCTACGGGCTTAATAACTCGAGTTGAAAAGGCTATGAATCCGAACAAGTCATTCTTCTTATTTTTCCTTAACTGTGCAATGTCCAAGTCCCTTGAGCTTTCTAATCAACCCATGTAGCAAGTTTTGGGCCAATGACTCCCAAACCAGACGGTTTTAGGGCATTAGGTGTAGAAACACCCCTACGGGCTTAATAACTCGAGTTAAAACGGCTACGAACCCAAACAAGTCAAGTTTTTTTTTTTTTAATTAATTTATTTTTTAAGAATCTTGGCTCCTCATTTATTCTTTTTTGCAACTCTAGCTATTATCAATGATGTACACAAGGGATTATAATAAAAAGATCACCGCTATGATAGTGTGTTCATGTGAATTAAGGCATACTCATGACAAGTGTACTAATACCACAAACACAGACAACTCTCCTCGTGCAAACATCGCATGCAAGTATCTACCCAATAAACCCTTTTCATACAAGTCTACTATGATCTCCAATTAACATATGCAAATATCATTACCCTACTAGCAAAAAGTCACATCAAGTGAAGTAATGCAATCAAGTGAAACATGTATAAGCATGAATTATGAGCTAAATAGAAATGCACAAAAGAAAATATAACCCTCATCCCCCAACTTGAATATGACATTCCTCAATGGAAAAGTAAAGAGAAATAAGAGAATATTACCAGAATTGTAGGTGCACATCCAGGTAGGCAGAGATGAACATATACACACCTTTTTGTTTGTGTTTTTTTGTTTTTTGGAAGAAAATAAAGAACTAAAAAGAAAAAGAAAAAGAAAAATAAAATAAAAGTAAAAGAGACAAAGCAATATACAGGCGGGTACTACGGGGAAGCCGGTGGTGGCGATGGCGGGAAATGCTGGGTGAACAAGGCTTGCATCAAAGAGCGCGTCTCAAAGGTGTCATCCTGAACCCGTTGCTGGTGGGCAAGCAGCTGGTCGAAGGTCGCCCGAGAATAGTCGCAATACGCCTGAAAATCCGTGCGCCACTCTATGAGACTCTGGTGATGAGCACGAAAAGTACTGTGGACCTGATCCACAGAGTGCTGAAGCTGTAAGTACTCCTCGTGAGTCATGTA
The DNA here is from genome assembly GCA_030407325.1 of Camellia japonica. Classification (NCBI taxonomy): domain Eukaryota; kingdom Viridiplantae; phylum Streptophyta; class Magnoliopsida; order Ericales; family Theaceae; genus Camellia; species Camellia japonica. The sequence goes on from JAPPVO010000016.1 coordinate 6,458,682, forward strand.
GAGCGGGTCCCCTTGGGGAGGCACGGGGGGAACAGGATGAGGTGGGTGGTCGTGTACGGGGTCCTGGGCCTCATCAACTAGGGCACCAACCAGCTGCGGGATACGAGATATGCTATGCTGCCATTCCCGCTGGCCGAAAGTCGAATACCCTCTGTCAATCTCCTCATCCTCAGCAATGGGGAGGTGGTTCAGCTGAAACACAAATGTCAGCAGATTGGCAAATGGTAGTGGCCAAGTCAGGTTTTGCATAGGATCAGGCCGAACTGCCTCTCGTAGAAATTTCCGCAAATGCATCCAGATGGTATGCGCAAGTGGGACCTGATAGCCATACTGATACCCGTGTAAGACCCGAACAAACTCCAACCAACACTCAGCTCGATGCCCAAGTGGAAGGACATTCTTATGGACCACGGAATCAAGGAATAGCAAGCGGCTAGGCAGCTTGCTCCACCGCAAGCATGTGAAATTGAGGTCACCGTGGGCCCCCGGGAAGTATTGCTGGATGAGGCTATGGATGGGCTGTCGATCCTCAACTTCCGGGAAGGGCTGATATTCCGGCTTGGCGAAAAACCCTAACACTGTGGCAATCATGGATGAGGTGATGTGGATAGCCTGACCATCAATATTAGAGAGCAGTCCATTCTCGGTGGGTGACTTATATAGGTTATGGTAGAAGAGTCGTACCAGACGAGGATAAGTGGGCGCTGTCACAGTGCAAACGCCCAACTGCTGCCGGAGTCAGAGCTGCTCAACGGCCTAAGTAGTGTCTGCTTCACCCTGAAAAAATTGCAGGTTGAACTACGTGAGCTTGTGAAGAGGGCGTGAAGCCCACTCCGGCCGGGGCAAGTCACCCGGTGGTGGTGGCGAGGATGGTGGTGACGGTGGTGGCGGTGGCGTTGAAGAGGAGGAACCCCTGGCCTTTTTGGAGGCCCGAGCAACACATCGAGTCATATCCTGCACACACCAAAAGCAAATAGACACAAACCTATGGAACCAATCATGAGAATAGAATAAAATATGAAAGCACAAGTTTGCCCACTAATGTACCATATGCAATTCCCCAATTTTTTTTTTGAATATAAAAACGAAAATAATTAAATAAATGAATAAAAATGACATTAAATTAAATTGACTAAATTATAAAATAGACTACACTAAACTAAACTAAACTATAAAATAAGTAAACTACAAAAGAGATTAAAGTATAGAATAAAATAGCCTAAACTAAACAGTTTTTTTTTTGAAGAAAATAAAATAAAAGTAAAATAAAAATTCAGAAAATAAAATAAAATAAAAACTCAACTACTTAATAATTAAATGAACAATGACATCATAAAATAAGATAACAATAAAATCACTAACTACACAAGTATAATAAAAATAAAAATAAAACCAAAATCCACTAACTAATTAAACTAACCAGAAACAGTACAAAGCAATTTAAACTAAACAAATATATCAAATAAAAAAAAAAAAACTAAATTAGGACCATTATTTATGAGGTTTTTTTTTTGAAATTTACCGCACGTGCGCCGGAGATGGCCGCACGTGCGGCGTTCTTCTTCTCCAGACGCAGATTTGTGTTGAAGTATGGTTTTTTTTTTTTTTTTGAAACAAACTAAGTAAACTAAACATGGCTAAGTTAGTCGATTACTACATGGCTAAATAAACATGGCCAGATAAATAAAATAAAAAAAAAAGAAGAAACAACTAACAATAAACATGGCTAAGCTATTATTTATTTATTTATTTATTTATTTTTCTATTTTTCTGAGGATGAACACTAGATTAAATAATAACAGAATCAAAAACTCCACAAATTGATTCCTACATCCACAAATCTACATATAAAAGAAAAAAAATTACCTTGAAAAAGTGGAGAAAGAGAGAAAGAATGGAGGTTCGCCGGAAAAAATGGTGGTCGCCGGAGATTCGTCGGACGGAGAGGGAAGTGATGCCGGCGGTGAGATGATGGTGGTGAGGAAGAAGAAAAGGGAAGAAGAAAGAAGAAGAAGAAGAAGAAGAAGAAGAAGTGAATTTGGTGGGTTTGTGGGGTTAAGAGAGAGAGAGAGAGAGATGAGAGTTAAAGAGAGAGGGAAATCTGAGAGTGAAAGGGATTGGGAGAGAGAGAGAGAGAGAGAGAGAGAGAGAGAGTTAGATAAGGTTTGTCATATATTTTTTTTTTGTTTTTGTTTTTGTTTTAGTACGAAAATAAATAAATAAAAAACAAAATAAAAATAAATAAATAAAAACAATTTTTTTTTTGAAATTAAAAATAATTAAAAAGAAGAAGAAAACAAAACTTTTTTTTTTTCAAAAATTCCCATACGTGCGGGGCCCAGGCTGCACGTGCGGCTTGCCTCCGCACCTGCCCTCCGCACCTGCTTTTAAAGCAGAGTGCAACCTCTCAAATGCACAATTTCCCGCACGTGCGGGGCCCAAGCCGCACGTGCGGCGATTCACCCCTCGCGATTTTTTTTTTTTTTGAAAAATCGGCGTCCTGCACGTGCGGCTTGGTCAACGCCCCTCCGCCCGCACTTGCTTTTAAAGCAGGGGGCAAGCTCGAGTTTCACCAAATTGGCCGCACGTGGGGCGATTTCATCCCTTTTTTTTTTATTTTTTAAATTGAACAATATAACCATTTTTTTCATTATTATTTATTTATTTTTTAAATTGAACAAGTATAACATTTTTTTTTTTTAACACAGAAAATAAACATGAAAGCATGCTTTTAAACACAGAAAATAAACATTTCTACCTTCAATTGACATCCGGAATAAATATAGCACTAAAGAACATACGGAATGCCTACTAAAGGTATAATCTTCACGCGAAAACCACGGGTACTACTTTTCTCCCTAACTGTGTTTGTAATTTTCCCTATTCTCCAACAGGGTGACAGACTAGGTTGATTCGGTATCCAGAATCGAGGCGCATAAAGCTACCTCAACCTATGGGGCTGCCATACAGAGTTCAAGCCGAGGTAGTTTTGAAGCAATCTCCACACCCCTGGGTATTTAAACCAGACTCTAGTCTCGGAAATCCCAAACCTTTGTGTTCTAGGCTTTGCCATTCGAACTCTAGTTTCCACCGTCTCAGTTGGTCTCTTAGGAACTCACTACAAACACGGTTAGGTGGCTATACCAGACCGTCAGATGCCGTTCGGGCACGGCTAACACCAAAGGAATTACACCTTTAGAGGATTTAAAGTCTCCTAGACGCAAGTAAAGCATGACGAGAACAAAGAAAAACAAAATAGCATAGAAGGGAAAGAAAAGAGAACAAGAAAGTAATCCATCAATCGTAGTAAAATGGGTCCATCAATGCAATGGACTCAATCATATCCCCATTCCCAATCCCCTCTATATATGGTTTCAATCTTTGGCCATTCACTTTGAAAGTGTGGCCAGTCTTTGGATCTCGCACCTCAACGGCGCCATGAATGAATGCCTCAACAACTACAAAGGGGCCATCCCATCTTGATCTTAGCTTACCCGGAAAGAGTCTCAATTTTGAATTAAAAAGCCACACTTTTTGGTCGGGTTCAAAGGATTTCCTGTTAATGTGCTTGTCATGGAATTCTTTAGTCCGAGCTTTAAAAACTCTCGAACTCTCATATGCATCATTCCGGATTTCCTCCAACTCATTGAGTTGCAATTTCCGGTTGAGCCCAGCTGCGGCCATATCGAAGTTAAACTTCTTTATGGCCCACAATGCTCGGTGCTCAAGTTCAACCGGGAGATGGCAAGCTTTGCCGAACACCGCTCTATATGGTGACATCCCAATGGGTGTCTTATAAGCAGTGCGGTAAGCCCATAATGCATCAATTAACCGTTGTGACCAATCTTTCCTATCCGGTCTCACCGTTTTCTCAATTATGTGCTTTACCTCCCTATTTGAGACTTCCACTTGGCCACTAGTTTGAGGGTGATATGGAGTGCCAACTTTATGAGTGATAGAGTATTTCTTAACTACCGACTCAAAGAACCGGTTACAAAAATGTGTACCCTGATCACTTATTATGGCTCTAGGAAACCCAAAACGACTAAAGATGTTTTCATGCAAAAACTTGATTACCACTCTATGATCGTTTGTTCGGGTAGCTATTGCCTCCACCCACTTAGACACGTAATCTACTGCCAAAAGAATGTACTCAAACCCGAATGACGACGGGAAAGGGCCCATAAAATCAATCCCCCACACATCAAATATTTCTACCACAAGAATAGGGGACATTGGCATCATGTCACGCCGAGACATCGAACCCATTTGCTGACAGCGCAAACAAGTTCTACAAAATTGATGGGCATCTTTAAAAATTGTGGGCCAATAAAACCCACTCTGTAAAATCTTGGCGGCCGTTTTATGCCCACTAAAATGACCGCCACATGCAGAAGAATGACAAAATGTAAGAATGCTATGCACCTCACTCTCCGGCACACACCGTCGGATCACTTGGTCGGAGCAATATTTAAACAACTCCGGATCCTCCCAAAAGTAATACCTGACCTGCGAAAAGAATCGATCTTTGTCTTGCTTAGACCAATTCTGTGGAATTTGCCCAATGGCCAAGTAATTCACAATATGTGCAAACCACGGGGGGCTCGCTTGTGACAGCTCAAAGAGTTGTTCGTCCGGAAACGAATCATGCAAAATAAGAGGGTCACTATTATACTCAACAAGGATTCGGGAGAGATGATCCGCCACCACATTCTCGGATCCTTTCTTATCACGGATCTCTAAGTCAAATTCCTGAAGCAACAAAATCCATCTAATCAACCTAGGTTTGGTCTCTTTCTTAGATAATAAATACCGCAAAGCGGCATGATCAGTGAAGACTATGACCTTGGAACCTAGGAGATAAGATCGGAATTTGTCTAAGGCAAAGACCACAGCTAGCAACTCTTTCTCGGTGGTAGTATAATTCAATTGTGCATCCGAGAGAGTGCGACTAGCATAGTATATAGCAAATGGTGCCTTATTGACCCTTTGGCCCAACACAGCCCCGACAGCATAATCGGAGGCATCACACATGATTTCAAAGGGAAGCGACCAATCTGGTGATTTCATGATTGGGGAGGTGGTCAAGGCCATTCTCAGTGTTTCAAATGCCTTTAAGCATGCCTCATCAAAGACAAAAGGCGCGTCCTTAACTAGTAAACTACACAAAGGACGTGATATCTTACTAAAGTCTTTGATGAACCTACGGTAAAAACCTGCATGCCCTAAGAAAGACCTAATTTGACGCACGGAATTGGGTGGAGGAAGGCCTGCAATGAGGTCAACCTTAGCCTTGTCAACCTCTATACCTCGAGGGGACACAATGTGTCCCAACACTATACCCTCACGAACCATAAAATGGCTCTTTTCCCAACTCAAGATTAGGTTTGCCTCAATACATCGTTCTAACACTCTAGTCAAGTTCCTAAGGCATTCCTCAAAAGACGGTCCAAACACCGAAAAGTCATCCATAAAAACCTCTAAGAATTTCTCCACCATGTCGGAGAAAATGGCCATCATACACCGTTGAAAGGTCGCCGGTGCATTACATAGCCCGAAGGGCATGCGCCTGTAAGCAAAAGTGCCAAAAGGGCATGTGAATGTGGTCTTTTCCTGGTCAGCGGGGTACACCGGGACTTGATTATACCCCGAATAGCCATCAAGAAAACAATAGAAACCCTGCCCCGCTAACCGCTCTAGGATTTGGTCAATGAAAGGTAAGGGAAAATGGTCCTTCCTAGTCGAGGAATTTAGTCTCCTATAATCAATGCACACTCGCCACCCAGTAGTGGTTCGTGTGGGGACTAACTCTCCTCCCTCATTCTTAACAACAGTGATGCCCGATTTCTTGGGCACCACTTGTGTGGGACTCACCCACTTGCTATCTGAGATGGGGTATATGATACCCGCATCCAACAATTTCAATAACTCCTTTTTCACCACCTCTTTCATGTTAGGATTTAGTCTCCGTTGCATTTCGCAAGAAGGTTTGGTGTCCTCCTCTAGATGTATATAATGCATGCACACGGAGGGATCTATCCCTTTCAAATCAGCCACTGATCACCCTATAGCACTCCGATGTGCCACGAGAACACTCATTAACTGACTCTCCTGCTCTGCAGTCAAGTCAGATGCAATGATAACTGGTAAAGTCTCCTGGGGCCCTAAAAATGCATACTTAAGTGAGGCCGGAAGTGGCTTCAACTCAAGTGTAGGTGGTGTGACCAAAGATGGTGTGGCAGGCTCTCTCGACAGAGGAGGAAGTGACTCAAACCGGGCTTTCCATGGAGGAAAATCCGGTGTAGAAGAAGAATTAAGCAAGACATTTACCTCATCAACTGACCCATCTATATCAAAATTTTCAAACCCAAAATGAGCTAGACAAGCCTCTAAAGGGTCCTCTACAAGAATGGAGGGCAAAGCCTCCTCCACAATCTCATCCACAACATCCACTAATAAGCACTCCTCTCTCTCATGAGGTTGTTGGGATGCTTGGAAAACATTAAGTTTCACTTGCATGTTACCAAATGAAACTTCCATAACCCCGGTCCGACAATTAATGCATGCATTGGCCGTAGCCAAGAAAGGTCGACCCAAGATCACCGGGATTTGTTTCCTAGAACTGGCTACCGGTTCCATATCTAAAACCAAAAAGTCAACAGGGAAGTAGAACCTATCAACCTTAACTAGCACATCCTCAATCATGCCTCGTGGCACTTTGAGGGACCGGTCAGCCAACTGAAGAGTAACAGTAGTGGGCTTCAACTCGCCAAGCCCAAATTCCTCGTACACAGAGTACGGCAACAAATTACACTAGCCCCTAAATCCAATAAGGCCCTATCAATGAAATGGTCCCCTATAATGCATGCAATGGTTGGGGCACCCGGGTCCTTAAGCTTAGGAGGTGTGTCATTCAACAAGATGGAGCTTACTTGCTCCGTGAGTAGGACCTTTTGGGACACATGTGTCCTAGATTTACGCTTTTGCGTACAAAGGTCCTTCAGAAATTTGGCATATGATGGTACTTGCTTAATTGCCTCCAACAGGGGGAGGTTGATTTTTACCTGTTTAAAGACCTCCATCATTGCCTCCATAGATGCCGCCTTCTTATTAAAAGGGGACGGTGTATCAAGGCACTGGGGAAAGGGTGCCTTAGGCACATATGGTGCCTTGGGCTCAAGTGAAGTACTAGGGACTAAGTCATCCCTCTTAAGTCTTTCCCCCTCACCCTTGCTCTCACTAGGTGAACCACCGTGGTCACCCTTCCTAATTCTAGTTGCATCAGACGCAACTGACTGAGGCTCTAATTCCCTACCACTTCTCAAAGCAACCACCGCCTGCACTTGCTCATGTTGCTTTCCATTCCCACCCGAACTCTCTGCCCCGTATTGTCCCTTAGGGTTGGCCACAGTTTGACTTGGTAATTTTTCCTCCTCTCTCCGATTCATGTTGTTAGCCATTTGACCCAATTGGGTCTCTAGCTTGGCAATAGAGTGAGTGTGGGAGTGAACTACCGGTGCTAACCCCTTAAGTTCTGAGAGAACTTCCAACACCTGAGTCTCAAAGGCAGAGTTGCCCTGAGGAACAGGCGGGGGTTGTGGTTGCCGATATGGTTGTGGGGGTCTATAAGGTTGTGGTGGTCGGTAAGATGATTGGTTGGCAAAATTATTGAAATTCTGCCTTGGTGGTGGAGGATTGTAAGAAGTGCCTTGTGAAGGGGGTCTCCATGAGAAATTAGGGTGATTTCTCCATCCCGGATTGTATGTGTTGGAGTATGGATCATTACCGGGGTTGGAGAATCCTTGAGCCGCATTCACATGCTCTTGGACTAACTCCGGAAATTGTGATGCCGAAGGGCACTCACTCAAGTCATGAGCAGGGCTCGCACAAATAACACATGCCTCGTGAAATTGAGGCTGATCTTGCTGGGTAGGGGCATGTCCCGTAACTAATAATTGGTCTATCTTGCGGGACAGTGCCTCTACTTGTTGGGCTAACTCTAGGTTTTGCCCAACCTCATAAATGCCCCCTCTTTTCGGGCTCCAACTACTAGTTGCCGGACTTGCCGGGCTGCGGAGGCATGGTGAAGGGAATTATCACTTAGTTCTCAAACAATTGCCATGCCTCGGCATCATTTTTAGACATAAATGTCCCACCACAGGACGAATCCACCATTTGGCGGTGCGGCTCAGTTAAGCCATAATAAAATGTTTGAACAAGTTGCCAATCAGGCACTTGGTGGTGGGGACACTGTTGGAGAAGGTCTCTAAGTCTTTCCCACGTCTCATGGAATTGCTCGCCATCCATTTGAGCAAAGTTTGTGATGGCTCGCCTAAGTTGGTTGGTTTTACCTATGGGAAAGTACTTCTCCAAGAACCGTTGCTGTAATTGGTCCCAAGTTGTGATTGAATTAGCAGGTAAAGAATTTAGCCAGTGTTTGGCTTTATCCTTTAACGAGAATGGAAACAATCGCAACATTAAGGCCTCATTTGTGAAATTCTGGATCCTCACTGTCGAGCAAATTTCCAGAAATTCATTCAAATGCTTATAAGGATCATCATGAGTTAGTCCATGGAATGATGGGAGCATTTGTATGGTGCTGGACTTAATCTCATAATGAGCAGCAGTGGTGTTGGGTAATTGGATGCATGATGGTGATGTATATGCAGTGGGTGTAAAATAATCCTTAAGGGTCCGGTTGGGCACATTCGGGACATTAGGATCTGCCATCTCTAATGGCTCAATGTATGAATATGAATACTCAAGCCTAGGAACACGGGCAGAAGCCCTAAGTCTCCTAAGGGTCCTTTCTAGTTCAAGGTCCAAACTCCACAATTCAGGGCGACAAGAACGACGCCCGTGCATACACTACTCACACACACACAAAAAGTTCAATTCTGTGCACTAAGTTACGAAAGCAGAATGCTAAAAGAGAAATACTCACAGCGGTTTAACGAAAACGCTTTACTCGTCTTGCAGGTGCTTGACGTGTAGACGTTGTCTCCAATCCCCAATTGAGCTTTGACTTTCGTTTTAGCACTTTGGTGCTTTGCTTGTGAGTGTTTGCTTCTGTTTACTCACTTTAGTGCTGCGGTTTTTTTTTTTTTTTTTTTAAAGCTCGGCTGCGCTCCGCTTGCACTTCAATGATAGCTCCAACTTCAAACGCTCTGCACACTTAGCAACACCAAAAGCATAAAATCCTAAACTAAAAATTAAAATAAGAATGTAACTTTAAATTAACTAATTTCGCCAGAAGTCCCCGGCAACGGCGCCAAAATTTGATGGGTCGTTGAACACACCAAAATTAAATACTAAACTATACCAAATTCTATCAGAATAATGGCAAGTCCAGGTATCGATCCACAGGGACAATTGTGAAATTAAACTAATTTAATTGTTAAATTCCTAAATTAATTTTGATAAAAAGATTGATTGTTCATAACCTAATTTAATAACAAATAATTAAACTAAGGAATTAAATTATCAATAATAATTGAAATTGGGTTTACTGAATTGGGGAAAAATCCTAGGGTAGAGAATTCACCACTAACCACATAATTAGGGTTTCCAATTGAAATCAATTATGCTATGGTTTGAACGGATTAATGTTTCGCAACTACAAGCTCGAAGCATTTGACAAGAAGATCATCACATTCAATGTACGAGCACGAACCATCTCAAGTAATACGAATCGTTCACTCTAAACTAAGGTAGTGATACGACTCGTTCCTCGTAGTATGGTTCGTCTCATACCTTGAATGTAAGGAATAGAAAACACATGTATGGATAACATTCAACAATCACAGAAAGTCAAATATTCGAAGAGATAATGAAAAATATATAAAAGAAACTTCTAAATCACCATACAAATGTTCAAACCTTTACATAATTAAAAATCAAAAAGAAAACAAAATAATTACATGGCTAGGGTTTCATCAAAACCCTAGAAAAGAAGACTAGCCACTCATGGAGGAGTGGAAGGAGGTAGATGGAGAAGAAACACCATGGAGACATCCTTGAAGCTTTTTGTTTCTCTTCCCTTCCAAACCCTAGCCTCTCCCTTTAGGTCAAAACAAGTTCAGAACCCTAGAAAAGCCTTTTCCTTTTCTTTTTATACTTCTACTCACTTCCAAACAGGTTTAAAACATCGGTTTGACTTTTCCAGAAAAAGTCAACTCTGTCCAAATTTTGTCTTTTTGCCCATTTTATGCTCCGACGATGTACAACCTGATTGACATTCAACACACATAAAGTATACAGTTTGACCAGCAAGTGAAGTTAAGAGATTCTAATTAACGGCCTCAATGATGTACAATTCAACCTTAATCATGCCTTGAGCCTTGCTTGCGAGTTAACAAAGGAGCATGATTTTCTTGCTTGCTATGCTTCAATTTCAGCATGTTTTGGCCATTGTTTTGGCATGTTTAAGCTCTGTCCAGAGCTGGTTTGGTCATTTAAGCTTGGTATTGCATGCCTCTAGTGTAAAGCTCTTCACTAGTTTAATGGTTTTGGTTTTTTAACGTGCCTTGCATGCATGATTTAGTGTCTTTTGCATGCCATTTCAGTGCTGAAATTTTGCAATCTTCCTCCATCTTCATTCTTTCATTTGCTTTGAAAGTGGTCTTAAGCCCCTTGTTGGCTTGAGCATGGACTTGAGGCTCTCATGCCTAATGGTTTTAACCTTCTCTTCAGGGTTTCTACTAACTAAAATCATGAGGCTTCTTTCATGCTCAAGATACTTGTGGCTTAGGCCATCTTTCCAATTAGAGGACTTTCACATTGGACTTAACCGGTTAAAGGACTAATTGGTAAGCTAAAATGTGTAAACAAGAATTGAACCAAGTAAAACATGTGCAAGATAAGCATTTGTGTTGCATTGCATGTGTTTGGATCGGACGTTAATCCAAACACAAGAAATGTGGGACATTTCATACTCAAAGTGATGAAACGTGTCATATTTCTTGGTCACCGTCACCCTTGATCATGCATGACAGGGTGGTGGCCCTTCGAGTCTTATGTGTGCATTCATAAAGCTTGTACAAGCTTGGTTTTTGGGCCATCATGCATTGAGATGCTTGGTTGATGGTTTGAGAGCCAAGTGCCACACTCCTTTGAGCTTGAGAAATGATAAGGAGGGTGACAGTACATATATTTCCTTGCAAATGCATTGTCTTGGCTCTGTTGTTCTCTGTTGCAGCAAAACTAGGAGTTTGGGAAATGAGGTAGTCGACCGACTAGTGGCACTAGCCGACTGGCCACTTACACTAGCTGACCGGCCAGTTGGAGTGGCTGACAGGCCACCAGCCTATTTTTGATGCAAAAGTGTTTCTGTTTTGAGGCAAAAGCAGTCTAGAGACTGGCCCAATTTTCAGAGATCAAGGCAAGTGTAAACAGAGACAACCGACGGCAAGGCGATGGATTTCCCGGAACGACGCCAACCGAGCATGCATGTCTCCCTCGCCCGTGAGGCCATTTCATTGCTTATGATTAGTTTGTGTAATTAGTTAATCAATTCGTTTTGTAATATTTTAATTAGCTTAGATTAGCTAGTTATTCAATTCGGTTTGTAATAATTAATTAGCTAGAATAGTTAATTAGTTGGTTTGTAATAATTAGCTTAGCTTAGTGTAGCTTAGCTTATTTATTCGGACCCTCCTTCGAGAGGGCGCAATGTTGTAATAAGCGTGCGTGCGTGTGTGCATGTCTTCCAACCCCACGTCTTTCTCCCTTTTATTTATCCACTTTTAGTGGTTAGATTAGGACATATTTCAATTAGCATACCTTATGCTTGCATGTGTGCATCATTCATTTGTCTTGCATGCATCGGGCTCTGCGCATCATTCAAACTGCATCGTATTTCAATACATATTTGAATACGTGTTTCAAGGCATGTATCAAATTGTTGCATTCATATACCATCTGAGATAGGCGAGCTTATTTAGTTGCATTATTGCATGTGTTGCATTAGGCATCTTACATAGTTAGGATTATGCATATTTCTAACTATTTTTTGTTTTGGCTTGGAGTACTCGGTAAGTGTTTACGCTTTAGCATCTTGCATGAGTGTGAGTGTTGCCATGATAGCATGCTTACCATGAGGCTATGTGCTTATATGCTAAACTGCATGAATGCTTGTGGATAAAGGCTTTATTGCTTGAATTGGAACAATTCATCAAAATGTGAGTTTTAAGCCCACTTGAAGTGGCAAATCATGTTTTTAAGCCCACTGTGAGGGTGGCACTTTCAAACCATTTTCAAAAAAACAAACATGAGTTGTTTTGTTCCAATTCTTGCAATTTGGTCTATACTTGTATGCTATGCGCATCACATAGTAAAATTAGTTAATAATCAGAATAAGAACACATGAGGTTTATAAAACAACATATCATGCTTAGTAGAGGCTGATCCTTTGATTGGGCGAGCGGAGGTGCTCATTTCAGGACCTTCCCCTCTCGTACCCAAGTTCCCGAGCCGAGGCAACTTTGGTGATGACGGACACGTGGCCTTTGGCACGAGTCAGGGTTTCCGAAATTTCCTAAAAACAAAATATTTAGATGGCGACTCTGTAATCTGGAAAAGCAATCCATGTTTGGCGCTTTTTGATTAAAATCGATTTTCTAAAATGATTTGCCGGATTTGAACTCTTTGGTGATTTTTCAGTCTTACATTGCACTTTGTAAGATTAGATTCAGAACTGTGACAGGAGTCTGAACTGTAGTAGCTAGGAACCAATTCGTGCCCTCTCCGAAAGGGGGACACGCGGAGGAAGTTCGGGCGGTCTACAACGGCGAACGGGTACAATTATTATCTAAAAATAAAACTGGGCTAAGAACGTTTAGTGACTGGCACACTGGACAAGGATATGCACGATGACGACTTCTTCGTAGTGTTCGGCAACTACAAGACCGCCGATGTGCCCAATTGGTACATCAGCAAGAACTTTGGTTCATCTTGTAAGCTGAGCTCTCTAACTTGGTAATTTGTCTGATATTCTTTATACCAAGCTAATTACTTTCCTTTCACAACTATCGAAGCATTACAAGCCAATTACCTTTATCCCAACGAAGAGGCAATTAGGGCCACGTTGAGATACCGGCACGGGGATTGCCACGAGGTCCTAGGCTATGTACCGAGCTACAGATATTCAATACCCCGAAAGAGTAAGGTCACAGACTTCCTTCGAGTGCCTTTACCTCCATCTGACCCAACTTTGCCCGATGTGCCCCTAATACGGTCAACCGAGGAGCAAAAGATGGCCAAAAAGAACCGGATTAAGAACCTCATCACCGCCACTTCAATTGAGCCACCGAGCATCCCTTCTCCTGCTCTAACCACCGGCCAAAGTTTAGGGACCGTGATTGCCCTGGCTTCCACGGCCGCTTCGCATGCTGAATCTCGTCATGCTGGTAAATGAGCCCGCTCGGTTGATCCCTCTACCGAGCTCATGGCCGAGCTAAGCATTGAGCAGCCAATGTAGAATGCTAATCCCACACTTACGTAGAGGCTGGAGTTCAAACACTGGGATAAAGAGATCCTGAGCAACGCATTAGTCAAGGGGGATAAGGAGCACCTCTTGGCCTTTGATTTATCAAAAGCGTTGCTGCTGCCGAGCGACGTGACCGGGAACGATCATTTTCCCGACACCCGGCTTGTGAAATCGACAGTCAAGTCCATGACTAGGTATGATTCAGAATTTCATCAAGTCTCTACTCGGTTTACTTCTTTGCTTGGGCTAAATTTTTTCCTCCTTGCAGGCCATCCAAAAACAGCATCTTATCATGGACCGCATTGTTAATTTGCATCATAAAGTGACTGAGCTGAATAATGCCAGCAAGAACGTCTTGGCCGAGCTAAGGCCTCTCTCGAGATCGCCAACACTGACAATGCTAGGCTTCTTGGCCAGCTTGGTAAGGCCGAGCAAGAGAGGGACGGTTTGAAGGCCGAGCTAGAGGCTGAGAAAAAAGTCAGGCAGGAGGCCGTGGACGACGCCAACAACCTCGACTTCAAGAAGGCCGAAGAGAACTACACCAAACAAGTTGAAGCCACCAAGGCCATCTTCTTCAAGTCCGATTGGAAGGCTGCTTGCGAAAAACTTGGCCAAGGATCTGAAACCGAGGTGTTCACCTCTCCTCCCCCTGCCTTCTGGTCGGTCTATATGGTGCCTTATGCCAATGAAGTCTTCAACTCTTTGCAAGAGAAGGCCGAGGAAGAAGCTTAGGAAGAGACCGAGGAAGGAGCCGACCAAAAAAAGACCGGCAACAAAGAATGGACCGCCGTGGTCGATCTGGAAGCTGCCACTGAAGGAGCCGGAGATGAATTCGCCGACCTCTCCCCCATTGTTTAGATTAATGCCCTTTCTTGTTTTCTTTTTGAAATCTTTTGTAACCGGACTGCTAGCCCCAACTTTTGTACTTACAAGCTCAATCAATGAAAAAAATTTCTTCACTTGTCACTTGTATGCTTGCCATGTATGTTGTATTTCTTATTTCAACCGCGTAATACACGAAGGACAAAACATCTTGGTTAGAATAAAAGTGGATCCAAACATCAATTTTGTGAGCCGGGCAAAATCATCCCGGCTAAATGCTTAAGTTGAACAATTCATCAACTCTTCTAGCCGGGTAAAATCATCCCAGCTAAAAACTTAGAGTTGAATAATTCATCAACTCTTCTTGCCGAACAAAATCACCTCGGCAAAACACCTAGAGTTGAACAATTCATCAACTCTTCTAGCCGGGCAAAATCACCTCAGCTAAAAGCTTAGAGTTGAACAATTAATCAACTCTTCTAGTCGGGCAAAATCACCTCGGCTAAAAGCTTAGAGTTGAACAATTCATCAACTCTTCTAGGCGGGCAAAATCATCCCGGCTAAAAACTTAGAGTTGAACAATTCATCAACTCTTCTAGCCAGGGTAAAATCACATCGGCTGGGGGCCAATTGCCCCTCGTTTATTGCAATCCTTTAACCATAACAAAATTTTCATGTGCAGAAATTCAATTCTATTACATATAACATTCATGAATTCACATGGTGATTGAAAGAATTACATTGGCAAATGGAGGGGAATGCTTATCCCTTACAAAAATTACATTCAAAGATTGAAACTAAAAACAATACAACTTCAGGTTGGCTGCGTTCCATGGCCGGGGTATAGCTTTGCCGTCCAAGTCTTCTAGATGGTATGTCCCTTTGCTCGCCAGACCGGTTATCTTGTAAGGCCCTTCCCAGTTTGCCCTTAACTTCCCTTCGCCCGGCACAAGAGTGTTGCCCATCATATTCCGTAAGACCCAATCCCCGACCTTGAACGGTTTGGAGTGAACTATTTTGTTGTACTTTCTGGGCAGTTCTTATTGATACGCTGTGACATGGATCAAGGCCTTTTTGCGGCGTTCTTCTGCAAGGTCCAATTTTAAGACAATAGCTTTGGCATTTAAGTCAGGCTCAAATTTTTCGCTAAGGATGGTGGGCATACCAATCTCCAATGGGATGACTGCCTCTATGCCATATGCCAAGGCGAAAGGTGTCTCCCCGATCGAGTGTCTTGGTGTTGTTCGGTAATCCCAAAGAACATTTGGAAGTTCCTCGGCCCACTTTTCTTTGGCTTTCTCTAACCTTTTCTTCAGCCCATCTAGAATGGTTTTGTTTGACGTTTTGGCTTGGCCGTTGGACTGAGGGTAAGTCGGTGTGAAATTCTAGAATTCTATCTTTAGTTCCTTACAAAATCCTCTGAACAAGCACCCATCAAATTGGGTACCATTGTCGGAGATCAAAGCCTTGGGGACTCCAAACCGCTTTATCACATTCTGCCAGACAAACTTCTTCACATCCTTTTCTTTAATTGTCCACAAGGGCTCTGCTTCGACCCATTTGGTGAAGTAGTCTGCCGCAGCTATGAACAACTTACGGTTGCCCAGCGCGGTTGGGAGTGGTCCCACTATGTTAAGCCCCCACATTACAAAAGGCCAAGGACTTGTGAGAGGAAGGAGTTGTCTAGTCGACTGATGAATTTGGTGGGTGAACTTCTGGCACTTCTCACATTTTCTTACATATTTCTATGCATCTGTCTGCATGCATGGCCATCAGTATCCTTGCAAAATAGCGCGGTAAGCTAACAATCTTCCATCGATGTAGCTTCCACATATGCCCTCGTGGATCTCGTAAAGGACATCATCGACTCTGTTTGGGTGAACGCACTTAAGGTAAGGACCGGTGAATGACTTCTTTTACAAAGCACCAGATAGGGAGAGCCAAAATTGCTCAAGCTTCACCCGGATTCTGTGTGCCTCTTTCTTGTCGGTCGGCAGGATATTTTCTTTAAGAAAAAGGACGATGGGGTCCATCCAAAAGGGACCTAGCTCGATGCAGAGAACGTCTGTCTGCTTTGAGTCTTTAATGCTGGATCTTGGGAGGAATTCAATCAGGAGAGGGTTGGGGGTTGATTTGTCGGCCATGGAAGCTAAGTCGACCAACTCATCTGCCCTGCCGTTATCTTCTCGGCCAATTTGTTTGACTCTTATTGCTTGGAATTTCTTGATTTGATCTCGTACCAAAGTTTGGTACTTAGCCATTCTGTCATCTTTGGCTTCGTATTCCCTAGATACTTGGTTTACAACAAGTTGGGAGTCGTTGTAGACCATTAGCTTGGATGCTTGCGTTTGGAGTGCGCTTTTCAGTCCGGCAAGCAGAGCTTCATACTCATCCTCGTTGTTCGATGCAGGAAATCCCAACGTGATAGAATGTTCAATGGTCAGTTCGTTCGGGGACTCCTAGCTCGGCTCCATGCCTGTTTGATGGGCCATCGACAAAGAGTTTCCATATTTCGCCGATGAAAAGCTTCCAACATTCAGCGGGGTCTTGGGACATTTGAAGGTTCTGGTGATCAAAATTGCTCGGCTACTCGGTTACTTCCGTGGTGAGCGCACCGTAGACGATTGCAACAAGCATGCCTTCATCCCCCGGTGGCGATACGGCGTTGGATCCAACAAGTTGCCTTGTTATTCCCAAATCTGACGATGCATTGCTAGGCTGAAGTGGGCCTTCAAGTGATGGGTCTGTAGACGGGTGCGTAACTTTCGCGGCGCCTTCAACGTTCGGTTGGATGAGAGGCTGTGCAATGTCTGCTGTGCCTATCCTCTGCAGCCCAGTGGCACCGGTAAGATCCACCGGGCAAACATGATGAATTCTGGGTGAGAACTCCACAACGAAGTCAGTAAATGCTTGGGCTTTGATGGCAGTTCGGGGTTGAAACTTGATATTAAATTGCCCCAACTCGACTGCCCACTTTAAAATTCGACTGGAGAAGTTTGCTCCCTCAAACAAGGCTTTCAAAGGGAATTCGGTTAACACCACGATCGTGTGAGCATGAAAGTAGTGTGCCAAGTTCGTTGAGGCCATCATTAGTGCTAAGGTGAGTTTCTCCAACAGCAAGTATCTCTACTCTGCCGGGAGTAAGGTTTTGCTCACGTAGAAGATCGGCAGATGCTGAATGCCCTCTAGTCGAACAAGCATCACGCTTACGGCATGTTGAGAAACAACCAAATAAAGATAAAGTTCTTCGCCGTGCTTCGGCGTGACCAAGAGTGGAGCGGAAGATAGGTATGTCTTTAGCTCAGCTAAGGCTCTATCACATTCTTCATCCCATGAAAATTTGGACTTCAAGGCTCGAAAGAAAGGGCGACACCGATCTGATGACCGGCTTATAAATCGGTTAAGCGCGGTTGCCATCCTGGCAAGATGTTGCATGTCCTTTGCCGAGTTGGGTTACTTCAATTCTTGTATGGCCTTGATTTGGGAGGCGTCCGCTTTGATGCCACGATTGGTAACCAAAAAGCCCAAGAATTTCCTCGACCCCATGCCGAAGGCACCCTTTGACGTTTTCCGACGTAACTTGTGCTGTTTAAGAATGGCGAACATCTCCACCAAGTCAGATAGGTAGTCGGCCTCACGTTTGCTCTTCACGACCATGTCATCGATATAGGCCTCCATTGTCCGGCTGAGCAAGAGAGTGAACATCATTGTGACCATCATTTTAAAAGTCGCCTCGGCGTTCTTTAACCTAAAGGGCATAACCCGGTAGCAGAACAACCTCCTTGGCGTTGTGAAAGAAATAACCTCCAGGTCAGGCTCATCTATGGCGATTTGGTGATAACTGCAATAAGCATCCAAGAAACTGAGTCGGTGGTGTCCAGCCATCAAGTCCACTAGTTGGTCGATTCTGGGCAAGGGAAAACTGTCCTTGGGGAAAACTCGGTTGACCGTCTTGTAGTCGACACAGACTCGCCATTTTTCATTCTTCTTTGGTACCATAACCGTGTTGGAAACCCACCGAGGGTAGTGTACCTCTTAAATAGCCCTTGCTTCAAGCAAGTTTTTAACTTCATCCACTACTATTTTAGCATGATGAAGCGCAGATCGCCTAGTTCTTTGAATTACAGGTCGGGCATTCAGATAGACATTGAGCTGGTGGAAAATAAAGTTTGGGTCAATGCCAGACATGTCGTAAGGCATCCACGCAAATACTTCGATATTTGCCACTAAGAACTTAACCATCTCTATTCGTTCTTGGGTAGTCAGGCTGGATCCCAACAGAAAGAACTTCTCTGGATCGCTCTCATTGACCCGTACCTCCACCAACTCTTCAACAGCCTTTTCTTCGGCCTTAGTACCCACATCATCCAGGACAATTTGTTCTTCCAGTCCTTCGATCATTTGCATGAAGCCCTTGGTAGCTCAGCTCCCATTTACGACCACAATGCACTGTTTAGCCATGACTTGATCGCCCCAAATTTCCTCAACGATCCTCAAAGCAGAGGGGAACCTCATGACTTGGTGATAGGTAGAAGCCACTGCTTGCATGGCGTGAAGCCATCCTCTGCCTAAGATCAGATTATATGTGGAAGGCACCTTTAATACCCAGAACTCTACTTACTTGACCATGAACCCAGCTTTGACCGATAAGATGATCTTTTCCATGAGCCACTCCAGTTGCGAGTTAAAGCCGACCAATGGCGAGGTTGCTGGGGCCAAGTCTTTGTTACTTAGCTTGAGTTGCTTGAAGGCGTCGTAGTACATTATTTCGACTGAGCTACCCTGGTCGATCAGAATGCGCCTAATGTCAAAATCCCTAACGCGCAGGGTGACCACTAGCGCATCATTGTGCAGCGCTTGAATTCGTTCAAGATCCCAGCTTAAAAAGCTGAGCACATCTTTCACCTCGGTTTTGCCCTTTTTGACCACAGGCTGGACAGACAGGACTTCCCTAATATGCTTTGCTTTTTTGATCATCTCACGGAGCTCGCATACCCGTGCTGGCTCAATGATACCGTGGATCACGCCTTGTGGGGGTGCTTCTAGGGTGGCCAAACCATTTGGCTCAGTCGGAGCGTGGGGTGCGGCCTTGACACCTCCGTCAATGTAATGGTCCAAGTGACCAGCGGCCACTAACTCCTCCAAATACTGCTTTAGAGGCAGACAGTCCTCGGTATGATGCCTCGTTCGCCATGAAAGGTGCAGCGATACCGCGGATTGAAGCACCTCTGTGTGTGGCCCAGCTTAGTCGGAAACCGAACGTACATCTCGTCGTGAATTTCACTAAGGATGCGGTAGATTTGGATCTTGAAAACCGTGGTGATACCTGTTTGGGCGTTCAACTTTCTCTTCGCATCTGTCGCGGTGTCACGAGGGTAATCAGCTCAATCGGTGTGACGACCTTGTCACGACCCAAACCCACCCGTTTAGGTTTAGCATCATAACCGGCTAGTAATCCTTGGATTACCAAAGGCCTCTGAATAGATAAACAGAACTAAGGGGCTAGCAGAAGCAAATACATATAATATAATTGTCCACTGAGCTGTGCAGACTTCTATGATACAAAATATTTAAAACTTTTTATACATAACCAAAAGTCAATCTTGCATTATACCCACACACATTATAGCATCATAAGTGCAGCCAACAAAACAAACAAGTCATATATACAGAATTAACCAGAACTTATAACATGTGACACTTCAGGAACCTCCACGTGAGGCACAATGGTTGGTTGACAACAGAACATAGATCCAGACAAAGTCTTCAGGTTTGGTCTCTAGAACGCTCACCTATACATATATATACACACAGTGAGCTAAAGCCCAGTGAATAACATTAAGGTAAAGGGGTTAGTGAACGAATTCTAAACATGTCATAATCATAAAACAGATCATAGCATAATCATTCTCATATCTGAACATAATAATGGTACATCCTATAGAACACATCACATATCGTCTTCCGACTAGAGTAATCGGTTCCGGATACCGATTAAACACATATCACCATAATGAAGTGGCTAATGAGATCTTGTAATCACATATGTGTCATGGACCCGCATTAATATGCCATCCCCCATGACTTGGGACTATCTATGGATGCCATAATAGATTTCAAACATAGGATATTCGTTCACGTAAACAAATATTATTTCAAAAATCATAACTTATCAGATCACATTGGAACATAATTCATATGAACATATCTTTACAATAATGTTACTCATAGTGGGCTCCCGAGAACGGTCAATCAATCTTCGAGTCTTGACCTACAACCATAAAGTACATAACAAATACATATCTTATCATTACACATGTACTTGGCCATTACGGCTTAGTTCTTTCTACATAGGTTTCTTGTTCTTGCTTATCGCATTGCTCAACACACACACTTATAATCTCTTAACTTAGTACATTCCTTTCTTAGTGTGTCTCTAATTCATATCCTCATTACTATGGCTTAATTAAGGCTTAAGAATGCCTAAGGTGTAATAAGGATGCCAAAATATGAGTTGAAACACTTTGTCAAATTTCTGAAAATAGGGTCCTCGCTCGAGCGTAGCTTTCCTCGCTTGAGTGGACATGCAAAACGAGAGTGGTCGCTTGAGCGCAACTTCCTTCGCTTGAGCGGTCTGCAAAGATACGAAACTTCTGGGAGCTTGCATTTCACGCTCGAGCGAACTTCTGGTCGCTTGAGCAGAAATGCAAGGTCATAGAGTGATCGCTCGAGCGGAGAATCCGTCACTTGAGCGGGGAAGCAGAATTTGGGATTTCCATATTGCACTTCCAAGCTCAAAACTCGAATTCAACTTTCCAAAACTCAACTCTTGGGTCCCAAAACTTGAGATAACAGTTGTAAACTTGTAAAATATGGTGAATTAAGGATTATTTCATGAAATCTTTGCCCAAGAGCTTGCTAATAGCTCAAAATTCATCTTGAAACTTAAGAAACAAAGTATGCATGTAAAACCTTTCAAACTCTTTTCTCCAAAACTCATGAAGTTAGCAAATTGAGCTTATAAGCTCCATGTATGAAAGAAATTCCTTTTCAAAACATGAAATCAAGGTTCAAAACATGATAATTCAAACATGCATGTACCAATCAATTCACAATCACACCTTAGATGCTCAAGCTCAACTCAACATGGTAAAACTCTATATATACATGTATGCATGTGGACTTCTCTTCCAAATTCTTTTTCAAGACTTCAAAAACATGGAATTGACTTACAAAACTTGGTGAAATACACATGCACACTTCTCATGCTCCAAACTCAACACAAATGATAAAACTCATGACCAAAGTGATGATTAAGCATTTATATATGCATGCATGTGAAGCTACTTCCTTTTTCTTCATCTTTTTGACACACTAATATGAAATGCATGGAAATGATCAAGGTACCTTCATGGATTCAACAAGTAAACACATTATCAACATGAATTATAGCTTAGATCCTACCTAGAGTCTTGATCTTGCCAAATTCTTGCATAATCTTGATGAGTACTTACTAATCTTTGAGTTTCTTCTTCAGATTCTTTCTTTCTCTCTCTAGAATGGAGTCTCTCTCTCTCTCTAGAATGTACAATCTCAGATTTTGGCATTAAGAAATGAGAGAATTGAAGAAATGAGAGAATTGAGCTCAAGAATGAGCTTAAGAGCTCATATATATAGTTATGATGCCATAATACATTAATTAGAACATAAAACTTGCCAAACACGACTTAATTAATGAAACTGAATCAATTTTGAATAAAAAAATTGCCATATGGTTCTAAAAATTCCAAATAACATATTAACGTAATCAATTTTAGTTTCGGATATAGATAAGGCTTTTAATTTTCAGATCAAAACAGAATTTCTAACAGATATTACTACGAGTAACAGATAGAAAGCCAAATAACATACAAAATACATAATGAACACATAATTTATTTTAACCACTTAATTAATATCCTTAATTACGGATTAACACTTAATTACGGATTGGGGTTGTTACAGACCTTTACCCCGATTGCTGCGATCTACACCGCGGTCTAACTTTTTTGCACGGTCACTCAGACTGTTTGCCTCATGTCCGACCGCGTGAACCTTTCCAGCCACTCTTTTGTCCATTGCCACCAGATTCACCTTCTTAGCGGCCACGGTAGCATCATTCTCTACTCGAATGTGCTCGTTAATGTGTTGCATCAGTAGCTCCATGGTCACCGGTTGGTTTATGGTGAGCGAGTCCCTCAGTCTATGCCCAACCGGGAGACCGCGCTTATATTGGGTGATTACCAGGTTGGTCGGGCAATCAAGGATTTCATTGAAGGTTTCCTAATATTTGGCGTTGTATGCTTTGAGGAAGTCGTTCGGTTCTATTTTGACGCTTAGAAGATGGTCGACTTATTTCAGCGTTTTAGTGTTGGTTTTGAATCGGGTCACGAATGCTTTCACCAACTGCTGCCATCTTTCGATACTTTCCTCTGGCAGCCTCTCGAACCATTTCAGGCCCAACTCACTCAAACTCAACGGGAAAATAAGGCACATGAGAGCGTCATTATACCTGTATCCAACCCTAACCTGCCAGAAGTGGCTCACGTGCATGTATGGATCAGTTTTTCCATTTTAGAGCGTAAACTTAGGCTGGTGAAAGCCCGCAGGGAGCGGTGTGGTCTCTCTCTCGAGGGAGAAAGGGGTGGCGCTCAACCTCACCAAGTCTCTGTCCAAAGGGACATATACAGCTAGACGTGGTGATGACATTACGACTTCTTCACTAGTGCGAATTCGATGGGATAACCGCTACAGCGCCGGCACCCTTTGTGCTGGTGCGCTTGTTCTTCCAAGACATCCCTCAGGTCCTCCAAACGCGTAGAGTAGGAATATCTCGTGTGAGGGATGGTAGCTACTGTCTTGCATGCAAGACTTCTCTGCTGACGGGTCAGAGTCACCAGCCCCATAACTTCTGGTGATAGAGAGGGAGGGCGTTCGCCGCTGGTTCTGACTGCCTGAGTGACGGGGTTGGGTGCGCTTACTGTGGTTACCCACTCTAGCAACACCCTTTCCTTTAACCTGTCGCTTTAGTGCCTCGATCTCTGCCGCCATCCTTCGAATGATAGCGTCTTGGTCTTTTAGCTTATGCTCCAGACGCTGAGAGTGTGAATCTCTTCGCCGCTGGTGCTCGTCGGGACTCTGCGAGTGGTTAGTGCTTCTCGCGCGCTTGTCTCGCGTATCTCTGGGGAGCCCTCTAGGAGAGGTCTCCAGGCCAGCCATTGTCACGACCCAAACTTGCCCCTATAGGTTTAGCGTCGTAACCGGCTAGTAATCCTGGGATTACCAAGGGCCTCTAAACAGAATAACGTATAATCAAGGGGTTGTGGAAACAAATATATAAAATACAACGTCCATTGAGCTATGCAGACATATATGGGACAAAGTAATTTAAACTTTATAAGCATACTCATGACATCACATAGGTATAGTAATTATACGTCACCCTATATACAGATAACTAAAAACAAACTGTTCATTAAGCAAGAGGAAATAAAGTATTGAACGTTCAAAAAGACATAGTCATATGACTTGACTTGATCCGGAACCTCCTCGGGAGACGCTAAGGTTAGCTAACAAAACTGAGACACTAGGTCCTCAACTCTGAGCCTAGTTATGTGCCTGATCACCTACATACATAATATAAATAGTGAATAGAAGCCTAGTGAATAATAACAGAGTAAAGGGTTAAATGAATGATGTCCCTTGACTAAGCTAGTTCACATTCGTATTCTTATTCGGTTTATATACAGAATTCAAAATTCATGCTTGATCATATATGGTTTATCCGTTACTGCTAATAGATCATATACAGAGCATCAAAAATCATACTTGTCAGTTCCATAGAGGAACCTCCGGCCGAGTACGGATAACTTGTTAGTTCCATAAAAAAACCTCCGGAATGGGAATAGATAACTTGTCAGTTCCATAAAGAAACCTCCAGCCAGGTGCAGATAACTTGTCAGTTCCATAAAGGAACCTTCGGTCCGGGTACAGATAACATACTTGAACCACAAAATTAATGCCACAAATATTTGTCAAAGTTGGACAATCATTCATAGTACAAAACATAACATTACATAATACAAATCTTATTTCAATACAGAAAATACATAAAGTTTAACATAGCTTTACTACGTTATTACTCACAGATAATAGATGGCTCCAAGTAACGGACAGAGTAGGCAATTTAGATATCTTGTGACATGTGACCTATACAAATACAGAACAAATACGTACTGAATTACAAATCCGGAATCATTAACTTAGTTCTTTCTTGTCTTGGTGTGTTTCTACTTCTTTATCCTCATTATGGTGTCTTAATCTTAGCCTAGGAATGCCTAGGATGGAAAGATGATGCAAAAATGCACTTGACAATACTTAACAAAAAGTGCTAAAAACAGGGTCCTCGCTCGAGCGTGAATTCTTATGCTCGAGCGGACATGCAAAATGTGAGTGGTTGCTCGAGCGCAAGATCCGTCGCTCGAGCGGTCTGTAAACTTTTGTAAAAGTGCTGATTGCTTGATTTTTCCTCTCGATGCTCGCTCAATGCTCGCTTGAGTTTGAGAGACATGCCCATGCTCGAGCATAACTTTTGTCGTTTGAGCGGATTACAAAAGATAAGAACTTCTAGGAGCTTGCATTTCACGCTCGAGCGGACTTCTGGTCGCTCAAGCAGAAGTGCACGCACTCAGGGTGGTTGCTTAAACGTGGATTCCTACGCTCGAGCGTAGGAGCAGAATTCTGGAATTTCCAGATTTGCTCCCAAGCTCAAAACTCAAATTTAAAGCCATTAAACTCAACCTTTGGGCCCCAAACTTGAGAAAACATGTCTAACCTTGGAAAACACATAGAATTGAAGATCATTTCATGAAATCAAGGCCCAAAAGCATGTCAATTATGTAAATTACAACATGAAATATAAGAACATGATGTGAACATGTCATGCATGCGTTTATTTGAGTTCATGGCTTCCAAAACATGATCAAATGAGGTCTAATGGTGAGAAATGGTACGAGTTCTTCAAACCATGCTAGAATTACAACATGTATGAGAGAAAATCTTTGAAGACAACTTTAAAATGTCATGAAATATGCATGTATGCATGGTATGATTTATACTCCTTTATTTTAGTTCAATTTCAACTTAATTCTCTTGTATTCATGAACTAACCAACTCAAAAGCAAGACTAAAGGTTTGAATTCTTACTTTATACTTTGGATTCACAAGTGTAGAGGTTTAAATTTCTAAACTCTCCTCAAGTTTCCAATAATTCCTAGCAAGTCACCCCTTCTTCCTTATTGAACTCACTCTCACTTTTGGCCGCTCTCTCTTTCCCCACGTTTGTAACTCAAAAAGAATGAAATGAGAGTGTATGGGTGCATATAAGAGTCCACTAGTGCCTTAGTTAGGCTTGGATTTAAGGAATTCATTAATTAGTCTTATTTGAGCACTAATTACTATAATTTAATCGTTCCGAATCGAATTTCAATTAAACCCACCATAAAATTCTAAAAATTCCAATTAACACATAAATCAAGTCAATTTCTTAATTACATGTCGATAAGGCCTTCAATTCACAAACCGAAATGAAAAAGATCTTTCTATGTTAAATAGATAGACACACACATAAGGCAACATATGATGCAACATTTCACTTCAATTATTTATTAGGCATAATTAAGCATGAATTAACATTAATCATGGGTCGGAGTTGTTACAACCATGGCAGGGATGGCAGGAGGACTATCTCTTCTCCGAACGGACTTCATAGTGATGCCGTCGATGGAGGACAGTGGGACTTTGTCGTTGTTCGCCATGAAAGATGATTGGAAGAACTTGGAGGACTAGGTTTTATCTGTCGCCATGGGGAGCAAATATTCGTCGTTGGCTGTACTCTTTGTGTCTAAGCTTTACTTCACTTTGATTAACCTGAGAACACAACGACGGTGAGCTACCCAGTGGGTGGTTGCCAGAAAACCCCTCTAACGATCAAGTTAGCACACACAAAGAGAGAGGGGGGACAAAGTGGTAGGTGAGCTCTGATCAGAAGATGTTCCAGACTTGAGTATGGGGGCACAGCACCGTTTATATAATTTATGCATGCGCTTCTGCTCCAATTCCCCTCTGGACGTGTGGACCCGCTCTCCTCTCACATTTTCTTACGTGTCAATGCTAATACAGCTAAGCACCATCTAACGAAACCGCCAAACAGTATTGACACGTAAGGAAAGCAGAGTCCCCTTCTTGCGATCTCGTGGCGCCGCGTATTGCTTTCCACCGAGCTATGCTTGGCGCAACGCAGCGTCATGACCTTATGACCATGTTACTTGTCCGGTTTCCTTGATAAATTTCGCACTATGGCTTGATTGACCTCTTCGATCGAGCTCTTGCTCGGTCCATCCTGATGTTGGGAGGACTAATCCCGTCCAACCCTGTAGAGCGCACATCCCTTCCGGACTGGCAATCCAAAGTTGCTTTGATTCGACTGGATTGAGCCCTCGATCCAATGTGCACATACCGTACGACCAAGCAAGGGACCTTGACTATGCCCCAAACCAGCTCGTTAAACCTCCCTTTCACCTATGATTTGCTTATTAAGTGATTTTTTGATTTTTTATAACAAAGATATATAAAAAAATAAAAATAATATGCTAACTTATAACAAATAAATAAATAAGGAGTGTTTTGAGAAGATAGTTAAAAAACTGACTTTTTGACTTTTTTTGAAAAAATATATAAAAAATGTGAGAGATAAAGTGATCCAAAATGAATTTAAAACTTACTTTTCATTTTTAACTGTTTTGCAAAATTAACCCTGAGTGTGTTTGTTTTGAGGGATTATTTCATGTGATTGGATTATTAGTCCATTGTTTGGTTCAATTTTTTTTTGCTCCGGATTAATAGTCCCTTCGGACTATTAGTCCCTTATATGAGGGATTATTGTATCTTAGGGGAAGGGGTGAGATTATTTCCATAGGATTGGTATCTCATGGGACTAATGTATAAAATGTCCATTTTACCTTCATGTTATTACTTAACAAACAATTCGAAAAGGGTAGAATAGTCTTTTGAACATTTATAAATTATTTTTTTAGTGTTGTCAATTTAAAATTATATATTAAATAAAAAATATAAATTATAAATTTAATTTAATTTAATTAAAAATAATAAATTAAAAATTATGGCCTTATAATTTTTTTAGTGTTGTTAAAAAAATTAAATTTATATATTAAATAAAATTATTTTTTCAGTGTTGTTAATTTAAAATTTTATATTAAATAAAAAATATAAATTATAAGTTATAAATTATAAATTAAATTAAATTTAAAATAATAAATTAAAAATTATGGCCTTATAAATTAATTTTTTTAGTGTTGTTAAAAAATTAAATTTATATATTAAATAAAATTATTTTTTTAGTGTTGTTAATTTAAAATTATATATTAAATAAAAAATATAAATTATAAATTTAATTTAATTGAAAATAATAAATTAAAAATTATGGCCTTATAAATTAAAAAATTTTAGGGTTGTTAAATTGTAAATTATAAATTATAAGGGTAAAATAGTCTTTTGAACATTTATCCTTATCCAGTCCGTCCAACCAAACATTGGATTCACTAAAAATAGTTCAATCCAGACATCTAATCCCATGACTAAACAAACATAGGATATAAATTCAGTCCAACCAATTAGTCCGGGAACAATGTATCCTAGGACTAACAGTCCGATGAATTATAATCCCTCCTTATCCAACCAAAAGTATTTTCAACAGGAATTTCTCTACAATAAGCATAATAAAAAATCATCAGTCTCAAGTGCTCCAAAATTTTGAGATTGTTGTTGGGTTTAATAGCATATCCAATAATCCAATCCAAACCCTTCAAAGCATCCCTATAAGCCTCAAAATTCCTGATACCTTATTGGCTTCAAACCCTTTTGCTCGTTTGGAACATTTTCATCATCAGACAATGAGCTCTCTTTCTCTCTCACCAAACAGAGCCTTGTTTTTTGGTTCATTGGTTTTCTTTCCCTCACCAAAATGACGTCATTTTGAAGTCAACCCTCCGCTCCACCAAATCACCTATAAACCCTAGGTTTAAAAGTCTCACTTTGCTACCTACCGACATTCTCTCAGTAAAGTTCGTTCGTCTGCTCCATCAATGTTTGCTTCTCAAATCATCCTGCAGTACCTTTCTATTCCAAAATCCCTAAAACATCATTCAAATGCAAGCCAAAAGTCCTTCTTCCCAACAACCTTCAAACCCTCCTCAAGGACCACCTTAAAGCTAAGGGCAATCCTTTACGAAAACTCTTTGTTTAAGCACTGTTTCACCAAATCCATTCTCTTAGTCAAGTTCGCTCGTCTGCTTCATCAATGTTTGCTTATCAAATCCTCTTGCAGTACCTTCCTATTCCAAAATCCCTAAAACATCATTCAAATGCAAGCCAAAACTCCTTCTTCCCAACAACCTTCAAACCCTCCTCAAGGACTATAGCGATCCCGGTTTTCCTCCATTGTATATTGTGTTCTGGACTTAGGTTCCGTAGTTGTTGGTTGTTGTCCATGTCTTGTTTCCATCCTTTAATTCTTTGTATTTGAGTTTTGGGTTGTATTGGGCAGGTCGGTAGCAGGTTGGGTGTGTTTTGAAACAAATAGTTGCTGCCCAGAATTTGGCTTTTTCGCTCGAGCGAGACTTTTTGCGCTCGAGTGAGGCCTGGGTATTTTCTTCTTCGCTTGAGCGAGCATTCTTGCGCTCGAGCAAGTATTGTGGGTCTTCAGGTTTCTTTTTAGACGCCCCTTTCGCTCGAGCGAGCTTTATTACGCTCGAGTGAGGTCTGTGTCATTTGTCTCTTGGCTCAAGCGAGAACTCTTGCGCTCGAGCTTGCGTGGCGTCTAGGTTGGACCTGAAGGTTGGTATTCTTCGCTCGAGTGAGGCTTTTGTCACTCGAGCGAGTGAGCTATATGTTTTGGATTTCTTCGCTCGAGCGAGAACTCCTACGCTCGAGCGTGCTTTTGGGTTACAGACCTGAAGCTTCGCATTGTACACTCGAGCGATGCTTCTTATGCTCAAGCGAGGTTCTTTTGTGTCTGGTCACTCGAGCGACCATTCCTTCGCTCGAGCGAGCCTCGAGTATATCAGTTCGCAGCAGCGGGTTAAACATCACTTTTTCATCATCTCTTTCATCCAAACCCTAGATCCGGCTGCTTCTCTCTCTATATACTCTCTCTCTCTCTACAAATACATCTTGTTGTAGTGGTTTTCTACCCTAGTCCCTTTGCAAGAAAGTTGGGGTTTTGCATGGGCTATCTTTTGATCCGAAAAATTTGGGGGCTTTGGAGCACTTTGAGTTTCTTCCTTCTTCTCCTTTGAGCTCCGAAATTTGAGGTAGGGATAACCTACTCCTTTCTATGAGTTTTGACATAAATGTTGTGTATTTCGTATAAATGGAGTTGTTTGGGAATTTTGGGAAGCTAGGGTTTGTATTGAAATTATAAAAATGGGGTTTTCAATTGTTAAGCCCCATGTATATGTAAGACCTTGAAAAATGGGATTATTGGTGTAAAATTGAGGAAATTGAGCCTTAGGGCTAAAGTTGAGAAAATGGGGAGAATGCCCTAATTAAATTTAAATAATTAATTTGTATAATTAATTTGGAGAAAATATGGAAATATGAAATTGAGTTAGAAATC
Organism: Camellia japonica; assembly: GCA_030407325.1. NCBI lineage: Eukaryota > Viridiplantae > Streptophyta > Magnoliopsida > Ericales > Theaceae > Camellia > Camellia japonica. The sequence continues at coordinate 6,488,723 of JAPPVO010000016.1, forward strand.
ATGAAATTGGGAAATTATGAGATTAAATGGTGTAGTTGGATTGATTAATCACTCACCTTTGAAATTGTTGATAATTTATCTGTTTGGTAAATTTATTACTTGTTTAGAAATAATTGCTTTGGGCTATCGGTGGATGATAGTCTTGATTGTTGTAGACACTGCATGTTGATTAGGAAAAATTAAAACTAATCACTTGAATTATGTCACCGCATATGATGGTTGAATTAACACATTGAATATGTGCCTGGATTGATTATTGTAAATGATAAAGCGTTTAAATACATTGCATATTGTAGACGTCCCCGAACATCTCGGGAAAATCCCGTTTTGTTCATTGGGCTCACTACAGTTCGGACTCAAATGTCACGGTTTTGAATCTAATCCCGCAAAGTGCAATGCGGGACCGATAAATCATGAAAGAGTTCAAATCCGGCAAATCTTTTTGAAAAACAGATTTTTAGAAAGAAGTGCCAAACATGGACTGCTTTGCCAGATATAGAGTCGCCAACTAAATATTTTATTTTGGGGAAATTTAGGAAACCCTGACTCGTGCCTAAGGCCACGTGTCCGTCATCACCAAAGTTACCTCGGCTCGGGCACTTGGGTACAATTGGGAAAGGTCACTTCGTAAGCACCCCTGCTCGCCCGATCAAAGATCAGCCTCTACTAACCATGATATCGAGTTTTGAAAACGTTATGTACTCTTATTCCGGTTTATTAGCCTAGAATTACTATGTGATGCGCACAGCATACAAGTATAGACTAGATTGCCTAAGTTGGAACAAAACATCGCATATCCGTTTGTTTTGAAAATGGATTGAAGTTTGCTACTCGCAAGTAGGCTAAAACACGGGTTTCGACGAATTATTCCAATTCAAGCAACCCAACCTTCACCCACAGGTATTCAGGCAGTTATATCACATAAGTAGTTAGCTTCATGGTAAGCATGCTATCATGACAATCACTCACACACATGCAAGGATGCTAAAGCATAAACACTTACCGAATACTCCGAGCCAAAGAAAGAAGCTAATTAGAAAACATGCATGAATCCTAACTATGCTGAGATGCCTAATGCAACACATGCAAGAATGCAACTAAGATAGGCTCGGCTATTCTAAGATGGCATATGAGATGCAACAATCGATACATGTATTTAACTTGGAATTGAAATACAATGAAGTTAGCCTGATGCGCGAGCTTGATGTATACAATACAGATGAATGAATGCAAGCATGCGAACATATAGATGCTAATTGAAACATGCCCTAAAACTAACCATCATAAGCTGGTAAATAAAAGGGAGAAAGACGTGGGGTTGGAAGACATGCATCACACACACGCACACTTATTACAACATTGCCCTCCTCGGAGGGTCCGAATAAATAATACACAACCGAATGAATAACGAATTACAGTTAATTATTACACAACCCTAATTGATTAACAAATTAACTAAAATAAATAAGCTAGCATGCAAAACATATGAAATGGACTGCCTCAGCTCGGTCTTGAATGATAAGGAATGCATGCATGCTCAAGTCGCCTTGTCGGGAAATCCATCGCGATGCCCCGATTTGCCTCTATTTGCAACTGGTCTCGGAACACTGTACAAAGTTCCAGGAGGCTGCTGACCAGTTTTTGCTGCTGGTTTCCGGTTTGCTGCAACAGAGAGCGAGAAAGGGGCATGGCAAAGTATTTTCAACATATGTGTGCATGACCACTCTGCCCATCATAGCACAAGCTCCAAGGAGTGTAGTCCTCGATCCTCATGCCACCAATCACGCATCTCGATGCATGATGGCCGAGGAGTCGGATTGCACGACTCGATGTAAAATGAATGCACATATAAACACAACAAGGCCTAAACTCCATCATGGGTAATCCGGAGTGTCGGCGACCGGGAATCGAAGCACGTTTCATCACTTTGAGTACGAAACGTCCCTCGTTTCCCGTGTTTGGACTAAACCCTACTCCAAACACTATGCAACAACTAGAATGGCATGGCATGCAAACACGATGCAACAACTAGCATGCAATCCTAAACGAAATGGAACTAAGACATGCAAACATGCAAGGAATGACGTGTAAAGGTGCAACTAGCATATGCAATGCTATGAACTACGAATGGCATATGCAATGCACATGACGCTATATGGCATACACAACGCACATACAACGACGGACATACACAAAGGCATAATCAAGGCATACACAATGCGACGATCAAGCATGCGACAACATGGACATGGCATACACAATGCAAGATGGACTTAAACTAAAATGAATGGGCCTCAGCCACACTCAAATCAGTGGCCAAACATGATGAAATTAGGCAACAGAAACACATGCAAACATGCACAAATGCAAGGGACCAAACCTAAGGCACCAAATACAACTCCACGAAAGCATGTTAAGCATGAAATATGGCATACGATCACACATTTTCCAGCTCTGAAATGACATGCAAGATGGTCCCGAATCATGCAAACAACTCACACAATGCATGCTAGATGGCCTAAATACCGAAACTAGTGAAGTGGATTACACTATAGGCATGCAAATCAATACTCAAATGCCCAAATCAGCCCCAAATAGTCCCTATGCAGGCCCAAAATAGTAGGAAAATGGACTAAAATGATGACTCGAAAGGCATGGAAATGAAGCTCATGCAATGGCCCATAAATGAGATATTTAAGCACAACTCTCAAACACATTCAAAGAGTGGAAAAACATGGGAATATGGCATACATATAAGCTCTGAAATATGATTCACAATGATGCCAAAACATGGAAACACCTCAAAATACACATGCAATAGGCTTCAAAACTCAAAACTAGGCAAGGGCATTGAACTACAACCATGCATAGCAAACATCATTCGACCATGAGGCCCAAAAATAGAGCTAGGGCACTCCAAAACATGCACAAAATCAGTTTAAGGCATGGCCAAAAAGTGCTAGAATCAAAGGCCAAAATAGCATGCAATGTAAGCTAGTAAAGAGGATTTGCACTACAAGCATGTGAGGCAATCAAGAGGTCACTAAACCAGAAAAATAAAGAGGTATGACATGCCAAATAATGCCCAAAAACCCACTGAAAAGTGATCAACACATGCAATAATGACATGCTCCTTTGATATGCTATGAAGAGGGTTATTCTACACATGCAAGATGGACATCCAATATGGAAAAACAAGCTCTGGGCAGAGCCTATGCAGGTCCTAAAACTCATCAAAAATGGCCTGAAACATGGCTTGGAAGCATGCAAATAAGGGCTTCTTTGTTAGGCCAAATATGCTAGAAATCAAAACAAAAAGAGAGAGAGAGTCACCCCTCTCTGATTTTGGCTCTCAAAAACACATAATAACCACTGAAAATCCGCTAGATTTCAGTGGTCAAAAGGGCAAACAAAGCTCAAAACAAAGGCCTTTATGCATGGCTCAAAACAAGGTGGAATGAAGCATGCAAGGGGGTAGATGACCCCCAACAGAAAAATGATCTCAAACAAACATGTTAAGGACCTCAAAATAAGACTTTTTTAGTTGATGACAAAGCACAAATATGCTTGCAAGTATGGCTAAAAGATGAAGCAAAAATAAGCCTTAAAGGGAGAGAGTGTGTTACCTTTGTAGCTCAGCAACTCCAGCAGCTTCTGGACCAAAAATGCAGCTCCTTAGGACTTCTCAAGACCCTCCAAGAAGCTTAGGTTGGTGTTGGAGGTGTTAGGCCAAGAGGTAATGTGCAAAGGGGCAAGAACTTAGCACTTTTGAGACCAAAAGGGAGAGATATAGAGGGAGATAGATGTATATGCCTTAGGGAAATTCTGAACCTTCACAAAGGAGGGAGAGGCCCTCCTTTATAGAGATTCAAGGCTTTAGCTTCTCAAAGAAGGTAAAAAACAAGTTTGAAGATCCTCCATACACGTGTATGGAGGATCCATTCTGTGCCTTACAGCTGGCACAACTGGCAACAACTCACAGAGACAAGACTAATGGGAGCTGGCTGACCAGGTTCAAAAGGTTCAGGTGGTCGGCTGACCACTTTCCCTGGTCGGCCGACCATGTTTAAAAGGTTCAGGCCTCAAAAGCTGGTCGGCAGCCTCCTAGGGTGGTCTCCTCACTCAATGCAAGCAAATGGTATGGTGGGAGACCTGTAAATGTGGCTCAAAAACCAAGGAGACCAGCTTCCTGACAAGAAAATTGGCCGACTGGAGAAGAGGTGGCCTCCAAGAGAAAAGGTGGTCTCCCACCCTTGTATCACCTTCCAAACAATGAAAATAGGGTCCATGCCAAAAATGAACCAAGATGGATGCAAAACGAGGGTTCGGGGGCCAAAACGCGCAGCCAGATGCCCCGAAAACTGACTGTTAAGCATCGAGGTGGCGTGCAACCACGAAGGTGGTCTTCCGGGCCACAGTGTCCCTCTAGAGAGAAGAAACAAGGTGAGTGCCAAAAATCGGAGCAAACGGAGAAAGTTAAGCGGTCCCGAACCGAGGCGCGCGGCCGACGGCTCTGAAAACTGGAAATTGGTCTCCAAACGGGAACAGTGGTCTACGACCACGAAAAGTAGCCTACAGCCATTGAGAGATGGTCTACAAGACCTCTCCCTCCCTTCGGGAAGAGAAAACAGAACCTGGTTCACAAACCAAGGCAAAGCACAAAAGAGTCCCAAAGTCCGGAGGCAAGGCTCTCAGCCGGGACTCCGTAACCTCAGAACGAGCACAACATGCGCAATCACCGAGCGCTCAATCGATGACGTCTGAGTCTTAAGGTTGGTTAAAAATGGGGTGTCTACAGTTGCCCCTCTTTGACAGAACTCGAAAGTCATACGTGACGGGAGTGAATGTCAAAGCCCAGAGACGACCCATTTTTGACAAGGCCGTAGACTTAGACAAACATGCGAGATAAACAAAGAGATGTGTCCGCAGGCAGGGGCAAAATTCAAAAGACATGCACAAAGCCAAACATAACTTATGATCATGCAAAGTAGCAAGCTGTAATGAAGCAAATATTCACAAGAAATGCAACCGTTTTAAGCAAAAATGCAAAGCAAAACTCCATTTCATGCAGTTTAAGAATGCGGAGAATTATTCAATTCTCGCTACGTCTCACACGGAAAAGATACAATACCTGCCCGGTTCGTCTGGTCACACCAGCTTCAAATGAACCGTACCTACAATATCATCTGGTCGCACCAGCCTCGAATGAACTGTACATACAATATCGTGCCTGCAAAAGAGAGAAACTTAACAGGCACAACATAGTTAGCAACATATGTTCAACACTATATCGAATGCGGATAGACATGGTGCCGATGGAAAAGTGCATCACAATGCCAGAGAAATGCGCATGACAACGCAAGTTAAGTATGGAGGCATGACAATGCCAGTGAAACGTGCACAACAATGCAAGCGATGCGCATAATAATGCCAGTGACGTGCATAACAATGCAGGATAAGCGCAACTTCAAAAACATGTTTGAAACAAAACATTGAGCAAAGAAAAGCAAGCCTCGACGAGGGCAACTCAAACGCGACCTCCGGTTACCTCTTGAAGGGGTCACAACGTACTCAAAAAGGATACACCAGGCTCTTGGCGAGTAACGATGAGTCATGCGCCGAATATTGGATTTGAAGTTCCCGCGGAGGGATTTCACGCCGAAAAGTGCACTTTACTTGTACTTTCTTGAGTGCCGGGGACTCCAATCACCACCAAAATTTGCAGGGAGCTCAAAGAGACATTGGAGATCACCCAGGAGGGCCACCGAGCACCTACGGAGGCCACCGACCAGTGGTGGTTCAAGGGGTGGTCGGCCTGCTAGAAAATGTGGTCGGCCGACCACCTTGCTAAATCTGGGACAGTTTTGTCTTTTTACACTTGTTTCTTTAAATCCACATGTCCCAATCACTGTTGCTCATAACCTCAAGGCCGAAATCAGCTCCTCTTCCTTCCTAGACCATTTTCTCTCTCAAATCTGCTCTTTATATGCGCTTTCCAACGCCCCACGCAAAGTTGTTTCGCGAAATCTTTCAGTTTTCTTCACTTTGGACCGATTAAAATTTGATTTCGGAGCCTTTATCTTCATTTTCACCACTTGGGATAAGTTTGTGTCGACATTTGGAACATTTTCTCAGGAGTTGACTTTTGTTGACTTTTTCATTTCTCGAGAGTTAACTTTTGTTGACTTTTTCCAATTTTGGCTTATTTTGCTCATTTTTGCAGATTTCTTCAAATGGCGGGCCATTTTCCTTATGGTGGAGGTCCTCCGGGTGCTGAGGGTGAGCCGGACATCATTTCATTGCCCCCGAGAGTTCGGTCGTTTGATCCCGAGAGGTATCATCCTCGGGAGCACATCCTTCCTCAGGCCACTTTTTACCATTTCACTGACTTTGATGACCGAGCGCCTGCGGATCTGTTGCTGCGGGAGCCAGAGGCTCATCTCTCTCATCAGGCTCGAGAGGTATGTACTTCACTTCTACATTCTCTGCAATGTATTCTGCATTTCATGCTCATTTCATACTTTTGCTATGTGTGCTTATCCACTCGTTCTAAACACATTTGCACACCATATTTCTGCTTATTTTAGCACATATCTCACAGCACAGAATTCTGTTGAGTTGGCACACAGCTTGTTCTGAACACTTAGTCTATAACATAGCATTCTGTTTGCATTTTGAACACACAGCTCAATCACTCGAATTTCTGAACATGCAGCTCATACTTTTTATCGTGAACACGCAGCCCACATTTTCAAAACCAGAACACGCAGCCCAAATTTTGATGGTGAACACACAGCCCACTTTTTAAAAGTTGAACACGCAGCCCAAACTTTTGATGGTGAACACACAACCCACATTTTTTTGAAATCTGAACACGCAGCCCAAACTCTTGATTATGAATACACAGCCCATAGTTTTTGAAAGTTGAACACGCAGCCCAAACTTTTGATGGTGAACACACAGCCCACATTTTTCTGAAATCTGAACACACAGCCCAAACTCTTGATTATGAACACACAGCCCATAGTTTTTGAAAGTTGAACACGCAGCCCAAACTCTTGAGGTGAACACACAGCCCACAGTTTTTGAAAGTTGAACACGCAGCCCAAACTCTTGAGGTGAACACACAACCCACCGTTTTTGAAAGTTGAACACGCAGCCCAAACTCTGGAGGTGAACACACAGCCCACAGTTTTGAAAGTTGAACACGCAGCGCAAACTCTGGAGGTGAACACACAGCCCATAGTTTTTGAAAGTTGAACACGCAGCCCAAACTCTGGAGGTGAACACACAGCCCACAGTTTTTTTGAAATCTGAACACGCTGCTCAAACTCTTGAGGTGAACACGCAGCCCACTTTTTTCATTTGCACGCAGCGCATATTGAACACACAGTTCTTACATTTCATTTGCACACAGCTTATACATTTCATTCTGAAACTGAATATATCTGTTCCTTTTGAATGCAGGTACTCTCTCATTCTACGCGAGGTTATGGCTCGATTATTGCTAGGGAGTGGTATGCAGAGCTCCACAAACCGTTTGTCACATGGTGGACGGGGTGGTAGGATTTGGGCCCTTCTGCGCAGGGCTATCTCGCTACCCTGCGAGCAGGACCTTGATGGGGGCACTCGTGGAGAGATGGTGTGACACCACCAACTCTTTCCACTTCTCAGCTACTGGGGATATGACGATGACCCCGTTTGACTTCGTGATACTGACTGGCCTTGATGTGGCTGGTCGACCGGTCCCCTACGACGAGGATATGGGCGAGTGGGAGGCTGCCTGGATCTAAAACTTAGGAGCTCGCCCACCGAGTGACTGATCTTCGGGCAGAGTCAGGTACACTTGGTTCCCCGTGCAGTATAGGGGGACTATGCCCGGGACTCTTGAGGAGATAGAGCAGTACGCTCGAGGGTTTTTGATGTTCCTCCTTGGGACCACTTTGTTCTCCGATAGGGGGAACACAGTTGGACTGTATCTGCTCAGTGCTTTGGTGGACCTATCACAGGTCAGCGAGTATGACTAGGGTGGCGCCGGCCTCGCTACCCTCTACTGCTATATTAGTGCAACCTCCGGCGAACGGGGGGGGAACACAGTTGGCGGCTTATTGGAGGGCTGGGAGGTACCTTCTACCTTCTTGATTTACATTTTCTGCTTTTTATTATCTATACACTGCACACGGCACACTTTTCATTCTGTATTCTACATTCTGCACTCAGCACTTTGTATTTTCTGTATATTCTGTATTCTGATGGCCACTGCCCTGTTTTCCACAGCTATGGGTTTACGCGTACTTTTTGACGCTAGCCCCAGAGTTCGAGGTGGAGGTGCCTCTTACGATCCCTTACTCTTACGTATTTGAGGGTCGATGTCGGGCGAGGGCTCGAGAGACTCTGCCTTTCTTGTGACAGTTTTTTGACACGGTGCGGGCGACCGAGGTACTTCATAACTTTCAGTTCATCATATTTTCAGCTTTGATTCATCTCACATATTTATGACATCTGATTGGCTCCTGCACTTGCTATCCTCAGATCGCTTGGCGGCCCTGGCACCCTTAGGGGGAGATATCCGTTTCCAGTTCCCGGGGCATGGGCTTCTTCTCAGTATAGGACTTTGTTTGAGGGGCCAGTTGGCAGGGCCTGGTTTCTTGGAGATCGCTTCATGCGCCAGACGATGGGCGTCTCTGAGCAGAGTGTTCCTTCAGCACCTCCAGATGACATGCGGTCCGCTAAGAGACTCACTCCCGAGGAGGTTGATGTCGCTATGTTGGGTACCGATGCAGCTCTGCACACTGGAGGAGGGGAGTATGCGACTTACCGCCACACGTACTTGATGCCCCCACTGATGGGTGTCCGTACTCCTACTAGGAGGGCTGCTGGTGCATCATCGTCAGCTCGAGCCCGGGCTGCAGACGTTCTTCGCAGGGCCGGCACATCGAGAAGTGGGGCTAGACAGATTCCCCGATTCCCCCGACTTATCAGCACGCCGGGTGGCCAGATCTCCGACCGAGTTGGCTGGATGGCGATACGGGTCACCTTACCCGATTCCATAGAGCCTCCTATGCCCGATCACCAATATGTCAGTGATCCCTCATCACCGGTATGTTCCATTGCTTTTCATTTATCACTCAGATACTTAGGCATTCATTTATTCATTGATGACTTGAGCTTGTATCTGCAGCCTCCCAGGGAGTATTCTGATGATATGCTCGGATTGGTGGCCTCACTTGAGGGCATGGTCTTGCGGAGGGAGACACAGCTGCTCATCGCCGGTGTTATGGTATTTTCAATTTTCTCGCATTTATCATACTTCTGATGACATGCTGTATTTAACCATTTCACTGCATTGCTTGACTGTATGCGTGGAGCACATCTGACACACACCATATTCATACATTGTATCTGCACACACCCACTCTTATGTAGCATTCTTGTCTCTGCATCTGATATACATGTTGGCTAATGTACTCAAATTGTCCTTTTCAGCTGCCACCACTACAGGCCGGGCCATCTAGGCCTTCTCGAGGAGCCGGGAGAGGGGACTTGTCTCGTAGACGAGGCAGGCGCAGAGCACCCGTCATAGATGACGAGGAGTCCAGTGAGGAGGAGTCTGCGCATCCTCAGTCAGAGACATCTGCAGGCAGAGAGGAGGATTCTGGTTCCGGTTCTGAGAGTGGAGGTGATGCCGGGGAGGGTTCCGAGGACAGTAGCTCCGATTCAGATGGTGGTGCTGGTGGAGGTGGTGCAGGGACTTCTCAGCCGAAGAGGATGAAGAGGGCCTCCTATTCTTGCGCTTGATAGCACTGATGCAGATGTTCCTGCTTTGTTTTCTTTTATTACTAGTAGTTGTAGCACATTAGCTTTAGGCAGTTTTATTTCCTGTAAAACCTGTACCCGTGTTGTAAAATGTTGTAACAAAGGAAGCATGATGGAATGAAACAGCTTTTTGAAAAAGTGTTTTGTATTTTATGTTCTTAGCATCGCATCGCATCATTTTGCACAAAAATGAGATTGAATGAAAATTGAGCATTGTATATCACCAAGTCAGGTAGTGAACCGACGCAACAAACTAAACAACTTAACTTATTAAGAAACAACAAAACCTTAGCAAGTTTTACAACTCGATAAGCAAAACACGACAATGTTGATAAACAGAGAGTAACAACTCGTATAACGGAACTTAACGACTCGATAAACAAAATTTTAACAACTCAATAAGGAAAACCAAACAACAACTCGATAAACAAAAAAAACAACTCGATAAGCAAATGCATCTCGGACAATTGGAGTGACGGAACGCATCTGAAACAGAGGTAAACTCGGACCTTCGAGACTCCCAACGCATGGAAAAGCTAGGATCTCTCTTCTAGAAGCTAGGAACAGGCCAAAGACCAACTTTTCTCCATGGCCGACCACCAGGAGGGGCTGGTCGACCAGCTATTTTCCTTGGAGACCAAAGGGGTGGTCAGTCTACCAGAAAAAGTGGTCGGCTAACCACCTGGTTTGGCGACCACCCGATTTTTGACATGTGTCCCCAAACAGTGCCTTATCCTCTATAAAAGTTCCAGCTTCGTGGTTCTTTCATTTAATCTCAGTTTTGCATCAAAATGGAGGCATTCCTCATCGAAAATCTCGCAGCTTGGATTGCTACTTTAGACGGCTCGAAAAAGTTGAACTTCCGGGGCTTTTGTTTGAATGCATTATTCACGTTGAGCCGCACTCCGCTGCATCTTCCCTTTCTCCATGCCGCGGCGAGGTTTTGGAATCCGGTAACACATGTCTTTAGCTTCGGTGGGCAAGAGATGTGTCCTACCTTCGAAGATTTCCAAGCTTTGATGGAGTCCGAGCGCAACGAGGAGGTCTTGCCCCAACTCCGCTTCAGCCATGCTCAAGCCTTAGGACGAATGTATGGGCTCACTATGCACGACGCTCGGTCTCTGATCTGCAACGGAGAATTGGACATCCTCAGCTTGATTCAACGTTTTCTGATCCCGGTGACCGCGGTGACCACCATCGGCAGGGCTTTCGACGACATGCCCTTTGCTTGTGCGTGTTATCTCACTTTTTGCTTGCCCCGGGCTTCAGTGGGTCTAGCGTTCGTCTGATTGAAGTTACCCAAGGCTTGAAAGAGGGCAAGAGCTACATTGCCATGACATTGGCCGAGACATTGATGGGCTTGGATGCTTTCCATCGCCGGGAAACAACCAGATTTGCGGGGAGTCTACTAGTGCTGCAGGTAATGTTTCCCACCCTATCTCACATATATATTGCTCACATCACTCGGCCCTTAGGCTCGGTTCTTTTCTCACTTTTCTCTCAACGTACATCTCTCTATTCTTTAATCTCTCATTTTTCATCCCTCCCCATGTGTGGTTGATGGATAAGTTGCAGGTTATGGACTCTTGCCCGGCATACTCAGCTTGTGGCTACTTATTCCGACGTCGCCTAGTCGATGCCCTTGATGAGGGATGGTGGTTCGACTGGATGTGCGATTTGTCCGCAGACCGCATTGCTTGGCGTTGTCCTTGGTTCAATCTACCGACAATGAGCTACAGTATGTCTCGCCAGCCCAGGATTCAGTTGATCGGTCTGACACACTGTGTGTTCTACTTTCCTTTCCGGTTCCAGCGCCAGTTCGGCCATGATCAGATTTGCCCGCAGAGGGGATAGAATACCCAGCTGCATTTCCGGTCCGAGGCGCACAGCTTGCTCGGTATGCCACAGCATGGAGGACGAGAGAACTCTGGCCCCCGCTCCCACTTTCAGTTGCACTTTGTCTGATGAGTGCATAGATTGGCTCAATGAAGAGGCACAGATTGGGCCCACTTTGGCGTCAGAAGCTTCGACCAGCTCTGGAGGGGGCGAGGAACACCTGACTTAGCTATGCCCCGGATTTATTGCTTTATAGTACTTTCAAGTTTTCTTTATGAATGTAACTAAAAAGCAACTTCAATTTGTATGCAAGAGCAGGAGGACTCTGTATTGAAATCAATAAAATTGAAGGTTGTGGGTACTGAAAATTTTTCGCTTTGGTCCAAAAATGGTCTAAGTTGTAAAAAGATTAATTTGAACAAAATCAACTTTTATTAAAACTTTTCAAAACCATTTTCGACATGGATCAGAACTGGACACGCCTGAGATCTGTCACTGAGATGCACAACCCCGGATTCCAGCAACTGGAAAGTTGCCCCTAGTCTGAATAGCACTGCACCGGAGATCACAACCGAACTCTTGAATGCTGAATAGACAAAGATGACAGAGATGATCAAATGGACAAAGTTGATCGGGGAAAAGTTTATGGCTGAACTTCAGGATGAAGTTGCCTACGTATCCCAAAGATGGGAATCAAGCCTTACGTAGTTCAGGCTCGGGTTCACTCGAGTATTTTCACTCTCCTTTTACGCTCTAACTTTTGCCAAGGCCGCCCTTTGCGGGTTTTCAACCTTGCGAGCTCAGTTTTTGTAATTTCAAATTTTTCATGCTCTAACTTTTGCCTAGGTCGCCCTTTCGGGTTTTCGGCCTAGCGAGCCTCTCAGGGGTAATATTTCTTCAACTTGTCCATGTTGATCGGTTGGGAGAACTCTAGGCCATCTAGGTCCATCAGAACGATAGCTTCACCCGACCAGATAGTCTTGATGATGTAAGGACCAGTCCAATTGGGTCTGAACTTGCCCCTAGGGTCATGGATGGGAGCTCGGTTGTCTTTGAGCACCAAATCTCCTTCTTTCAGATTTATGGACTTAACTTTCTTGTTGAAAGCCTTGGCAATTCTGCGCTGATAACCTTGAACATGGTACAGTGCTTTTAGTCTTCTTTCATCAAAGAGCATGAGTTCTTCAAATCTGCTCTGCTGCCAATCTGCTTCGGCTATCTGACACTCAGCCAGCACTCGCAATGACGGAACTTCAATCTTCGATAGGTAGAACGGCCTCCATCCCATAAACTAATGAATACGGAGTCGCCCAGTAGAAGTTCTAATTGAAGTCCGGTAGCCCCACAGAGCAAATGGCAACTTATCTGGCCAGTCCCGGTAGGTTTCCACCATCTTCTGCAAAATGTGTTTGATGTTCTTGTTGGCGGCCTCAACTGCTCCGTTGGTCTGCGGCCGATATGTGGATGACTTATGAAAAGCCACGTTGTATTTTTCCAACAAGTCAATCACTTCCTTCTTGAAGTGGGAACCGTTATCTGAAATGATCTCGTTCGGGACCCCGTAGCGACAGATGATGTTGTTTTCTGATGAACTTTCGCAACATGTGAAGCCTTCAACACCGCATAAGATTGGGCCTCAACCCACTTTGTGAAATAATCTATCGCGACCAGAATGAACTCATGCCCATTAGACCCCTTCGGAGTGACAGCCCCGATCACATCGATTCCCCAAACTGAAAATGGCCATGGCGAAGTCATATTGTATAGCTTCGACGGCGGGATGTTCATGCGGTTTGCATGGATCTGACATTTGTGGCATCGCCGAACAAAGCCGATACAATCCTCCTCCATGGTGGACCAGTAGTAACCCTGTCTGAGAATTTTTCGGGCTAGCATCACCCCGTTCATGTGCGCTCCGCACTCTCCTCCATGGATGGCCTCCATCAGGCTCTTCGATTCTTCGGCGTCGACACACAACTTATGCATTCCCAGATGACCTCTCTTATACAGTTTTCCTCCGCAGATGATGAACTGAGCAGCCATTCTTCTGATTGCCCTTTTATCCTTGGCATTTGCCCCTGGTGGATACGCTTCTTTCTCCAAGAAGTTCCAGACATCGTAATACCAGGGGTTCTCATCTTGAACCTCTTCTATGGCAGCAATCGACTCGTAAGCCGGCGTAAATTTCTGGTCGATGATGATCGGACGCATCCGGACTCCAAAAGGAATGTATATCATGGAAGATAGAGTTGCTAGTGCATCTGCAAACCTGTTGTTCTCTCTTAACAGATGAGCGAAGTTCAGCTTCTCAAACCGAGGAATCAGCAAGTCCAAGGTCTGGTGGTACATTCTCATCTTTTCTTCTTTGACTTTCCAGTCTCCTTTAGCTTGAGATACAACCAGGTTCGAGTCCCCGATGACGTCCAACCGTTTTGCCCCTAGTTCTAGGGCTGCTTCTAAACCAGCAATGCATACTTCATACTCTGCTTCGTTGTTCGAGACTTTGAACCGGAGCTTAAATGCTAGAGGGATACGGGACTTGTCGGGTGCTATCAGCAACACCCCTATCCCATACCCATACTGGTTTGACGCCCCGTCAAAATACATTATCCAAAACTCATCGTCGATATGCAAAATAGCCTCATCTGGGAATAAGTACTCGACTGCTTCATCCCCCTCAACTGGGTGATCGGCTGCGAGTTACATACTTCAGATCGAATTCGGAAAGCAGAAGCAAACATTACGGAGTGAGCTAACAGGTAGTGTCGCAGCTTCCTGGTAGCCCATACCAAGGCCAAACAAGCCTTCTTGAGTGGAGTGTAGCGGGTCTCGTAATCCAACATCTTCTTGCTCAGATAGTAGATAGCTTTCTCCACTTTATCCTCCGATTCCTGCACAAGCATGCAGCCCATCGTAGTTTCAGTCACTGAAGGTACAAAATCAACGGTTTTCCCGGCTCAGGTAGTGACAACACGGGTGGGTTCTGTATGTATTCCTTGATCTGTTCAAAAGTAGCTTGGCATCAGCCGTCCCATTGGAACTTTTTTTCTTTCTTCAGGAGACCAAAAAGTGGTTCACAAGTCAAGGTTAATTTTGAGATAAACTGTCTTATGAATTGCACTTTACCCAGAAAGCCTCGCACCTCCTTTTCAGTCCTTGGTGGTGGCATTTCTAAGATGGCCTTGATTTTGGAAGGGTCGACTTCGATACCTCTCTGTGTAATCAGAAACCCCAGCATTTTCCCTGCTGTAACACCAACGTACACTTCTGAGGATTCAGCCGCAACCGAAATTCTCTGATCCTTTGGAAGAACTTTTGCAAGGCGGTGTAGTACTAGTGGCCCTCTCTTTCTTTGGACTTGACAATCATCTCGTCCACATACATCTCAACCTCTTTGTGGATCATGTCGTGTAATATCGTGGTCGCGGCCCGTTGATAAGTAGCTCCAGCGTTCTTCAACCCAAATGGCATCACCCTGTAACAGTAAGTCCCCCACGGGGTGGTGAAAGCAGTCTTCTCCCGGTCTTCAGGTGCCATCACTATCTGATTATAGCCCGAGAATCCATCCATGAACGAAAGCAAAGCATGCCCCGCTGTGAAGTCCACTAACTCATCAATATGCGGCAAGGGAAAGTCGTCCTTCGGACTGGCTCTGTTCAAATCCCTGAAATCCACGCATACCCAGATCTTGCCATCCTTCTTCGGCACCGGAACAATGTTGGCCAACCAAGTTGGGTATTCGGATACCAGCAGGAACTCTGCATCAATTTGCTTGGTGACTTCTTCTTTAATCTTGAGAGCCCAGTCCGGGCGGATCCTTCTGAGTTTCTGTTTAACGGGTCGGGCCTCTAGGGTCAAGAGGGATCCGGTGCTGTACAATCTCAGGATCGATTCCAGGCATGTCTTCGTAGGACCACGCGAAAACATCTTTGAAATCTTTTAATAAAGCGACTAAGCGCTCGCGTTCCTCCGAAGACAACGTGGACCCGATCTGGACCAGCCGCGGTCCTCCTCAGTACCAACATTAACAGTAGTGATTTCATCAACTAAAGGTTTAACAAATCTTTCCTGCTCTTGATCAATTAAGCGTTGCAAAACCGGAGGAATTTCTTCCCCGTCGTTTTCATCAAAATTTTGAAAGTCCTGATTAATACAATAAATCAAGGGCACAGAAAAGTACTCAGAAACCACATCCATTCCATTCTCATTAAGCATTTCCAAATCGTCCGATTCTTCTGTTACAACAGACTCAAAAGAGAAAGAAAAAGACGACCTAGACAGGACTGTGGTATCCGGGTTATCACCCCCAGGATTACCGGACTCAGACTCAGACGAGCTGGAACCTGATTCCGACTCTACAGACTCGGTGGAATCAGATTCCGGCTCACTACCTGACCCGGTGCTGCTTGACAAAAATCCCTCCTCGTACTGCCAGATGAGAGAGGGTGCGATGGATGCATCCAAAATGCTTGACGGTGGGCTCGCAGCCGTTTCATTCCCAATCATGGACACCGAGAAGTTATCCCCCAAGCACTTCTGTACGATCGGAGGATCTGAAAGTAGACAAGCCAGTGCTACCCCCATTTCAATTTCGGTGCTCTCAGAATCCACTTTTTCATTCTGCTCAACCTCAGCTGATGGGTCTGTCTGCTCCTCGGCAACATCATCCCCGGATAACTGCAGGTCGAAGAAGATCTCAAACCCCGGCAGGCGCCTCCTCTCAACATTCAGCCATGGTTCTGGGAAGCCACAAAATGGAAAGTCCTCCCCCTCTCGGACGAAGTGTTCGTTTAGGGTACCCTGGATGGGTCGATGCATCAACTCAAAAGGCTTCCCTACCCGCTTTGCTCTGGCTCTCCCAGCTATCTCCTTACCTTTCTCTTCACCCAATCCTCTTTGGTGGGCAGATAACCCAAGCCAAAGGTATGCGGGTTATGCGGCACTTCGGCCGATACTGCAATGCCCTTCCGGTCACTCTTCCCCAATCCCATCCCGGGGATGTGTTGAAGCTTGTTCATGAGGTATATCGATTGTGCGCTGACATACACCCCCTCATCAACAGCTAAGATGTTTTGCACGACTCGAGCCTCAGCCAGAGTAAACCCCAATAAGAACACATCCTTCGTGCCGTGCTCGATTTCCAAGACTGGTGTAGACACTTCTGGCAGTGGATGGATTGACGAATTCCTGAAAACAATAGCCACCCCCTTCCCGTGGGGTATTTCAACATCTGGTGCAAGGTGGAAGAGACTGCCTTTACCTGGTGCAGCCACGGCCGCCCCAAAAGTAGATTGAAGGTTGCGGGAACGTCCAGGACATGACAGTCAATCTCGTGTTGTCCCGGACCAACCTGGGTCTGAATTTTCACAGTCCCCATCACCTCTCTGCTTGTGTTATCATATGCCCTTATCACCTGGGCTATGGGCACGAAGTCCGCGAGCTTCAACCCGATTGCATATGCCGTCCTTGACTGGCACACATTAATAGCGGATCCCGTGTCGACAAGAACCACCGGTATCCATTTGCTTCTACACTCCACAGAGATGTAGAGTGGTTTGTTATGATTCGCGCCCTCAGGCAGTAGTTCTTTGTTAGAAAAGGTCAACGTCAGGGAACCTTCTCCCGGAAAGACCAATCCCACCAGCTGTTCAGGCATGGTGTCTATTGAGAGCTTGGCTTTGTCCATGGCCGATAGAACAGCCTGTCTGTGAACACGTGAAGCCATAAGCAGTCTCCAGATAGAGATGTCTGCTTGTATCTTTTTCAACTATTTCAGCACGGCCTCTTCTTCGAGTTGCTTCTCTTTCTGTTTCTCCACCTCCTTGTCCTTCCTGGACGCTTCTGGTTGTTCTAGTTGCGGGGGCTTGAAATACCGCCTGCTCCGGGTCATATGATCGACTTCGCCGATGTACCAGGTATCATCAGGTTGATTGCTCCCCCAATCCTCATCCGTGTGGGCAAGACATAGATCATCGTCCTCCCACCACATTCCATCGGCAGCCGACAGACACCTGTCCGGCTCCGTTACAAAAATCTCTGTGCCCGCAGCACCTTGCGTTCCTGTACTCGCAGTACATTCTGTTCTTGTGCACACAGCATTCTCAACCCCCACAGGAGCTTTAGCCTTTCTGGCTCTTTCGGAATCTTCAATCCCTTCTTGTTCTAACTGCTTCAACACAGCCTGCTCAACATTTCCTACATTCACAATGCCCAAGTCCTGAGCGAAATTCTTAGCACCGGCGCTCTCCGGCGATGTATTCTAATCCCCGGCCCTTCCGGCCACAATTGATGCCCTTGCCCCTGACAGACCCCTTTCCAACTGAGATTCTTCAACAATATCTGGTTGGTCGTCAAGCCACCCTGTGACCTCTGCTGACTCCTCAAAATCGAACCAGTTGACTGTCATGTCCCCAGATCTAGTTCGTTAAAAATTGGAGGTTAGCAAAGTCCCCTTCCAGAGTTGCTAAGTCATCCTGCCTCTGATCAAGTCTATCCCTCCGTAGTACACAAATTTCTGCCCCTACCGGCAATTCCACATTTGGCCTAATCTGTCCCGCTGACGCAATATAGCCACTCGGATTGTACACCTCCTCCGCAAAGCTCCCCAATTCCTCAGTCCCTGAATCCACTGTACCACTTTTTTCCGAAATCATCACCATTGGTTCGGGTTGGGTTCGGGAGATGTCCAACATGCACAAGTCAGTGCTGTCGGGAAGGAACACCTCCAGCTTGGGTAGGTGGGACGGGGTGATATATATGCTGGGGTCGTATGACATGACCCCGGTCTGGATAAAGTTGATTCGTTTGGGAGGTGGAGCTTGGTTGTGTGGTGGAGAGGCTTGGTTGTGTGGTGGGAGAGGGTTGGTTGTGACGTTGGGTTTTTCTGGAGGCACAATCACCCTGTTGTCAACGAGATCCTGAATCTCGTGACGCAATCTAAAACAATGGTCGGTATCGTGACCATGTTGCTGGTGAAAGGCGCAATACTTCATCGGGTTATGAGAGGGAGGTAGTGAATTTGGCAATGGCTGCGGCTCCAGGGGCTTCAAGTGCCCTTTCCTGATTAAAACCCCCAGAGCTTTGGACAGGGGCATATATAATGGGGTGAAGGTTCTTTGGCCTCGAGGTTGGTGTTTGGTTGTTTGCGAGCTACTTCCGGATACACCGGAGAATGGTGTAGCCGCAAGGGTTCTTGGGGGAGTGGTGGTGACCATGCTTACTTCTGAAGCTCTCGCAGTTGCGGCATTGCTTGTGCCTGTATTGGTGTTGCGGTTGAAGGTTCTCCTGGGTTGTTCTCTATCTTGGTCAATCAGACCCTGTTTCATAGCATCATCAATTTGTACCCCCATCTCATGTAAATCTGAAAAGGTGGGAAAGGGGAGAACAATCATTTTCTGCATAAGCTTGGGCTGGAGATTGCGCACAATCATCCGAATCTGATCTTTGTCAGTGGGCCTTGTGGTCATCATTGAGGCCTTGGCCCTTCACCGGGTTACGAATTCAGAGAAACTCTCCTTAGGCTCCTACCTTGTCGTCTCGAGAACACGGGTTGTGATCTCGATCTGTGTATTATAGGAGTACTAAGCGACAAAAGCCTCAGCCATCTCATCCCAATTCCTCTTAACATCGTCTTCCAATTTTGTGTACCAGATGGCCGCCACACCCGACAGGGTTCGGCCAAACAATGAAAGCTTCTGTAGTCTGGTGAGGCCCATCGGCCTTAGTATGTCCGAAAACAAACGTAGATGCACCATGGGATCACCGGACCCGTCAAAGCGGTCGATTTGTGGCATCTTGAACCGATCTGGCAGCGTCACAGCCGCGTTGGTGTACCCGTCCTCAATGTCTGGGATGGACTTTACCCCTTGGGATTTCTTGAACAACTTTTCAAGCTTGCTCAACTTCAACGCTGTAAGGTCCACCTCGAATTCAAAGGGAGAATCTGGTTGATTGATACGAGTGGGTGCCTTGGAGAGTTGAGGTAGAATCGGGGGCAGAGCTGGCCCCGTTGGGATGTCTATATCCTCCTAAACATTCTGGACATTCGGTGTCTCCCTGGGTAGTGGGACCCTTGGTGGGGGAGGAGCTTGATGTGAGGCTGATGCTCCGGCTTGCTGCCGTAGCCGGGTAATTAGCTCTGCCTGCTGGGTCATGACCATAGCCTGCTGTTTGGCAAATTCCGCTTAATGAGCAGCGTCCTTCTACATGAGTTTCATACTTTCTTGGAGTTGACGCACCATTTCCTCCATCCCTGCCATGTTCTGCTGTTCCAGCTGACTGACTGGTATATCTATTTTTGTGGTAAAAACTGAAGCCTCAGCCTGACTGTCCACTGACGGGGTAGACCACTGTTCTGGCAACCTCTGCTCGGATACACTGTGCCTTCTTGACCTCCGTCTGATAACCGGGGGTAAGGAATAAAACACTGGTTGTCCGTCGACCAGATCCTCAGATCGATTAAGTCGGCGACCTCTAGTCCAGAGTGCTTGGAGAATATCTGCTTGGTCTGAAGCAATTGTGCTAAACTACCTAGCAAAAAGATAAATAAAGCAATAATAAGGAAATAAACAACCGGACAAACGGACAACATAACAGCATAAATAAACACACAACACACAGTTGGGCATCACAACACACAGTTGATAAGCTGAATAGACTGTTCTCAAACACTGATCATCGTTCCGAAATCAGTGCCCCCAAAACTGAATCTGATACCCGCAGATAACTGATTCCCAAAATACTGAACTGGTGCCCGCAGGCCTGATACCCAAACTTGTAAACTGATACATGCATTCCTATAGAGACGCACTCTAAAAGCACATAGCAAACAAGTGAGAGCCAAAACACCCCTATGTTGGGGTAGGGTTTCCCTGTCCTATTTTGTCAGGAGCTAGGGTTTCACTACGTACGCAACGGTTTCAAACAACCTACAATCGGGTGAGCAACCTGTCCTAGTTTGGAATGGTCACTACGGATTTCGAATATGCACTAGGTCGACTGGTCAAAAAGGGTGCCCCGGTAAAAACCGGGGTTTGTGTTCCCATCGTGGCAGAGCCCGTAACCGGTCAACCTTATGGCACGCACCCTCCGGCAAACCGTTCAGGTATAGCAGATGGCAAACACGGTGTCCTAGGCGCACCAATGCAAATGCAATGCAAAGAAACACATAAGTGTATTCAAAACAAGATATCATGAGTTCGAGTCAAGTTCTCTAACTCCCCAGCAGAGTCGCTAGAAACTGTAGACGTCCCCGAACGTCCCGGGAAAATCTCGTTTTGTTCATTGGGCTCACTACAGTTTGGACTCAAATGTCACGGTTCTGAATCTAATCCCGCAAAGTGCAATGCGGGACCGATAAATCACCAAAGAGTCCAAATCCGGCAAATCGTTTTGAAAAACAGATTTTTAGAAAGAAGTGCCAAACATGGACTGCTTTGCCAGATACGGAGTCGCCACCTAAATAGTTTATTTTGGGGGAATTTAGGAAACCCTGACTCGTGCCTAAGGCCACGTGTCCATCATCACCAAAGTTACCTCGGCTCGGGAACTTGGGTACGATTGGGGAAGGTCACTTCGTAAGCATCCCCGCTCGCCCGATCAAATATCGGCCTCTACTAACCATGATATCGAGTTTTGAAAACGTTATGTGCTCTTATTCCGGTTTATTAGCCTAGAATTACTATGTGATGCGCATGGCATACAAATATAGACTAGATTGCCTAAGTTGGAACAAAACATCGCATATCCGTTTGTTTTGAAAATGGATTGAAGTTTGCTACTCGCAAGTAGGCTAAAACACGGGTTTCGACGAATTATTCCAATTCAAGCAACTCAACCTTCACCCACAGGCATTCAAGCAATTATATCACATAAGCAGTTAGCCTCATGGCAAGCATGCTATCATGACAATCACTCACACACATGCAAGGATGCTAAAGCATAAACACTTACCGAGTACTCCGAGCCAAAGAAAGAAGCTAATTAGAAAACATGCATGAATCCTAACTATGCTGAGATGCCTAATGCAACACATGCAAGAATGCAACTAAGATAGGCTCGGCTATTCTAAGATGACATATGAGATGCAACAATCGATACATGTATTCAACTTGGAATTGAAATACAATGCAGTTAGCATGATGCGCGAGCCCGATGCATGCAATACAGATGAATGAATGCAAACATGCGAACATATAGATGCTAATTGAAACATGCCCTAAAACTAACCATCATAAGCTGGTAAATAAAAGGGAGAAAGACGTGGGGTTGGAAGACATGCATCACACACACGCACACTTATTACAACATTGCCCTCCTCGGAGGGTCCGAATAAATAATACACAGTCGAATGAATAACGAATTACAACTAATTATTACACAACCCTAATTGATTAACAAATTAACTAAAATAAATAAGCTAGCATGCAAAACATATGAAATGGACTGCCTCAGCTCAGTCTTGAATGATAAGGAATGCATGCATGCTCAAGTCGCCTTGTCGGGAAATCCATCGCGATGCCCCGATTTGCCTCTATTTGGAACTGGTCCCGGAACACTGTACAAAGCTCCAGGAGGCTGCTGACCAGTTTTTGCTGCTAGTTTCTGGTTTGCTGCAACAGAGAGCGAGAAAGGGGCATGGCAAAGTATTTTCAACATATGTGTGCATGACCACTCTCCCCATCATAGCACAAGCTCCAGGGAGTGTAGTCCTCGATCCTCGTGCCACCAATCATGCATCTCGATGCATGATGGCCGAGGAGTCGGATTGCACGACTCGATGTAAAATGAATGCACATATAAACACAACAAGGCCTAAACTCCATCATGGGTAATCCGGAGTGTCGGCGACCGGGAATCGAAGCACGTTTCGTCACTTTGAGTACGAAATGTCCCTCGTTTCCCGTGTTTGGACTAAACCCTACTCCAAACACTATGCAACAACTAGAATGGCATGGCATGCAAACACGATGCAACAACTAGCATGCAATCCTAAACGAAATGCAACTAAGACATGCAAACATGCAAGGAATGACGTGCAAAGGTGCAACTAGCATACGCAATGCTATGAACTACGAATGGCATACGCAATGCACATGACGCTATATGGCATACACAACGCACATACGACGACGGACATACACAAAGGCATAATCAAGGCATACACAATGCGACGATCAAGAATGCGACAACATGGACATGGCATACACAATGCAAGATGGACTTAAACTAAAATGAATGGGCCTTAGCCACACTCAAATCAGTGGCCAAACATGATGAAATTAGGCAACAGAAACACATGCAAACATGCACAAATGCAAGGGACCAAACCTAAGGCACCAAATGCAACTCCACCAAAGCATGGTAAGCATGAAATATGGCATACGATCACACATTTTCCAGCTCTGAAATGACATGCAAGATGGTCCCGAATCATGCAAACAACTTACACAATGCATGCTAGATGACCCAAATACCGAAACTAGTGAAGTGGATTACACTATAGGCATGCAAAGCAATACTCAAATGCCCAAACCAGCCCCAAACAGTCCCTATACAGGCCCAAAACAGTAAGAAAATGGACTAAAATGATGACTCGAAAGGCATGGAAATGAAGCTCATGCAATGGCCCATAAATGAGATAGTTAAGCACGACTCTCAAACACATTCAAAGAGTGGAAAACATGGGAATATGGCATACATATAAGCTCTGAAATATGATTCACAATGATGCCAAAACATGGAAACACCTCAAAATACACATGCAATAGGCTTCAAAACTCAAAGCTAGGCAAGGGTGTTGAACTACAACCATGCATAGCAAACATCATTCAACCATGAGGCCCAAAAAAAGAGCTAAGGCAGTCCAAAACATGCACAAAATCAGTATAAGGCATAGCCAAAAAGTGATAGAATCAAAGGCCAAAATAGCATGCAATGTAAGCTAGTAAAGAGGATTTGCACTACAAGCATGTAAGGAAATCAAGAGGTCACTAAACCAGAAAAATACAGAGGTATGACATGCCAAATAATTCCCAAAAACCTACTGAAAAGTGATCAACACATGCAAGAATGACATGCTCCTTTGATATGCTATGAAGAGGGTTATTCTACACATGCAAGATGGACATCCAATATGGCAAAACAAGCTCTGGAAAGAGCTATGTAGGTCCTAAAACTCATCAAAAATGGCCTAAAACATGGCTTGGAAGCATGCAAATAAGGGCTCCTTTGTTAGGCCAAATATGCTAGAAATCAAAACAAAGGGAGAGAGAGAGAGAGTCACCCCTCTCTGATTTTGGCTCTCAAAAACACATAATAACCACTGAAAATCTGCTGGATTTCAGTGGCCAAAAGGGCAAACAAAGCTCAAAACAAAGGCCTTAATGCATGGCTCAAAACAAGGTGGAATGAAGCATGCAAGGGGGGTAGATGACCCCCAACAGAAAAATGATCTCAAACAAACATGTTAAGGACCTCAAAATAAGACTTTTTTCAGTTGATGACAAAGCTCAAATATGTTTGCAAGTATGGCTAAAAGATGAAGCAAAAATATTCCTTAAAAGGGAGAGAGTGTGTTACCCTTGTAGCTCAGCAACTCCAGCAGCTTCTGGACCAAAAATGCAGCTCCTTAGGACCTCTCAAGACCCTCCAAGAAGATTAGGTTGGTGTTGGAGGTGTTAGGCCAAGAGGTAGTGTGCAAAGGGGCAAGAACTTAGCACTTTTGAGACCAAAAGGGAGAGATATAGAGGGAGATAGATGTATATGCCTTAGGGAAATTATGAACCTTCACAAAGGAGGGGGAGGCCCTCCTTTATAGAGATTCAAGGCTTTAGCTTCTCAAAGAAGCTAAAAAACAAGTTTGAAGATCCTCCATACACGTGTATGGAGGATCCATTCGGTGCCTTCCAGCTGGCACAGCTGGCAACAACTCACAGAGACAAGACTGATGGGAGCTGGCCGACCAGGTTCAAAAGGTCCAGGTGGTCGGCCGACCACTTTCCCTGGTTGGCAGACCAGGTTCAAAAGGTTCAGGCCTCAAAAGCTGGTCGGCAGCCTCCTAGGGTGGTCTCCTCACTCAATGCAAGTAAGTGGTATGGTGGAAGACCTGTAAATGTGGCTTAAAAACCAAGGAGACCAGCTTCCTGACAAGAAAATCGGCCAGCGGGAGAAAAGGTGGTCTCCAAGAGAAAAGGTGGTCTCCCACCCTTGTACCACCTTCCAAACAATGAAAATAGGGTCCATGCCAAAAATGAACCAAGACGGATGCAAAATGAGGGTTCGGGGGCCAAAACGCGCAGCCGGATGCCCCGAAAACTGACTGTTAAGCATCGAAGGTGGCGTGCGACCATGAAGGTGGTCTCCCGGGCCACAGTGTCCCTCTAGAGAGAGGAAACAAGCCAAAAACCGGAGCAAACGGAGAAAGTTAAGCGGTCCCGAACCGAGGCGCGCGGCCGACGGCTCCGAAAATTGGAAACTGGTCTCCAAACAGGAACAGTGGTCTACGACCACAAAAAGTAGCCTACGGCCACTGAGAGATGGTCTACAAGACCTCTCCCTCCCTTCGGGAAGAGAAAACAGAACCTGGTTCACAAACCGAGGTAAAGCACAAAAGAGTCCCGAAGTCTGGAGGCAAGGCTCTCAGTCGGGACTCCGTAACCTCAGAACGAGCACAACATGCGCAATCACCGAGTGCTCAATCAATGACGTCTGAGTCTTAAGGTCGGTCAAAAATGGGGTGTCGACACATATGTATCTTGTTTGGGAGGAGATAGGGGATGTACTCCGTGGTTTGAGAGAAGATAGGGGATGTACTTCCAAACCTATCTAGGAGGAGATAGGGGATGGACTCCATTGATAACTAAGTTGGCCAGAGTGTTCAGGGTGAAAGTCTCGAAATCTTAATTACGTTTGCATAACGTAGATGATTGAAGTATTGAAGTGTTGATTATATGAGCTATAGTCTCATTTTGAAGTGTTAATAACTAAAGTGTTAATAACATGAGTTGTAGTCTTATTTGGAATTGTGGATAATGGAAATGTTGATGATATGAGTTGTAATCTCATGTCAATTGTTTAGTTAGATAATGAACCATGTCTTTGAATTGAATTGGATGAATAAAGAGAAGTGGATTGAAACATGATGTAATTGTCGTTGAGCTGGGAAATGTTGTGAGTTGGTTTACAAGTGTTAACCATTTGTCGAGTGCTAATGTTTTAGTTATTTCTCATAATTGGTTTAGCGTATCTCTACTGGGCTTTGGCTCATCCTATATGGGACATCATTTTCAGGTGCAGGTGATATGCCGCCTCCAAGGATGTAGCTTGGGAGGTTTAGAAGCTGAAGGCCTATATTTTTGTTGTTACCCTTTTTGTATTACATGTAATTCAAGCCAAGGGCTTAATATGTTAAGAGTTAGAACTCCCTTTTATTGTGACCAAGTGTTGACTTGGAAAGTTGTAAGCCCGTAGAGCATTTAATTTTGTTGTCAACATGTAATACTTTTGTAATGAACACTCTGATAAATGAATATATGTTTATTACTCCTATGGCTATGGATATCAAGTATGATTGATTTATGTACTTAAATTTGAGGGCATTACAAGGACCACCTTAAAGGTAAGGGCAATCTTTTACAAAAACTCTTTGTTTAAGCACTGTTTCACAAAATCCATTCTCTCAGTCAAGTTCGTTCGTCTGCTCCATCAATGTTTGCTTCTCAAATCCTCCTGCAGTACCTTCCTATTCCAAAATCCCTAAAACATCATTCAAATGCAAGTCAAAACTCCTTCTTCCCAATAACCTTCAAACCCTCCTCAAGGACCACCTTAAAGGTAAGGGCAATCTTTTACGAAAACTCTTTGTTTAAGCACTGTTTCCCCAAATCCGAAGATGGGTATTTGTGCTGTGAGGGTCTTAGGGTTGAGGATGTGATGAACAATGTGAAAAAGAGTCCTTTTTATCTCTACAGTAAGCCCCAAATCACTAGAAACTTAGAAGCTTATAGGGATGCTTTGGAGGGTTTGGATTCGATCATTGGATATGCGATTAAAGCAAACAACAATCTTAGGTTTTAACAGTAGAATTCCAAAATTATCATTTATTTCGAAGCTTATAGGGAAGTAGCATTTCAAAAATTATCATTTATTTTGACAGTAGAATTCCAAAATTTTGTCATTTTTCGACATTCAACTTCCGAATATGTTTAATTCGGACGACATTCAACTTTCGTATAGCGTGTGTGATGTCCATAATAGTTAGAGATAAAATTGTAATAAAAAAAATATCATCATTAAATATATACATAGAGTGAAATGGGTATGTACAAATTGAAACTGCCCAGACAATGAGCGCTCTCTCTCTCCCATAAACCCTAGGTTTTAAAAGTATCACTTCGCTACCCGCCGACATTTTTCTCAGTCAAGTTGCTCCGTCAATGGTTGCTTGTCTTGAATAAAAAAAAAATGGTTGCTTGTCAAATCTTCCTGCAGTACCTTCCTATTCCAAAATCCCTAAAACAACATTCAAACCCAAGCCAAAACTCTTTCTTCCTAACAATCTTCAAACCCTCCTCAAGGACCACCTTAAAGCTAAGGGCAATTTTTTCCGAAAACTCTTTGTTTAAGCACTGTTTCACCAAATCCGAAGATGGCTATTTGTGCTGTGAGGGTCTTAGGGTTGAGGATGTGATGAACAATGTCGAAAAGAGTCATTTTTATCTCTACAGTAAGCCCCAAATCACTAGAAACTTCCAAGCTTATAGGGATGCTTTGGAGGGTTTGGATTCAATCATTGGATATGCGATTAAAGCCACCAACAATCTTAAGATTTTGGAGCACTTGAGGAAGTTGGGATGTGGAGTTGTGCTGGTTAGTGGCAATGAGCTTCGCTTTGCTCTTCATGCTGGGTTTGATCCCACAAGGTGTGTTAATTGACTCTACCCTGTTTCCATGTAATTTGAGTTTTTAGTTTCAATATAGCAGTTTCTTTGATCTATAGAACGTGTTTGTTTATTTCCCTAGTTCACACTTAATTAATGAAATTTGTTCTTAATACAATTGTCATAGAATAAAAATGGATAAAATCCACTTTATCCCTTTTATATTTGGTTACTTTATCATTTTAACCTTTGAAGTTTTTTTTCCTTCACTTTTGCCCTTCTCAAGTTTTTTCCAGTTTACTTCTAAAGTTAATTTCTGTTAAAAATCAGACAAAAAATTGACACATCAATGATTATGTAACATAAAAATATTTTATTATATATAATGCACATCTCTAATATAAACTTCTAATATAGTGACATATTTTTTTATGTTATGTGGCAGTTATTATAATATTTTCTATCTAATTTGAACAAAAATTAGTTTTAGAAGCGAATTGGGAAAAACTTGAAAGATAAAAGGGTTGGAGTGGAGAAATTTTATTTCCACACACTCTTTCATCTTTGTGCACATCATATCTCAGTTCACACACTTATGACTTTGGTTATCTCAGTTCACACACTTATGAGTGCTGCTATTAGCACCTCCCTCTTTACGAAAACTCTTTGTTTAAGCACTGTTTCACCAAATCCATTATCTCAGTCAAGTTCGTTCGTCTGCTCCATCAATGTTTGCTTCTCAAATCCTCCTACAGTACCTTCCTATACCAAAATCCCTAAAACATCATTAAAATGCAAGCAAAAACTCTTTCTTCCCAATAACCTTCAAACCCTCCTCAAGCACCACCTTAAAGCTAAGGGCAATCCTTTATGAAAACTCTTTGTTTAAGCACTGTTTCACCAAATCCGAAGATGGGTATTTGTGCTGTGAGGGTCTTAGGGTTGAGGATGTGACGAACAATGTGAAAAAGTGTCATTTTTATCTCTACAGTAAGCCCCAAATCACTAGAAACTTCAAAGCTTATAGAGATGCTTTGGAGGGTTTGGATTCGATCATTGGATATGCGATTAAAGCCAACAACAATCTTAAGATTTTGGAGCACTTGAGGAAGTTGGGATGTGGGACTGTGTTGGTTAGTGGCAATGAGCTTCACTTGGCTCTTCATGCTGGGTTCGATCCCACAAGGTGTGTTAATTGACTCTACCCTGTTTTCTTGTAATGTGAGTTTTTAGTTTAAATATAGCAGTTTCTTTGATCTATAGAACGTGTTTGGGTATTTCCCTAGTTCACACTTAAATAATGAAATTTGTTCTAAATACAATTTTGTCATAGAATAAAAATGGGTAAATTCCACTTTATCCCCTTTATATTTGGTTGCTTTATCGTTTTAACCTTTGAAGTTTTTTTTTTTCTTCACTTTTGCCCTTCTCAAGTTTTTTCCAGTTTACTTCTAAAGTTAATTTCTGTTAAAAATCAGACAAAAAATTGACACGTCAACAATTATGTAACATAAAAATATTTTATTATATATAACGCACATCTCTAATATAAACTTCTAATATAGTGATATATTTTTTTATGTTGTGTGACAGTTTTTATAATATTTTCTATCTAATTTGAACAGAAATTAGTTTTAGGAGCGAACTGGGAAAAAACTTGAAAGATAAAAGGGTTGAAGTGAAGAAATTCTATTTCCACACACTCTTTCATCTTTGTGCACATCATATCTCAGTTCACACACTTATGACTTTGGTTATATTATTATGGAGTGTGTTTGTTTTGAGAGATTATTTCATGGGATTGGATTATTAGTCCATCCGGACTAATATCTATTGTTTGGTTCAATTTTTTTGCTCCGGATTAATAGTCCCTTCGGAATATTAGTCCCTTATATGAGGGATTATTGTATCCTAGGGGGAGGGGTGGGATTATTTCCATAGGATTGGTATCCCATGGGACTTATGTGTAAAATGTCCATTTTACCCTCATGCTATTACTTAATAAACAATTTGAAAAGGGTAGAATAGTCTTTTGAACATTTATAAATTATTTTTTTAGTGTCGTCAATTTAATATTATATATTAAATAAAAAATATAAATTATAAATTTAATTTAATTTAAAACAATAAATTAAAAATTATGGCCTTATAATTTTGTTAGTGTTGTTAAAAAAATTAAATTTATATATTAAATAAAATTATTTTTTCAGTGTTGTTAATTTAAAATTATATATTAAATAAAAAATATAAATTATAAATTATAAATTATAAATTAAATTTAATTAAAAATAATAAATTAAAAATTATGGCCTTATAAATTAAATTTTTTAAGTGTTGTTAAAAAATTAAATTTATATATTAAATAAAATTATTTTTTTAGTGTTGTTAATTTAAAATTATATATTAAATAAAAATATAAATTATAAATTTAATTTAATTGAAAATAATAAATTAAAATTATGGCCTTATAAATTAAAATTTTTTAGTGTTGTTAAATTATAAATTATAAATTATAGATTATAGATTATAGATTACAAATTTAAAATTGTATATAAAATATAAATTATAAATTATAAGGGTAAAATAGTCTTTTGAACATTTATCCTTATCCAGTCCGTTTATCAAACATTGGATTCACTAAAAATAGTCCAATCCAGACATCTAATCCCATGACTAAACAAACGTAGGATGCAAATCCAGTCTAACCAAATAGTCCGAGGATAATGTATCCCAAGACTAATAGTCTGATGGATTACAATCCCCCATTATCCAATCCGTCCAAACAAACACACCCTATAAGTGCTGCTATTAGCACCTCCCGCTTTACGAAAACTCTTTGTTTAAGCACTGTTTCACCAAATCCATTCTCTCAGTCAAGTTCGTTCGTCTGCTCCATCAATGTTTGCTTCTCAAATCCTCCTGCAGTACCTTCCTATTCCAAAATCCCTAAAACATCATTCAAATGCAAGCCAAAACTCCTTCCCAACAACCTTCAAACCCTCCTTAAGCACCACCTTAAAGGTAAGGGCAATCCTTTACGAAATCTCTTTGTTTAAGCATTGTTTCACCAAATCCGAAGATGAGTATTTGTGTTGTGAGGGTCTTAGGATTGAGGATGTGATGAACAATGTGAAAAAGAGTCCTTGTTATCTCTACAGTAAGCCCCAAATCACTAGAAACTTCCAAGCTTATAGGGATGCTTTGGAGGGTTTGGATTCGATCATTGGATATGCAATTAAAGCCAACAACAATCTTAAGATTTTGGAGCACTTGAGGAAGTTGGGATGTGGGGCTGTGTTGGTTAGTGGCAATGAGCTTCGCTTGGCTCTTTATGCTGGGTTCGATCCCACAAGGTGTGTTAATTGACTCTACCCTGTTTTCTTGTAATGTGAGTTTTTAGTTTCAATATAGCAGCTTCTTTGATCTATAGAACGTGTTTGGGTATTTCCCCAGTTCACACTTAATTAATGAAATTTGTTCTTAATACAATTTTGTCATAGAATAAAAATGGGTAAATTGCACTTTATCTCCTTCATATTTGGTTACTTTATCATTTTAACCTTTGAAGTTTTTCTTTTTCTTCACTTTTGCCCTTCTCAAGTTTTTTTCCAGTTTCCTTCTAAAGTTAATTTCTGTTAAAAATCAGACAAAAAATTGACATATCAACAATTATGTAACATAAAAATATTTTATTATATATAACGCACATCTCTAATATAAACTTCTAATATAGTGATATATTTTTTTTATGTTATGTGGCAGTTATTATAATATTTTCTATCTAATTTGAACATAAATTAGTTTTAGGAGCGAACTGGGAAAAACTTGAAAGATAAAAGGGTTGAAGTGGAGAAATTTTATTTCCACACACTCTTTCATCTTTGTGCATATCATATCTCAGTTCACACACTTATCACTTTGGTTATATAATATTATGAGTGTTGCTATTAGCACCTCCCTCTTTACGAAAACTCTTTGTTTAAGCACTGTTTTACCAAATCCATTCTCTCAGTCAAGTTCGTTCGTCTGCTCCATCATTGTTTGTTTCTCAAATCCTCCTGCAGTACCTCCTTATTCCAAAATCCCTAAAACATCATTCAAATGCAAGCCAAAACTCCTTCTTCCCAATAACCTTCAAACCCTCCTCAAGCACCACCTTAAAGGTAAGGGCAATCCTTTACGAAAACTCTTTGTTTAAGCACTATTTCACCAAATTCGAAGATGAGTATTTGTGCTGTGAGGGTCTTAGGGTTGAGGATGTGATGAACAATGTGAAAAAGAGTCCTTTTTATCTCTACAGTAAGCCCTAAATCACTAGAAACTTCCAAGCTTATAGGGATGCTTTGGAGAGTTTGGATTCGATCATTGGATATGCAATTCAAGCCAACAACAATTTTAAGATTTTGGAGCACTTGAGGAAGTTGAGATGTGGGGCTGTGTTGGTTAGTGGCAATGAGCTTCGCTTGGCTCTTTATGCTGGGTTTGATCCCACAAGGTGTGTTAATTGACTCTACCCTGTTTTCTTGTAATGTGAGTTTTTAGTTTAAATATAGCAGTTTCTTTGATCTATAGAACGTGCTTGGGTATTTCCCCAGTTCACACTTAATTAATGAAATTTGTTCTTAATACAATTTTGTCATAGAATAAAAATGGGTAAATTGCACTTTATCTCCTTTATATTTGGTTACTTTATCATTTTAACCTTTGAAGTTTTTTTTTTTCCTTCACTTTTGCCCTTCTCAAGTTTTTTCCAGTTTACTTCTAAAGTTAATTTCTGTTAAAAATCAGACAAAAAATTGACACATCAACAATTATGTAACATAAAAATATTTTATTATATATAACGCACATCTCTAATATAAACTTCTAATATAGTGACATATTTTTTTTTATCTTATGTGGCAGTTATTATAATATTTTCTATCTAATTTGAACATAAATTAGTTTTAGGCGCGAACTAGGGGTGTAACTTGGGCGGGTTTGGTCGGGTTGGGAGGTTGTCCAAGCCCAATCCAAGTTGTGCTGAGACCTACCCAAGCCCGCCCAAGCCCGAATTGTAACCCGAGGTTGTTTGCCCAAGCCCGACCCGAGTTAAACCCGAATTGCCCGAGTTGTTTGAATTGTAAATGAATTTTAGGTTTTTTTTTTTTTTTCCAGCTACATTATTAAATTATTAAAATTTGACTCTATTTACATTTTTTAATATAGAAAATCATTAATACCACCAAAACAAATAATTTATATAATGTAAGAGAGATGTCGCTGTAGTAATCCTTACAATTTATGAGTGAAAAAAAAGAAGAAAAAAAAGAAAGATTTTATGTTATTCGTATATATAATAATATATATTCAATATGATTTAATAATCTAAATTACTTTAATATCATGCAATGGCTAATAATTTATATGTATGTTTAATATTTTTATATATCTATAAATTTATAATTCGTGTTTCGGGTTGCTCAGGTTGTTTGACGTCTTTGCCCAAGCCCGTCCAAATTTAATTCGGACTTTTAAATTTTTGCCCAAGCCCGTACCGAATTAAAAATCTCTTGTCCAAGCCCTAAAAAAATTTGGGCTAGGTTCGGGTTACTCGGGTTGAGCCCGCCCAAGTTGCACCCCTAGCGCGAACTGGGAAAAACTTGAAAGATAAAAGGGTTGAAGTGGAGAAATTCTATTTCCACACACTCTTTCATCTTTGTGCACATCATATCTCAATTCACACACTTATGACTTTGGTTATATATTATTATGATTGTGTTTGTTTTGAGGAATTATTTCATGGGATTGGATTATTAGTTCATCCGGATTAATGGTCCATTGTTTGGTTCAATTTTTTTGCTCCAGATTAATAGTCCATTCGAACTATTAGTCCCTTATATGAGGGATTATTGTATCTTAGGGGGAGGGGTGGGATTATTTCCTTAGGATTCTTATCCCATGGGACTGATGTGTAAAATATCCATTTTACCCTCATGCTATTACTTAATAAACAATTCAAAAAGGGTAGAATAGTCTTTTGAACATTTATAAATTATTTTTGTAGTAGTGTCAATTTAATATTATATATTAAATAAAAAATATAAATTATAAACTATAAATTTAATTTAATTAAAAATAATAAATTAAAAATTATGGCCTTATAATATTTTTAGTGTTGTTAAAAAAATTAAATTTATATATTAAATAAAATTATTTTTTCAGTGTTGTTAATTTAAAATTATATATTAAATAAAAAATATAAATTATAAATTATAAATTTAATTTAATTAAAAATAATAAATTAAAAATTATGGCCTTATAAATTAAATTTTTTTAGTGTTATTAAAAAATTAAATTTATATATTAAATAAAATTATTTTTTTAGTGTTGTTAATTTAAAATTATATATTAAATAAAAAATATAAATTATAAATTTAATTTAATTGAAAAAATTTAATTTAATTGAAAAAAATAAATTAAAAATTATGGCCTTATAAATTAAAAAATTTTAGTGTTGTTAAATTATAAATTATAGATTACAAATTTAAAATTATATATTAAATAAAAATTATAAATTATAAGGGTAAAATAGTCTTTTGAACATTTATCCTTATCCAGTCCGTTCAACCAAACATTTGATTCATTAAAAATAGTCTAATCCAGACATCTAATCCCATGACTAAACAAACGTATGATACAAATCCAATCAAACGAAATAGTCCGTGGACAATGTATCCCAAGACTAACAGTCCGATGGATTACAATCCCCCTTATCTAATCCGTCCAAACAAACCCAAACAACCCCTTAGTCTAGTAGATGATTTAAACATAAAAAAGTAATTTTGATGTATTTATTTGTTGTTTTAAAATATTTAAATTATTTACTAGATATAAAATTTTAGAATTTGAAATGCTCATGCCTCAACGTCTTAAGGCTTACGCCTCACATTAAGCATTCTCCTTTAAAAACTTTGCTACTATCGAGGGCATTTGGACAGAGAAAATTTTTATGAGGCTTTACTATTGCAAGAAAGTGAGGCCTTAGGCGATGGCCTAAATGGCCTAATGGTTAGACCAGAAACAATAAAGGCAAAAGCTAATGTGTTGTCAGTAGAAATGATTCATGTAGTTGACCTAAGTAGTTTCGGAAATCAATAATCAATAGAAGAAGCAATAATAATTGCTTGCATACTCACTGAAATTTCTAATGGATACTCTTGTTTTGGAAAATTGAGAATGGCTAGGACTCTAGTTATATGAGTTGCTGATTTTGAGAGAATCCTTCAAGCTCTATTTAAAAGTGACAGCATTGCAAATTCATCAAGATCTGGAGGCTTTTGTCATTGTTATGGGCTTATGTTGGTGTCGAGGGCATGGGCATATGCCCTTTGGCTTCATGAGGCATGCTAATTATCCCCAAATTCCTCCTTTTTTTCCTTTCGAGTATTGAAGTCAAATTTTGAGCATTTTCCCATGGTGAGTATGTCAAATTGTCATTGGGTGGATTCGTCTATTTGTCAACTGTGAAGCTACTTTCTCACAAACATTATTTATGGAAATTCCTCGCCCCTCCACACAGTTGCTTCTGTGGTTTTTCCTTCGTGTTTGTAGCTGCTCATCTCCATTGTTCTTCCCAAGTAATCTTTCCTCAATTACATTCTTGTTAGCTCATTTGTTGGCCATTTGGAACATGAAAAAATGATTGGTTGTAGTTACTCAAAACTTGGAGTGGAAGAAGGGCGTAGATTCTTGAACAAGGAAAAGGATCCAATTACTTGGAAAGAATTGAAGACGATCTTGTATTACCAAAAACACCAAAATTCTATCTTAAGTTTTTTTTTTTCTGTTTTTTTAAGTCTATATATAGTCTTTAGCACTATTGTTGTTAGGTTTTCATTTTCTGTTGAGGATGGCAATCTGTGTGGCGTGGAAAATGCTTCTGGATTTATATCCAGGCCATCTGAATGAAGAATGGGGAATCTA
Source organism: Camellia japonica (assembly GCA_030407325.1). Taxonomy (NCBI): domain Eukaryota; kingdom Viridiplantae; phylum Streptophyta; class Magnoliopsida; order Ericales; family Theaceae; genus Camellia; species Camellia japonica. Next base: position 6,524,218 of record JAPPVO010000016.1, read on the forward strand.
ATTCCTCACTCTCTGCACGTAACCCTGTAGGGTGATGCTATGGTACATTTAGATGTACCATATATTTAGTTATGAACTTGTATGATTTTATTTCATAACCAATACCATATTAGTCATAATCACTATCATATTACCTCATAACTTAATTATATTTAGTTATTTATTTATACCATATTACCTCATAACCAGGTCATAACTAAATTATTTAAATAATTTAACTCTCAAATAGGCAACCGGTGTAGCCGGTTACAAGGGGTGAACAAAATTGAATTAGTCGTGTTTGGCCCTCTTGTTGGCTTTTCTCCTCCCTCTTCTCTTCCCTCTTCTCTTCCGCCATAGCCGAAGCTTCCAAGGACCACCAGCCTCGTCGGCGATCCGGGCTTCAACCATATCGACATCTTCTTCACAAGCTCTCACTCTCTGGACGTCTCCACCATGGGTTTGTGAGCAAAGACCTAGTCGTCGTCTTTTCCCTTCCCTTCCAGTCAAATCGAATTTTTCCGAGAACTCTTTTCCGTAGTTCAGGTTTGTTGCTAACTCTAAGCTTCATCTAAATGTGCCATTGGTGCTTTGATTTCAAAACCCTAACCCTTATTGAATATCTGTTATTAATTTTTTTTATCAGTCAAAATTAATATCTATAGCCACCCAAGATAGTTGTGCCATTGGGGCTTTGATTTCAAAACTGTAACCGTAAAGAATGAATATCTGATATTTGTTCTCATTCAAAATTAACATTGGTTCTCAGTCATATTCACATTCCTTTAATTGCTTTCACTTTGCTCTGGCATTGTATATCCACTATTTTTTTTTCTTATTTTTGTACCCAAAGCGAAAAATCTAAACAAGGTTTTTATTTTTATTTTGACATTGTAAATTTTTATACAAAAAAAAAATTTCTTTGCTTGTAAGTTACAAAATTACATTGTTAAGTTTTTATTAATATATATATTTTTTAAAGTTTGGCATATCCAATTTTTTATTTGATACATGTAAAGTAAAAAATCTAGACATAAAACAAACACTTATTTTAGCTGACTAATGTGTAAAGAAAATTTGTAGTAAAATAATATAAGCTAATTGGTGTTCCACTGCAATTGATCGTTTCTATAAATAGTGCTCCATGTTTGCTATTTGATCTGCCTCTGCAATAGCTCCTTTCGTTGTTGAGAAGCAATGGGCAAGTTGTTTCAAACAAAAATATATAGACTCATGATTTTCTATCTCATTATGTGTGCACAACCAGACAGCCAGGTGTTCCAAATTCCTTACTATGTTCATCTTCGTATTTTAATTTGAGATGGCTGGACAATCTGGTATGTAGATAGCTGCTTCCATGCCTTACAAGTTGTGTCGGTGTGTGGTTTCTATGTTGTTCTTTTTCTTTAATTTAATTTATGTGTCAATTATGCACACCACCTGTTTGCTAATATGTCCTTGAAAATAGAAAATAGAAAATCTGTTGGTGTCTCAACCATGAATAAAAGGGGCATTCTAACTACCAGCCACCAAAATTAACAGCAAATCATCTTCCTTGGAACAAGTTGCATAACACAATGATTTTTATGTTCAAAACAGACAAGTGAAAACAAATTTTGTATTATTCCATGATGTGGTTCATTGAAGAAAGGATTGTTTAATTACATAGCTGGAAGTAATACCACATCTACCATAAGATATTTCACTTCCTCAAGTGGATTTAATCAGAAAAAATGTAAAACATTCATTCTACTGGTAGATTCCAATATCTTGTGTAGTGTAGGGCCTTATTTTGACAAATTAATATGGCAGATAGACCGCCTACAAAACATTGATAAATCCCCATCAATCAAAGCTCTTTCAAACAGAATTTCATGCCAATTAACAAAATGAAATTGGGACCAAATTAACAGAATTTCAAGAGGCGAAGGCATACTAAGACGGGTAGTTCAAAGACCAAATTGGTTGAAGATGGTAAGGTTGCTGCAGATTCAGTCAGTCAACTCTCGGGTAAGGTTCATTCACTTCTTCAAAAAATCCAAGCCTTTGTCCCATGCTTGATGTCTATGTATTTATGGATGTGTTCATAAACGATTTATTCTTTATGCTTTGATTTTAATTTTAATATATTAATTCTGTTTTAGAATTTTGATTAATTATAAATTTTAAGATTTAGGAATGCAGCAAAAGTATGTTGAATTGGAGTGAAGGAGAATTGGGTGAAAGCATATATATGTCAAGTTTTCATGGATAGTTATTTGAATAAAGGAAATGGCTCTTCCCGCTTAACTTGCATTTTCGGAAACTCTGTTAGTTCCAGGGAAGTTTTTTTTTTTGTTTCTTATTTTCAATGTCAAAGTAGCAGCTTGATAAACATTGTTCTTTTTTAATTGCTTTACTTTTCATATGATGTAAATTGTTATTATTTTGTCTCTTTTGTGTTTTTGTTCTTGGTTTTCTTGTCCTATATTGTTTCAGATGGTTAAGATGTGAAATAATTTTCTCTTGTTTTCTTCAGTACATTTGAGGAGTTCACTATTTTCATCGGTGAGACCATATTCACCTTCATCTTTGTGTCATTCTTTATTCTTTTGTGACCCAGAAATTAATTGGGATTGAAATGTTTAGGGATTAGGAATTATATTTCGAAGAATATGAAAATAGCAGTAGCAAGACTTCTTAGGACTAACTTAGGAATGCATCAGAAGTTAGAAATATTGTTTCTTCATTACATTTGTGAGTTTATCTTAATTTTTTGAGCATACACCATCAAGTCGAATAACTGATTGATAGGATCTTAATTTTGTGGGCATTCTACTCATTATACTTGATAGAGCTAATTCTCAAAGCCATTTTCCTATCAAGTATGGCATTGATGGCTTGGATGGGAGTTTGATGGACCCTGATTAGCAACCATTTGCAATTTATTATTGAAAAGAATGATTGATGTGAGATGATATGCTTGATGCCTTGTGTGACTTCATAATAATGAGATGGTTGATTGCTGGCCACTGGCCGAGTTTATGCCATGTTCTTGTGTTGGTATACTTTAGGTAAAAAAATCTTTCCTCCATGTTTCAGGCCCTTTGAGTTTGAGGTCTGGTAATTCTAAGGAAATAGAAATGTGTATCTAGCATATAAGGCCTATGCTAAAGTATGCATTTAGTTGCTTAAGTTGTTGTTGTGCTCTTAAAGATTAAGAAGATGGTGCTTAGGAGAGATAAATTTAAGATGTGAAAATTGTGATCTTTGTGCATTTGCTTTGCTAAATTGGGAACTGTTAATGCATTAGTTATCATTGACCAGATGGGTTTTGTTTATTGGTTTTGGAGGGTCTGGTTTGATTGAACTTTAAATGAGCTTAAACAACAGATTAGGCAGTGTGCCACTACAGATTAGGCGGTGTGCTTTTCACCCAAGCTTGTTCCTCAAGTCGTGAGATATTAAGAGGTGTAAATTGTTCAATTTCTTTGCTGCAAATTACTCTCTAGTTTATCAAAGAAATTGTTCAATTTCTTACAATAAATGTTTGTTTGAGTGTTGTATCTTCCTTTATTCTGCAGTTTGCATTAGGCTGAACTTTGTATGCATTTTTCTTTCACAAACCAGCTGCAAATCCAAACAATCTGGTATGTAATTGTTTGGTTTTGCTGTTTCTTTGTCTTCTATGGAGATGTCATTACTTGATTTATATGCTTCTATATTAGATTGATGCTTGTTATTGCCCCAATTCTATTTAATATTTGGCTTAGCCAATGTATTGTCTTTGTTTTGTTATTTTGCTACAATTTTATCTTTTGCTCACCATGTGTTTGATAATGATATGCCCAAACCAATAATAACATACTTTCATTGATCACTTACTGTTATTGATTAGGAAAAACAACTTATTTTTTATTAGTTTGTTTTCCTTGCCTGCAATATTTCGTACCACTCTTAATCAACAATATGATTTCATTGGATTTTCTCTTTTGGTTCAAAATAAACCTTCATTAATTACTTAATCTAATCAATACAATGACCACGTTTAGTGTTTCTTGTAGAGATGGGCCTGCTTTAAATGCGTAGGCCAAGTCTAACAAAATTGTGCAGGTACTCTGAGACCGGACCTCACTGTTCTCATCTCTTTGGAGTTTTTATTATCTTCTCTATTTTTATTATGTGTGGAGTGCTTCTATTTATACTCGAAAAACAATTCTTTACACTCCCCATTTAACCATGTACACTCAAGATTAGAAACACTTAACCTTTATATATCATTTTTATTTTTCAGTGAATATATTTTTTAATATTTTAATAACAATTTAAATGTTTTTTCTAAAAAAAAATATGTTCAGTTTAAAAAAAAAATCTTCATTTTAGCATGAATAAAATCAATATAACTTACAATTTGATGGTTCCAATTGGCAGATCAAAAGTGCCAAAAGAGAATGAAGATTTGCAAACTTGTAGGCACATGTTATCACGTGTTAGGTACTAACCTTGATTTCTTAGCAATTCACATACTGTTTCTTTAATCCAAACCTGTCATTGTTACTCACTAAACTCAACACAAACTTAATTCCATACCTATTGTCATCAGCTACAACAAAATCCAACCCCTTCAATTGAACAAAAGAAAGGCCATGGCTTGAAGCCCATCTAAAAGCAACTGAAATTTTGATAGAGTGAATAATATGTTTACATGGACAATAGGTTTGACATTATGGACATGAAAGCAAACGAATATTGCTCATTTTTTAACTTTGTTCATCATTGTTTTTTTTTTTTTTTTAGGTATTTCCATTATGTTTTGCAAGTTACAATTGGCTATTATTTTTTCTTGTAGGTGGGAATATTTGATGCCACAAACAATATGAGGAAACAAAGGAATATGCTTATGAAAATGGCTGAAGGAAAATGCAAGGTACATGCTCATTGCATGTTTGCGGCAGGATAACTAAGAATTCTTCAAAGACGAAATTGATACAAAAGTGAAGAGTATCATGTTGCTGCATAGCAGGCCAAGAAGACCAATTATTTCTTGAGCTTTCCTATGTGAAATGCCAAGAAGACCAATTATTTCTTGAGCTTTCCTATGTGAAATGTTTCATCTTTAAAACTTGAGATCATATCTCATCTACATTTCATAGTAACAAGCTAAACAAATATGGCTGTTTGTGGCTAAATTAGCATAGTTGGAAATTTTATTGATATGTTGTCGATCTCATCTTAAACTTGTTAATGTCTTATGCACGCTATATGCTTTGCCATATAGATTATTTTTTTGGAGACAATATGCAATGATGAGCGCATTATTGAAAGAAACATACGTCTCAAAATTCTACAAAGCCCTGACTATGTAGAGGAGTATGGTTGCTTACTAAAATGAGCAAATTATTATCTTAGTCTACACTTCTATACTTAGTAAATGTTGTTTCCCTTCAGGACAGATTTTGAAGCTGGATACCAAGACTTCAAAAATGCGAGTAGAAAATTATGAAAGGGTAGTTTTTTGAACTTGTGTTTTTTATACTTATTCTTTTGAAATATAGCATTGAGAAATGGAGTATATGATTATAAGATAGCAAATTCTATGTATGTTATAGGTTTATGAGCCGGTAGAAGAAGGATCATACATCAAAATGATTGATATGGTCAGTGGTCAAGGTGGACAAATACAGGTAAGTTGAGCTCATTTTTTATTTTTATTTTTTATTATTGCTCTCCTTTTGATTTTGAATCTTTATTACTTGAAAGATGTCAAATGCTGTCTTCTGTTTCTGTACACAATTTCAGGGGAGTTGCGAAAACAAATTACAATGGACACCCTGAACATGTCAATTGTGAGAAATGGAACACCTTTTGATTTGGAAGTACCCTGATCACTTTTTATTTTTTTGTTATACGTAGGAGTACGATCCTCTCTCTGTTTTGTGAAGATTTAGTTTGCAATTGTAGATTATAAGATTGTTGTCAAGAACATATGCATAAAATTGATATTCCAAATAGATTATTTTTCCTTAACTTACATTCTTGAAGCAATTTTTTTTTTGATTTGTGGACCACTTGATTGGAAATATCATCAAGGTAATACTAATTACTAGTGCAAGCTAGTGTGATGGGTGAGTGACTTCTTATAGTTTGAGTTAGTTTTTGATTGACGGTTGAGTTAGTTTTTGATTGACGGTATTAGTAGTGCAGAAATCTTTTAGCTAAGATCACTCTTTAAGTAGTGCAGAAATATTTTAGTAGTGCAGAAATCTTTTGGCCAATGCTGATTAGCTTCTCTTGGCACATGTTGGATGGTGCACTTGGGTATATTTGGGTAGAGAAAAGTGGCCCTTTTTCCATGGATTTTTATGTAAATTGAATGAAATACTTCAGTTTCACACAATTTTGTTCTTTACTAAAACATTTTCCTAGATGTTTCTATATCTCGTTATAGCTCCAATTTTAGACGCCATCCATAGGTTTATAAAGTGAGGTTTGATCTTTCTTTATTTTTTATGGCCCCTTTTTCTTCAGGTAAACAATATCAGTGGCTATCTTCCTGGAAGAATTGTCTTCTTCTTGGTATGTTATCCTCTGTTTTATTATATATTATTTACTTTGGTTGGGATAAGGCTTGTGGATTTAGTATAACTTGTTTCCTCTTGTTAATTCTTTGGCATTGCCTTTCTTTTTTTTATTTTATTTTTTTCCCAGTAGGCAAGTGTGACAAGAAAATATTAGAAGTCCTGCTACCATAATGATTGGACAAAGTTTCCTGTTTATTTCTTGTGCTGTACCAAGCTCCTTGTGGACTGCATCACAAAGATGACATGCTGTGATGGCAATTTAGTTCAATTCCACCACATTTTGGTGGCTTGGAAGCCTTTCCTTCAGATGATTTTGTCTTGCCTTTTATACACTAGGGATGAATCTATGATTTTGAACTACATAGAAAAATTATATTCTACAACTTCACCAATAAAGGAGAACAACATTACCATATTGCAGCCATTAAACCAAAAAGTTTATGCATTGTAGGCCTAGTAGATCCCCCCAAGAATTAGTGCTCTGCTTTTAGCAGAATGTACAATAGGCTTGTTTTTTTGTTTTTTTGCTGTTCTTTTCCTCTGTACCAAATAAAAAATAAAAATCAAACATGAAAATGCCACAGCTAGCAGTTGGATTGGAGTTGTATCCATTTAGAATTGTTTTGCATTGGAATAGCGTTTAGACATGCTTTTTGGAAGCAAATGCTTAGTTTTGTTCTTATCTCAGTTACCATACTAGAGTACACAAATGCTATGTTAATGATGAATATAAATGTCTTAAATTTCTGTACAAGCTTGCTTCCAGAAATTCTTGCAGGCATTTTGTGTGCTTTTGCCTATGGCCTAGATATGGACTACCACATTGCAGAGTACAATTTTGATAGCTGGTTCAATTGTTGGATTTCCAAAGGCTGGTGCCAGAAAAATGTCCTATTTTCTAGTTAAGGTATTTGAGCACTATTTATGCATATCTATTAATTCCCCATGTTCTTTTGGGTTTTTTTTTTTTTTTTTCTCTTGAACTTTCTAGTAAGGCTCTGTGTGATTGCTAGTTTGGGAGTGGAATTAGATCCACAGAATTTTACAAAATTAAATAGAAATGTAAGCAAAAATATTATTATTAACAACGCTTTCTTCATTTTTTTTTATTTATTGCGGGTAGCTAAAGGTGTAGTCATGCGTGTTTATGGACACGAGTTTGCCGGCATTAATTCTAAGTTGTGCTTATATGTGAAAATGTTGTGCTTGTCTTCAATTTATTCATATGGATTAACATCATATAAAATTTGAATTTGTTAGAACAAAACTTTGAATTTTCTTTACTTTATGACTGTTACCTACCTTTCAACTTTTTTGTTGAATTGTGTAGATTAAATTGCTATTGGAACTAAGCTAAGCAATTTTTTAAATGGCAATGATTATGTTTTAAATTTTGATTTGTTTGCAGATCCCTTCCTAGAGACCAACCAAATACAAGAGATCTAGATTGTTGGGGAACCGCAAGAAGATGAATCATGCCTCCAGTGGTGTATTATTATCTGGGGTCGCTGTCAATTTGATAGATTTTTTTATTTTATGTTGTTGGTGTAAATCAAAAGTATAGTGTTTCTAAGGAAAAAAATCTGGTTATGAATGTTGTTGCCGGTTTGGCAAAATTGTTAAAATGTTCCAAAATGATATTGCAAAACTTGGGTTCAATCTAAGTTATCATTTTGTAATTAGACAATGCAGATGATTGAGTGAGTTCATTTAATCTAAAGCATTATGCACAATGTTCTCCAAATAATCTCTCTATTAGCTTTGGTTGGTCCACTAACTTGAAGGATGATCCACAAGAGGAAATCATTTCCAAAGAAAAAATTTTGCAGCAACAAGAAATAAGAGAATTTTAAATATAATGACAGAACTTAAAGATACCTTACCCGCCAACGTCGTTTTGGTAAAGAAAAAATAGTTAAATTTTGGTAAGAAAACTGATGTGGAAATGAATATCTTTGCCAAACTTTTATCCAAATTTAGTTTAAAATTTGGTTGACATTTTTTGGAAAGGCATTTGACTCACCATTAGAGTGATTTTGTGAATTGAAGCCAATTTTTTAGCATTGGCAAGGCATTTAACAAAACTGTTAGTTACTCTGATTCAAGTTATGCAAGTTTGGCCAGATGACCAATCCAAAAGTAATACCGCTACTAGGTATCAAAAGCAAAAAGGCATTAAGTTCTGAACCCAAACAAAAAACAAAAAACAAAAAAATGAAAAGGAAAAAAGATATAGGCTAATTTATAGAAAACTAGCTAATAATAACACTTCTCAATATAAGGATTGTTTGGTGCAATTTATTATTATTTATTTTCTGATCTATGTTTCAACTGTTTAGTGTAATTTTACTTACAACTTATTACAGAATAATAAACCCATTAAGTTGAAAATAAATAAATTATCTTCAAAATGGACAGAAGTATTTTTAGCTTTTATTTAGTATCATTTATTCAACTTACAAAAAGATGCAAAAATCTAACCCAAACCAAACTAATCACAATTTATTATTAACTCTATTGAATTCAAATACTCCCTCAAACTGATCCCAAGCCACAAACTTACTCAACTTAACATCTAAAATTCAATATTGTTTGTTCACTACTAAGAATACAAGTTTTGAGCTCAACATTTGTGGACAATCTACTATGCCACTAATGTTTGTTGTCCACTTGATGCAGTTCATATCAAGACACCACTTGCCATCCAGTCATATCAAGACACCACTTGCAACAAAGACCCATGAACTGTAGCAAGAGGAAATGAAATGTTAGAAATTGATTTATAGAAATCTACCAATCAAAACAAAGGAAAGGAAAGAAAATAATCAAAGTGGTTCATTCAAACTAGTAGAGATAAGAGAAACAAGGGAGGAACAAAATGGTTTCTCTTTGACTTGAATGTGTTCTCATGGTTGTAATCTAATTTTTTTCGGTGAAATTAGTCAAGTACAAAAATGGTAAGCCAAGTGTAAAACTTGTTAAAGTCTTACAAAAATCCATTACCTGAACTAACTGATGTCAAAAATCCATGTCGAACAAGACTTCCTTTTTGCTTAACTCATTCCGTTTCTAATTTTGTATTTCTACCTTCCTAAACCAAAAAAAAATTCAGCAATAATCTCACCTAGTTAACTATATAAACAATTTAATAAAATTGAATAGATTGGGAAAAGAAGAAGAAATTCTCTCACCCACTCCTCATTATTTTAACAAAGTATTCATAACTATAAGAAAGCAGTTCATATGTGATATTCAGATGGACAATATTCTCTCACCCACTCCTCATGATTGCAAACCATCATTTAAAAATCAATGCTGTGAAGCCACAATCTAACAAAAGCAAAGTTACTATTGAAGCAACACCATATATAACATTTTTTTTTATTTGATATTTTGAGAGAAAAATCTAAAAAAATAGCAAAGTAACTACTAAAGCAACATTCCTAAACTTTAGTATTTTGTCATTATTCATTACTAAAATATAGCAATAACCGTCTGTTTGCAATTGAATCATTAGAGATGCTGTTAGGTAATGGCAGGAACATTGCTTCAAGACAACAATTTAGAAGCCTTCAAGCTTCATAAACGTTAGAGTTTAAAAAAACCTGCCTATTTGTCCACCATGAATGTAATCAATACATTTATATTTTTTTCACAAATGCTCATCAAATATAACCAAACACCCTACATTCATATTTTAAGCTAGCGGCGATGATGGCGGTGGCGGTGACGGTGACGATCGGCACCACTAGCGGTGATGGCGGCAATTGGCAACTCTAACAGCGGTAGAGGCGGAGGTGATTGGCAAGATGAGGAGCAGCGAGTGGGAGACAGAGAATTGAATGCGATGTTTTGGGGGTGTGAATAGTTGGGGATGTTTCAGCAATTGGCTAAAACACCATTGTCCCATATTTAAACAAAATAAAAAGACCAAAACAAATTCACAACTCCATAGACCAAACTTTTTTTGTTGTTCTATCCCTCAAATACAATTCTTGTTAAAAAAAAAAAAGCTATTAGGTTTTTATTCTTGGCAATCCCGTTTGACAAAACTCCTTTCAGTTGTATTTGTTTTTGCATTTTTATTTCAGTGAGGCTATGAGTTTTTTAGATGCGAATCCAACCTGAATCGAGCCTTGCAGATCAGTTTGTGATGTTAATATTTTCAAGATTGCCACTTCGCTGATTATGACGAGGGTCGAGCTGCCCGGTCAGCTCGCGGCCCGAAGCAAAATGCAAAAATGCATTCAAAGTTGCCTGTCCGTTCATGTTATACTTTTCAAGATTTTCCAGTTTTGGCCTTCCCGCTCGAGCGGGGAAATGGGCGCTCGAGCGGGGTTTGCAAGCTCACAGTATCTCTGTTTTGCCTGAAAAAACACTGGAAGGTGTGATTATCCGCTTGATCGGGGAAACGGATGCTCGAGCGGGGAGCCTATATGAAATCACAGAATTTGAAGTCTCCACTCGAGCGGAAAGACCCACGCTCGAGCGGACCACGCGATCCCAGATTTCCAGATTCATTATGGAGTTGGTTTTCTTCTGAAACAAGGTTTATTTTGGGTTTCTATAAGAAGTGGGATTACTTTGGAGTTCTGCAAAAAGTTGGGTTTCTACAAACAAGAAGTTGGTTTTCTTTCCCAACTAGGATTGCTTTGGATTTTCTATAAGTAGTTGGTTTTCTCCCAAAACTAGTCTACTCATTCATTGAAGTCCTCCAGATCTTTTTTTTGGTTCTTAAAGGCTTATATCTGGGGATATTTTGTTATTTTCTTTGATGTTTTATTGAGTATTCAACTCATGGTTTAAAGAGAGTACATCAAAGATTTGTTTGTTATACACAAAAGAGAGAGTTGTTCTTCAGTTGTGGATTCTGAAGAATTCGAGCCTGAAGCTTTGGTGGAATCCGGAGTGGCTCATCAGAAAGACAATTCCGTGGTGAAGATGGGGTTGGAAGAGGCACATAGAGGTTGGTTCAATTAGGCGTTGTGGATTCGCTAGATAATTGAGAGTATACCTGTGTAATTCCTTTATATCTTCTTAGTGGATTGTCTTGTGGCTGTTGCCCGTGGTTTTTTGATCACAGTTGGAGGTGTCCAATTGTGGTTTTTCCACGTAAAAATCGTTGTGTCTCTTTCTCTTGATTGTTTGATTGGGATTGTTATATTCTGCTTTAAATTGTTACATAATCACAAATCAACATCTAGGAGGTTTCTAGTTTTTTCAAAAGCAATTCAAAATTGTGAGTGTACAAGAACGATCCCAAACGAGGATTCTGGCTGTTGCTACTCAACATTGTGAGTGTACAAGAACGTTGACAAATAAATGAGGAATTCATAATTGCATAGCGCAACTAGAACTGCCCTCTAAAAACTAGAATCGTAAACTACTTTGTCAATATAGTTTATCCAAAACCATAAGGGCATATGGTAAGTTGTCAATTTTAGGAAATCAAAAATAAAATTAAAGGAAAGATTTCAGCATTTCAGTTTCCTTCTTCCTTATTTTCACTGAACTTATTTTCTCAACAACCAAGCATAGTACGTGCTTATAGATCTACTAATTACACGAAATAAGCAACAATTAGCTGTTATTTATCTTCTTCAAGCACAAATACATCACACACACACACACACACAGAGAGAAAAAAAAACCCAAATAGACTTGCAGTCTCCTTTTCTTTCCCTCATTGCATATTTTCTCAGCAACACAATGTCCCAAACACAACATAACATACTTATATGACTAACCTACAAAAACAGTGCTTCTATATCTTCCAATTAAGCTTATGATCAAGAAACATAAATACTGCTTATAAATCTACTAATTAAAGCTAAGAATTAACTACAAAATAGAACTAGAGAAAGAAGATAGCAACATAATCAACAGCAAATGAATCCAACAAAAGTCATGCCCATGCTTCTTTAGAATTTTATGACTCTAGCAGGACTTAATCCGCAACAGAATTAAGGGATAGACAATCAAAATTGACACTATGCTCTATTTCACCTGAAATCTAAATAGTTGTAACTTGTAATAGAAATATGGTGTGCCAGAAAAAATATAACATGGAAAATTGAAAGCATTTAGAGTTTATTCACTACTTAATGTTTGTGGTAAATTAAGTTTAGCATCTAAAAATTTGAAAATACAAATTTATCCAAAACTAAAAAATAAAAAATTGAAAATAAAAAAGCTCCAGTTTTTCATGCATCCATGGGACAAGGCATAGTACTACAATAATAACTCCAACCGCAACTCAACTCAAGCAGGCACTTCTAAACTAGAGTTGTGCTAGGGTTAGAAACGAGCACCTCAATGTAGGCTTGAAATGAATGCCTTAAACAATTTTTCCATCTTGATGTTTAAAATTATTAATCAAGTAGGCAAGGCAGTGAATCCATATGGATAAATTTGAAATGGATTGTAAACCTAAATGTTCTGTATTATGTTGCTACTACAGAAAACACTTACGGTCATGGAGACTTGCCCAAAATCACATTTGGCAACAGAAAGAACTAGCAGATTCATCATATGCTAGGGGGTTACAAGCCCCACTCCAAAAATCAAGGTTGTTCTTTTAAATCACTCAAAAATTTTGTCCAGTGTCTTTTCCTTCCGGACAAATTTTTTAAAAAATAAAAATAAAAATAAAAAAGCTTACATAATATTTCCTTCTGGACAAAATATCACAATGATAACAAAATATACCTCGGGTATGCAGGCCACATCGTCAATTCTTGTGATTAGCTAAGCAAAGATCCCCAGAACCTTCAAGAAAATCAGTGGCCCATACTGACATTCCAGAAATGCAAACTACAAGTAAACATTATGAATGTCTTCCATGCTAGAGGACTAATAATGCCCAGAAAATAAAAACAAAAAGAGTAAAATATATATAACTTAATTGCCCATGTTTGTTTGCAGGAGGGTGGTTTATGCAAGAGAAAACTGACCCTTCACAACCAAAGTAAACAAACAGTTATTAATGGTTTGTTAAAAAGTAAACAAACAGTTATCAATACCAAAAATGAGCTAAAATAAGAAGTAAGAAAAAAATTCCCCCTTCATGGAGACTTGCTCAAAATCACAATCAGTAGCATGTATCACAATCAACGGGAGCCTACCAATTAGCGTGAATCTAGCCCATGTTGCCATGCCTATAAAACTCAACTAATAAATAAACTGAAATTCATTTGATAGGTGTAAATTGAGTTTTATTTATTTATTTATTGCTAGGCCAAAAAGGATGAAAAATAGGACTAAAAGTATGTACACATAATGAAAAATTTAAAAACTATCCCATAACAACTTAAAATTTAAAATTAACTAACTAAGAACAAAATAGGACTAATAATGCTAAACTACCAAATATATAAAGCCAAATAATAACATAACATATCTATTTCATAGAAACCCATTCTTATTTCATAGATTTGTAACAAACCAAACCCAAAGAATAAAATTTGAACCACACAGAAATTCATATTTCAGTCAAAGAATTTTCACAAGAAAAACTTGAAAATTAACAGAAGTTCACAAGAATAAATAAATAAATACTAGCGGTTAAGGCACACACGATGCGTGTGTAAATTTAAAAAAAAAAATTATGCGATTGAGTCAATAAAAATTGAATTAAGGAACACTACTTTTCAATTGATAAAAATTTTAATACATCCTCATTCAATAGAAAAAAGAAAAAAAAAAGAGTTCAATTCACAAATTTCAGATAAATCAAAGAAATTCAACCAAAATGGGGTAGCACATAGTGCCAGAGCCTCTGCACCTCCTAGGGTTCAACTGACCATTCTAAAATAACATGTGCATGGCTCTTGCAATTGTTTGAGTCTTTCTCTATTTCAATTTCCTTTCTATATACATATCTATATCTAAAAGGGAAGGCCAAAATTGAGGTAGATGTCACATTTTTTTTTTCCCTTTCCAAAATATCCTCATGTAATTGCCCAGATCAAAACGTCCTATTACTAATGAAATCCAAATTCAGATTGAGATCAAAATTTATAACCTGTCATAGCACACCACACACCACTAGTATAGTATAGTATAGATATAAACAAATTGACATAAAAATGAGTAATAAAAATCGAAATTGGAGGGATTTGAAAATACCTAGCAGCATGAGAATGCTGAATCGTGTAGTAGCCGGCATGGTGACCCAAGTCTTAGGCGGAAACGTCGGGGTCAGCGAAATTGGGAAACTTGAAACGCTTCTCAACGATCCTGGGAGCGACAGGCGTAGCAGAGACATCATTGGGATTGACGATGTTGATGGACTCCTTTGGGAAGAAATTGAGCTCTCTGATCAACTTCTCACCCTGAAGCGACGGAAGCCTCGCGTTTGATGGTATGCGAAGAGTCGCTGAACCCAAAGAACAGAGAAGAAGAAAAGGAGAAACCAATTACACACACACCGAACCCTTCATCTCTCTCTCTCGGGGGAACCCGATTGGGGATTTTGGTTGAAGAGATTGGGGATTTTGGGTTTTTTGGGAGCGGGAATGGAAAAAAAAAAGGAGGAACCGAGCGGGAATGGAAAAATATATATATATATATTTTTTATTTATATTTATATATATATATATATATTTTTTTTTTTGATTTACATCACAAATGAATATTTAAACAGTAAAACGGCTCATTTTTTTTCACGACGACAATAAAATTTATTTTTTTTGTTAAAATAATTTTCTTTTATAGTTAATGAATTTTTTTTTTTTTCATTTTCTTTTAGTTACTAAGATTGAAAATTTATTTGTTTCATTTTTATTTTAATGAATAAAAAATTATTATTTTTTATTTGTCAGAAATAGGGGTAATATTTTAATGAAAAATATTTTCTATTAAAATAAACTTAATTTTTTGTGGTCAATGAAAAATATTTTTCTACAACCCATTTTTTTTTTGTTACTAAAAATCAAGAACAAATTTTTTTGTGGTAGAGGATAGAGAGCGACAGTAGTGGTGAAGGTAGTGGATAAGAGGTGATAGTGGTGGTGATGGTGGTGGTGGTGGTGATGGCAAAGGAGATTAGTGGTGAAGTTGTGGTAGTCGTAGAGGAGATAGAGTAGCGGTGGTGGAGGAGAGGTAATAGTAGTAGTAGTGGTGGTAATGGAGTGGTGGCGATTGTGGTAGTAATGATAGTCGTAGAGGTGGAGTGGCAATAGTGGTAGTAGTGGTGGTAGTGGAATGGCATTTGCAGTAGTGGTGAAGGTAGTAAAGGATATAGGTGGGAAGAGAGAGAGAGTGAGAGATAGACAGAGAAGAGAGATAGAGAAAGAGAGACAGAGATAGAGTGATGAGCGAGAAAGAGACAAAGTGGTCGTTAAAAATGCACAAATAGACAGGCAGACAGAGAGAGAAAGAGAGAGAGAAGAGTGATGAGTGAAAGAGAGTGAGACAGAGAGAGAAAGAGAGAGAGAGACAGAAAAATAGAGAGAAACAAGAGATGAGCAAGAGATAGACAAAAAGAGAGAGAAAGCGCGCGAAAAAAGATGAATGAGAGAGAGACATAGAAAAAGAAAGAGATAAAGAGAGAAGAGAGATGAGCGAAAAGAGAAAGAAGAGAGATAAGCGAGAGGGACAGAGAGAGAGATAGAGAGATGAGCGAGAGAGAGAAGACAGATGAGAGAGATAGAGAGAAGAAAGATGAGTGAAAGTGACACACACACACACACAGACAAATAGACAGACAGAGAAAGAAAAGTGATGAGTGAAAGAGATAAAGAAAAGAGACAGAGACAGAGAGACAGAAGATGAAAAAATTGGTAAAGAGAGAAATGTTATATCAAAAGAGTAAGACGACGTCGTTTTTTTTAAAAAAATTGCGACAGAAAAATACCGTTATATTTATTCAAACCATTTTGTGACTGTATATTTATGAAGCTGTCTCAAAGACACAATATTTTATTTTATTTTACTTTTTTTTTTTTTTTTGCAACGGTACCTATTACAATCGCAAAAACTCACCTTCTTCTTTTCTTTTCTTTTTTTGCGACGGCAGTTGGTGCCGTCGTAAAAACTTTATTTTTTCGCGACAGCAATCTCTGCCGTCTCAAATACTGTCCTTTTTTACGACAGTAATTTCTGCCATCGCAAATACTCTCATTTTTCGTGATGGCATTTTCTGCCGTTGCAAATACTCTATTTTTCTGCGACAGTAAATAATGTTGTCGCAAAAACTCCCATTTTTCGTGACGGCAAGTTGTGCTGTTGCAAAAACTCACTTTTTTTGCGATGGCAAGTTGTGCCGTCTCAAAAAGTCACTTTTTGAGACGACAAGTGTGCCGTCGCAAATGCTTCCATCCTTTAAGCCCACTTTTATTATAGTGAGAGCTCAGGCACAACTAGGACAAATCAAGGGAAAGAAAATTGAGTGGAGAAAAAAATGAAGAAAAGTTGCGAAAAAAATTTAGGAGAAAAATTATTTAGTAGAACAAAATAAAATCACGTCATAGATAATTTTTTTCAGCATATTTTTTATTAAAATTTAGTTAAATTATATATATATATATATATATGTCTATAAGTGTATATAGATATTTTAAAAAGTATATCGTTTGTATATTATTATTTGTATTATTTTTAATGAAGATACTATGACTAAAAATAAATCTAAAATAGAGATAGGTGATCAATTGCAATTGTCACTTAGGGATGACGCTTCAAAATTAATTGAGAGAGTTGAGAGTTCAGAGAGAATAAGAGTTTGAGAGACAGATTTGTTTATGAGAAATAAAATGTGAGAATGGTGGTATTTATAGGACTTAGGAGAGAGGGGTTAATTTATATATATATAATATAATAAACAAATAAATAAAAATAAAATTGGTTGTTGGTGGAATTAACGGTTATATGACTCTTTCAAATTGTTTTTATTTAAATTTTTGACCATTGCACTAACAGGGGGGCAGGGAGCCGTTGGAGTCGGGTTGAGCCAGATGGGAAAGAAAATTCCGGGTCGAGCTCACGGGATGGGTCACACTCCATAACACACCAGGGCCGGGCTCTAGAACACATAGCCTAGGGTCTTAGGTTGGGCTTAGGCTCGAGCCTGGTTGGGCCTACCCAAGGCGCGAGCGGACTTGGGGTGTGCCGCGAGCTCGTGGGCCAAATTTACACCCCTATATGTGGGTAGTGGTTATGAGATATATGATTAGTGGTTATAATATATGTGATATTGATTATGAAACAAAAGGTGTTGGTTATGAGATGTGGTTATAACATATGTGGGTAAAGGTAATGAGATATATGATTAGTGATTATGAGATATGTGATTCTGATTATGAG
Organism: Camellia japonica; assembly: GCA_030407325.1. Classification (NCBI taxonomy): domain Eukaryota; kingdom Viridiplantae; phylum Streptophyta; class Magnoliopsida; order Ericales; family Theaceae; genus Camellia; species Camellia japonica. The sequence goes on from JAPPVO010000016.1 coordinate 6,542,061, forward strand.
CAAAGTGGTATAGTTATAAGTCAAAGGGTGTTTGGTTATGAGATATGTGATTAGTAGTTATGAGATATGTAATGTTGGTTATGATGAAAGTGGTGTGGTTATGAGATATGTGATTAGTAGTTATGATAAATGTGATGTTGATTATGAGATATGTGGGTAATGGTTATGAGTAAAGTGGTGTCAAATGGTGTGTGGTTATGCTATACGTGTTAGTGGTTATGAGGTATGTGGGTAATGGTTATGAGCAAAGTGATGTCAAAGGGTGTTTGGTTATGCTATATGTGTTAGTGGTTATGAGATATGTGGGTAATGGTTATGAGCAAAGTGGTGTCGAAGGGTGTTTGGTTATGCTATATGTGTTAGTGGTTATGAGATATGTGGGTAATGGTTATGAGCAAAGTGGTGTCGAAGGGTGTTTGGTTATGCTATATGTGTTAGTGGTTATGAGATATGTGGGTAATGGTTATAAGCAAAGTGGTGTCAAGGGGTGTTTGGTTATGCTATATGTATTAGTGGTTATGAGATATGTAGGTAATGGTTATGAGCAAAGTGGTGTCAAAGGGTGTTTGGTTATACCATATGTATTAATGGTTATGAGTTATGAGATATTGGTTATGTGATTAGTGGTTATGAGATATGTGATATTGGTTATTAGATATGTGACTAGTGGTTATGAGATATGTGATGTTGGTTATGATTCAAAGAGGCTGGTTATGAGATATAGTTATGATTCATGTGGGTCGTAGTTATGAGGCATGTGATCAATAGTTATGAGATATGTGATATTGGTTATAATCAAAGTGGTGTGGTTATGAGCAAAAATATGTTAATTATGAGATATGTGATTAGTGGTTATAAGATATGTGATATTAGTTATGATCAAAGTAGTGTGGTTAGAAGCAAAAAGATGTTAATTATGAGATATGTGACTAGTGGTTATGAGATATGTGATGTTAGTTATAACAAAAAGGCGTTGGTTACGAGATATGTGACTAGAGGTTATAAGATGTAATGTTGGTTATGACTCAAAGGGGCTGGTTATGAGATGTGGTTATGATTTATGTGGATAGTAGTTATGAGATATGTGATCAATGATTATGAGATATGTGATATTTGTTATGATCAAAGTGGTGTTGGTTATGAGATATGTGATTATGATTATGAAATATGTGATATTAGTTATGAGCAAAATGGTGTTGGTTATGAGATGTGGTTATAACTAAGTTATGATCAATTTGATTATAGTTATAAAAAAATATAATTTTGGCTCATAACTATAAAAAGTGACCTGTTTAGCAGGTCACTTTTAATGATGTGGCTCAATCTTAGCCATTGATTTTCTATGTACCGTACATTTTTTGAACAAAATGTTGTTCCAAAGCAAGTTCAATAATGTGTGTCAAGTCATATGCTCATAGTCATTATCACTCAAATATTGCTACTACTGCATAACATTCATGTGTGATATGGGTATTTCCAGGTGGATACAAAGCGCCGTCAGAGGTAATACGACATAAAACACCACATCGTGAGGTAGACATAAATTGAAGGAGTTGTTGGGGAGTTAAGTAAGGCTTCAAGCAGAAAACACATAGGCAAATGTTGTCCGCATCACAAGCCAAAAACTCTTGTCATGTACATTTGTTTGGTTCAGGGTTTTCCTTCCAAAAAGTTGAGGGTGTGTTTGGTTGGTTGTAATTATTAAATGTAGATTCTTTGTTTCTGGGGTTTTATGTTTCACTACTAGGGGGGTTTTCTGTGTATCTCATATCAAATAATTTAACTTAGCAGCAATAGATAAAGAGGTCTTTGCTTGATGCTTTATTTGACTGGAAAATCAGGCTTGTAGTATCATTTTCAGTTTCTGTTTCTATTTCCTGGAAAATAAAATAACCTTGTTTGGCCAATTGTTTTTCGAAATCTGGTTTCAAGAAAAATTTCTAAAATGAAGATATTCTTAGGAAGCTCCAAAAATATTTAAATTTCAAAAATGTTTTTGCATAAAAATCAAGAACTGTATGAAAACTACAAATGCTTTCGAACTTTCCATTTATTGTTTTCAAAAAAGAGAAAAGTTGGGGATCATGAAAATTTTTTCATGAAAGATTTATGATCCTTGGATTATCTTGATTAGTGTGTGGTGCTTTATTCTAAGTGTAATCCAAGAGTCACAAAGTTTTCATGATTATTTTCATGAAAAATTTTTCATGATACCTAGCATTGTTGTTTAAAAAACACATGAAAACAAAAACTAACCAAAATAGGCCTGTTCACTTGTCTATTTATCATGTTATTTATAAATTTTTATGCAATTAAAAATTATTATAAACTACCATGAACTGATCAATTGTATCTGAGTGTACATAAATATTACAAAGAATTGATTTCAAGTCCCGATCGAGTTGTAAATGCAAAAATACAAAGAAATAAATTCAATTCGCGCTTGTTCAGCTTCCTAAACAGTCCAATACAATTTGACACTAAAATTCTTGTATAACACAAATAAATTTGTTCCCATTTCCACAAAAAATGGCAAATTCACAAACAAAATTAAAGTTCCTTTGACATTCCATTAGTTTGATTTCAAACTTTTACCTCCGAAAATGATTCTCTCTCAACCCGTCTTAGCTCTCTTCCATATGATAACCGTGCCACCAAAATCAGACGAAGCCAACAAGTTCTCTCCATGGTTCCAAGCAATACCTATAATGGGGTAACCATGTCCCTGCAATCATAAATGTCTTAATAATCATTGGAGAAAAAAAAAAAAAAAGAATAAAAGAAATTGTAAATGTTGTCGACTATTAAAACTCGGTTTGATAGTGAAAAACGGACCTGCAGCTTGTTTACACATGCATGCCTTGGCCGAGTTAAGTAATAGAAATAGACGTTTGCGTCCTCACTTCCAACAACTTCATGCACAAAACAGATCACAATGTCAAGAAGATCAATAATCATAACTATTCCATAAAATTGCGAAAGAAATGAGAATTATGAAATTTCTAAGCAATAAAACTTTGACCAGACAACATCAATTTCAGGCTAAGCTTTCAAATAATCATATATACTGATTATTTTATATAATTTCTTCTCTTGACAAAATTTCAGTCAAAATTTTGAGATTTCTTTTTTGAGACAAGACCATGGCACCCTTCATCTCCCAACCATGAATGAAACATAAACAGATAAAAATCAAGAGGGTAATGAAAACAGAAGCAAGCTCACAGGTTTCAGGATTGGTAATATTTCTAAAGTAGAAATTCTAGATGGATCTATCAAAACAAACAAGATTAAAATGGGAAAATCTCCCCAAAGCAGGAGAAGCCACATCTATCTTGAGAGATGGCTATCCGAAAATGGCAGTCAGATCCTCTCACAGCTCTTGCATCCCAGGGCCATGTTTCCTCTTGATGTTGTGTTTGGTTGGGGAATTTGGAGAGGGAAATGGAAAATGTAGGTGAAATGTGAATAAATCATGCCTACATTTCACATAGTTTCACACATCTTTTCTCTTTCCCTTTCAAATCACTCCCCAAATCCCCCAACCAAACACAGCACAAGCTTCTTGTAAAAATCTATTCAAGTGTATACACTTATGCTCAAATTTCTGGTAGGCAGCTATCGAGTTGCAAGTTCTTTAAAGTGAGAGAGAGAGAGAGAGATTCAAGTGTTCATTTAATCCAAACATAATGGACAATGACCGAATAAGCAAATTAGTAAGCAGCAGTGGAGATAGATTGGTTCTGTTAGACTCTTTCATGTTTTACTGAAAAGTCTAAAACCGGCCCACATTAGAAAAGGGTCCTTCAATGTGAAACAGTTGAGAGAGTAGAACTACTGACTTCAAAATTGACTTACAAACCTATGAACTCTCCTTTTTCAAGGGAAAGCAGAGGGCAGAAGGAAGCTCGGATACTGTGTAGTCGTGGAGCCAATTTTAGTGAGCATCGAAGAGTCAAATAACCTTGTATCTCCAACGAAACACTACAAAATCCAAAATGCGATTTCCTCATCAATGCTTCACAACTAAGACCTGAGAGAGAGAGAGAGAGAGAGAGTTGCCAATCAAACCTAAAAAAAGATAAAACTTCCATCTCGAGTAAATGTCAGCAACACAAGGCCTCGTGCCAGCAGAGAAAAGGTTCTATACTGCACAGTTGTGACAGGAGATTTGCGCTTGCTTCCATTCCGATTTCAATGAGACCGGGACAATACGCCTGTGTATGAGTTCATAGAAACTGTGTATACACATCCCTGTACAATTTACCAGTTTGGAAAATTTTTAAGACTAGATATCAGAGTTCACCAGATAAATAAGACAACAAAATGAATGTAAAACAAGCAAACCTGATCATCCCCACAGAAAATAAGCTGACCAGTGTGATCATGGTCCATAGCAGTAACCTCATTGTCGAAGACAGTTTTATTAATTACTCTCCCAGTGCTGAAATTGAACACCTGGAATATCAAATGTAGAAATGCTACCTATGAGACAGGTAGATTGAATGAATACAGTCTATGATGAAAAACTGCCAGAAGCGGCTACTATTAGTATCTCACACACCCCTCCTCAAAACCACACATCCTCATGTGGTGCATGATGTAGCACTTAGTTTTACACAACGCTTTGATCCCACTCATGGGATTCAAGAGGTGGCTCCCACCACGTATGGCCTATAAAGCTAAAGGTAGGTCTTGTTTTTATTTTCACTGGAATGAGATGGATTGGTTCTGGTTCTCTTCTATGTTTTGTTCAGTTAAGTGAGGATCTCAGGTGGCCCCATTTCAGGTCATTGGTTGGGGTGCTACAAGGAGGGTATGCATATATAGTATTCTTAATTTTTATGTTTCTATATATATATAGAGAGAGAGAGAGAGAGAGAAAAGGGGGGGGGGGGGGGGGCAGAAAAACAAAAGAGAAAAATAAAAAAAAAGTTGAAAATCTAAGTTTCACTTAAATGACAGTCCAGAAACTATCATGCAATTTTCATAAAGATGTGGTGTGCAAATATTACAGTGATATCTTTGTTTGCATTGCCAACGGAAAGGAAGTTGTTATTCACCTGCACAAAATATGACAGAGGGAAAGCAAAAGTCAATGACCAATTTAGTGAAACAGATATACAAAAACGAATTAATTTTTTAATAAAAGCATTAAATCCAGATATGGTCTAAATTTTATTTGATTAAAAAAATTAACAAGTATGCTTTCATAAAGAAAATGACATATAGCCTTTCAGGGGAAAAAGATATAGGAGAAATTAAAATTGTTGGGAATAAGCTATTTTATTAACTTTTTGACTTTTTACGAAAAGATGTGCAAAAAAATAAAGAAAGTGATAGTAACTTTTTGACTCTTTGGCTAAAACTGCAAGCTGCCAAACAAGGATTTGACGAAAAAACTTGGAAGTCAAAAAATAGCTAAAATTGTTTAGAATTTTTAAGACAATTCAAGGATTTGCATAGATGTCAAAGAAGATATTTAAATGCAGCAGTTAAACTGTTTTAAATGAGGAAGATCATGCGTGCTAGTGTTTACTTACAGGATGGAATCGAATACAAAGTTGAGGAGAGACTCCATAAATCACCCGAATGCAAAGGCCTTTGGATATCTCCCATATTCTCACAGTTTTATCCATTGAAGATGATGCAATATATTGATTGTTCGATGTGAAGTCAAAATCTGAAAAGGACTAGCATTAGGACACAAACAATAAGAACGGTGATAGTAAAATAGTTCTAATAAAAATGAGAAGCCTTGTATAAATAATTTGACACGTCTGGTCAACCAGTTGGGTTGATTTCGTTCCATCCACAAATTGGTCATTTTGGTTCTAGGTCCAAACAAGAGAGGTATAAATAATTATAAGAGAATATTTTAATAAAATTAAACATTTATAATGATAAATTATAAGAAATTTATTAAAAAGAAAGGAAAAAGAAATATGAGATATAAACATTTTGGAATATATTTGAAAATTAAAAGGGAGCCAAATGAAAAAGAAAAAAAAAACTAATTAGAGATAAAAGTGTAATTTCAAAAAATGAGAGAGGCACTTGCCATACCTGCTGTTTAGGTTAGGAATGGCAACAGGCTGAGGTGGGGCCGAGGATTATACTTTCCGTTCCTGATCCCCGAAGATATGAAATTCCGGCTTACTATAGAGATAAAAAGAACTCTTTTTCAAATTGTTCATCACATCCTCAACCCTAAGATCCTCATAGCACAAATACCCATCTTCGGATTTAGTGAAAGAGTGCTTAAACAAAAAGTTTTCGTAAAGGATTACCCTTAACTTTAAGGTGGTCCTTGAGGAGGTTTTGAAGGTTGTTGGGAAGAATGAGTTTTGGCTTACATTTGAATGATGTTTTAGGGATTTTGGAATAGGAAGGTACTGTAGAAGGATTTGAGAAGCAAACATTGATGGAGCAGACGAATGAACTTGACTAAGAGAATGTCAGTAAGTAGCAAAGTGAGACTTTTAAACCTAGGGTTTATGGGTGATTTGGTGGAGCAGAGGGTTGACTTCAAAACGACATCATTTTGGTGAGGGAAAGAAAACCAATGAACCAAAAAACAAGGCTCTGTTTGGTGAGAGAAAGAAAGCTCATTGTCTGATGATGAAAATGTTCCAAATGAGCAAAAGGGTTTGAAGCCAATAAGGTATCAAGAATTTCGAGGCTTATAGGGATGCTTTGGAGGGTTTGGATTCGATTATTGGATATGCTATTAAATTGGATATGCTATTAAAGCCAACAACAATCTCAAAATTTTGGAGCACTTGTGTAGACGTCCCCGAACGCCCCGGGAGGGTTAAGTCCCGTTCCGTTCATTTTAGGGTCACTACAGTTCAAGGACTCAAATGTCACGGTTCTTAATCTTGAACCAAAGAGTCCAAATCCGGCAAATCATTTTGAAAACAGATTTTTTTGAAAAGAAGTGCCAAACATGGACTGCTTTGCCAGATACAGAGTCGCCACTAAATGTTTTTTAATGGGAAATTTAGGAAACCCTGACTCAGTGCCAAAGGCCACGTGTCCGTCATCACCAAAGTTGCCTCGGCTTGGGAACTTGGGTACGATTGGGGAAGGTCACTTCGTGAGCACCCCCGCTCGCCCGGTCAAAGACCGGCCTCTACTAACCATGATATCTTATTTTGAAAACATTGTGCGTTCTTATTCCGGTTATTAGCCTAGGTTACTATGTGATGCGCACAGCATACAAGTATAGACTGAATCGTCTGAATTGGAACAAAACACTTCGTGTTTGTTTGTGAAAATGGTTTGCTACTCGCAAGTAGGCTTAAAATGCAGATTTTGCCACCCTCAGGTGGGCTTAGAAAACATGATTTTGCCACTGTCTAGTGGGCTTAAAACAAACATTTGATGAATTGTTCCAATCCAAATAACCCAACCTCCACCCACAGGCATTCAAGCAATTATATCACATAAGCAAATAGCCTCATGGTAAGCATGCTATCATGGCAGTCATTCACACGCATGCAAGGATGCTAAAGCATAAAACTCACCGAGTACTCCAAGCCAAAATAGAAACTCATTAGAAATCATGCATGATCCTAAATATACAGGATTGCCTAATGCAACACATGCAAAAATGCAACTATAGCAGGCTCGGCTATCCTAAACATAGCATATGGAATGCTACAGCTATCATGTATTCAACTTGGAATTGAAATACAAATGCAATTAGTATGATGCGCCGAGCCCGGTGCATGTAAAATAGATGAATGAATGCAAACATGCTATCATACTGTATGCTAATTGAAATATGCCCTAATCTAACCATCATAAGCAGGTAAATAAAAGGGAAGAAAGCCGTGGGATTGGAAGACATACATCACACTCACCCACACTTATTACAATTTTGCCCTCGCACACAGGGTCCGAATAAATATACAGTCCTGAATAAAAGAATAGTACAGTCCAAATAATACAGTCCAAATAATGTACAAATTCCTAATTAATTAACAAATTAACTAAGAAAGCTGTAAAACTGGCATGCAAGCCAGGGACTGCCTTGATTCTGCTCCGGATGATGAATGATGCATGTTCGGGTTGCCTTTGTACGGAAATCCATGACGATGCCCCAATTAGCCTCTGTTTGCACCTGTTCTTGAAATGCGTGCCAAGCTCTGAAAAGTTGCTGATTCTTCATTTTGCTGCAACAGAGAGCAGGAAAGGGGCATGGCAATGTATTTTCACAAATGTATGCATGTCTCGATCCTCGTGCCACCAATCACGCATATCGATGCATGATGGCCGAGGAGTCGAATTGCACAACTCAATATGAAATGAATGCATTGAAAATACAACAAAACCTAACTCCATCATGGATAATCCGGAGTGTCGGTGACTGCGGAATTGAGACACGTTCCGTCACTCGGAGTACGGAACGTACCTCGTTTCCCGTGCCCGGGCTAACTCCTATCTCGAACACGATGCAATATGCATGATATGCATGAAATGCAACTAAGATACAACCTAACATGCGAAAGGCTATGAAATGGCATACACGATGCACGAGGAAACATGGCATACACAATGCGCTAATATACGGCCTAGCATACGCAATGCTATGGAATGAAATGGCATACACAATGCAATATGGGCTTACACCAACACAAGTGGACCTCGGCCACACTCACATAGGAGGCCATAATGATGAAAATGAGACAACTCGGGATACGTGCACATGTGCACGCAAACCGAGGACCGACCCTAAGGCACGGAAATGCCACTCTAACAAGACATGGCAAGACATGGCATATGATATGCAAACATGCAAATTTCAGTAGCAAAATGAGATGCGAAACAGCCCCGAAGCATGGCAAAAATGCACCCGATGCACGAAATCAATCCCGAAATGCAAGATTAAGCACATGAAATGACTTGTAGCTATACAAAGCATGCATAATTTAAACATGAAGTGTAAAGAAAGAAGCAAGGAAGCCCCAAAACAAGCATGTTTACAGTTTAAATCATGGCCAAACAATGAGCACAAGTGGGACTAAATTAGCATGCAAAAATGGCTCCGCAAGGGAGGTAATGAAGCAAGTCACAAATTCTGGCCCCAAACAGAGAAGGAGCCTTCTACAATATTGAAGAAGGGCCAAAAATATGATGTATTACAGTTTATGACAAACTCCAAAAACAGATACAAGTATGCTCAAAATGCTATGCAAGAAATAGGCCAACAAAGGGGCAAAGAAGCAAGTGGTGCATGGAGGTCTCAAACAAGTGAGGGCCCTTCAACAATGTTGAAGAGGGACCCAAAATAAGGCTTTTTAAAGTTGATGGACGAGCTCAAAACAGTGTACAAATAGGCTCAAAATATCATGCAAAATGAAGCCACCAAAAGGGCTATAACATGAAGTATACAAAGGGTGTCTCAAACAGCCATAGACCCATAATGAAACATGAAGAGGGGGTCAAAATAAGCCTCTTTTCAGTTCTGACCAAGGTCCAAAAACAGAAGCTCAATAAGCTAATAAATCATGCAAAAATGGGGACCAAAGAGGGGTTCAATGGCAAGTGACACATGGAGGTCCCAAACAGTGATGAGCCCTTCTTTAACGTTGAAGAAGGGCTCAAAATAAGCTACTTCACAGTTTACCACATGCCTCAAAACAGATTATACATAGGCCAAAAATAATATGCAAGAAAATGGCATAAAGATAGGTAAAGAAGCAAGTGCAAGAAGGAAGCCTCAAACAGTGAGAGGCCCTTAATGAAACATGAAAAATGGCTCAAAATAAGCCTAGTTCCAGTTAGGGTCGGAGCCCAACTATGCAAGCATAAGGAGCTAAAATATAGACCAAGAAAAGAGCAAAAAAGAGGGAAAATGAGACTCACCCTTGAAGACTAGTCTTTCATCAACTCTTGGCTTGAGAGGAGATGCTCCTTGCCTCTGGAAATGGCCTCCGAGCTGCTGGTATGGAGTAGAAATGGATCCAAGAATAAAGGGTTTTGGTGCTTGGAATATAGAGAGAGAGAGATTGGATGTAGGAGGCTCCAAACAAATTTTCTAACACTTTTTCCAGAGCTGGAGGGTCTGTTATATAGACAAAATAGGGGGAGAAAAGAGGGGGAAAATGGGGGGGAAATGAAATTCAAATTTCCTCCCAAAATTGGCCTAAAGGGAGATAAAGGGGCAAGTGATAGTAAGAGATCTCAAACCGAAGAGAGCCCTTCAACAAAGTTGAAGAGAGGATCAAAATAAGACACTTTGTAGTTTATGACAAGCCACGAAAATAAATACAAGTAGGCCTAAACTATCATGCAAGAGAAGGGCCAAAAGGGGGGCAAAGAGGGAAGTGACAGTAGGAGATCTCAAACGGCAAAAGGTCCTTAATCAAACATAAAAAGGACCTCAAAATATGACTACCTCAAGTTTGGGTCGGAGCCCAAAAATGCAGAATGAAGGTTCGGGAGCCAAAACACGCAGTTCGGGGCCCCGAAAGTGGGCTGTTAGGCACCGGAAGTGGTGTCCGACCACGAAGTTGGTCTCTCGGACCACAGTGTCCCTCAAAATGGAGGAAATAAGGTGTGTGCCAAAAACCGGAGCAAACGGAGGTGGTTAAGCGATCCCGAACCGAGGCACACGGCCGACAGCTCCGAAAAACCGGGAACCGGGCTCCAAACAGGAAAAATGGCCTACGACCACAAAACGTAGCCTACGGCCACTGAGAGATGGTCTACGAGACCTCTCCCTCCCTTTGGGAAGAGAAAACAGAGAAAACAGGGCCTGGTTCGCAAACCGAGGCAAAGCACAAAAGAGTCCGAAAGTCCGGAGGCAAGGCTCGCAGCCGGGACTCCGCAACCTCAGAACGAGCACAATATGCAACATCACCAAGCGCTCAATCGGTGACGTCTGAGTCTTAAGGTCGGTCAAAAATGGGGTGTCTACAACTTGAGACTGAAGATTTTTTATTATGCTTACTATAGAAAAATTCCTGTCGAAACAACTTTCGAATATGTGAGTTTGAGTCAAGTATTACGGTTTTTGGACAGGAGCGAGAATTTTGATTCATGAGAGTATCATCAATTCTTTAGTTTATCAATTATAAAGTTTAATTCAATCTAATTTTTTTTGATAATAGAATGATAAAAAAAATTAACATGATGTCAAAATTATGTGCCTCAAATATGATTTAATTAATCGATACTTTTTTATTTGCTATTTTACTTACTAAATATGATGATAATCACAATTTAAAATATAATAACATGCATAAAAAAAAAGATAAAAAGAAAAAGATAGATGTAGAGAAAAACAAGAGAGAAATAAGAGAGATATAAATAATTATAAGAGAATATTTTAATAAAATTAAACATTTCTAATTATAAATTATAAGAAATTTATTAAAAAGAAAGGAAAAAGAAATATGAGATATAAACATTTTGGAATATATTTGAAAATTAAAAGGGAGCCAAATGAAAAAAAAAATTCTAATTAGAGATAAAAGTGTAATTTCAAAAAATGAGAGAGGCACTTGTCGTACCTGCTGTTTAGGGTAGGAATGGAAACGGGCCGAGGCGATCCCAGAAGATATGAAATTTCGGCTTACGGTAGAAATAAAAAGGACTATTTTTCACATTGTTCATCACATCCTCAACCCTAAGACCCTCACATCACAAATACCCATCTTCGGATTTGGTGAAAGAGTGCTTAAACAAAGAGTTTTCGTAAAGGATTGCCCTTACCTTTAAGGTGGTCCTTAAGGAGGGTTTGAAGGTTGTTGGGAAGAAGGAGTTTTGGCTTGCATTTGAATGATGTTTTAGGGATTTTGGAATAGGAAGGTACTGCAAGAGGATTTGAAAAGCAAACATTGATGGAGCAGACGAACGAACTTGACTGAGAGAATGTCGGTAGGTAGCAAAGTGAGACTTTTAAACGTAAGGTTTATGGGTGATTTGGTGGAGCGGAGGGTTGACTTCAAAACGACTTCATTTTGGTGAGGGAAAGAAAACCAATGAACCAAAAAACAAGGCTCTGTTTGGTGAGAGAGAGAGAGAGAGAGAGAGAGAGAGAGAGCTCATTGTCTGATGATGAAAATGTTCCAAATGAGCAAAAAAGTTTGAAGCCAATAAGGTATCAGGAATTTTGAAGCTTATAGGGATGCTTTGGAGGGTTTGGATTCGATTATTGGATATGCTATTAAAACCAACAACAATCTCAAAATTTTGGAGCACTTGAGACTGATGATTTTTTATTATGCTTATTGTAGAGAAATTTCTGTTGAAAATACTTTCGAATATGCCAGTTTGAGTCCAGTGTTAGGGTTTTTGGACAAGAGCGAGAATTTTGATTCATGAGAGTATCATCAATTCTTAAGGTTATCAATTATAAAGTTTAATTCAATCTATTTTCTTTTTTGATAATAGAATGATAAAAAAATAACGTGATGTCAAAATTATATGCCTCAAATATGGTTTAATTAATCGATACTTTTTTATTTGCTATTTTAGTTACTAAATATGATGATAATCACAATTAAAATTATAATAACATGCATAAAAAATAAAAAGATAAAAATAAAAAGATGGATGTAGAGAAAAACAAGAGAGAAATAAGAGAGATATAAATAATTATAAGAGAATATTTTAATAAAATTAAACATTTATAATGATAAATTTTAAGAAATTTATTAAAAATAAAGGAAAAAGAAATATGAGATATATACATTTTGGAATATATTTGAAAATTGAAAGGGAGCCAAATGAAAATAAAAAATAAAAAAATAATTCTAATTTGAGATAAAACTGTAATTTCAAAAAATCAGAGAGGCACTTGCCATACCTGCTGTTCAGGGTAAGAATAGCAACGGGCCGAGGCGATCCCCAAAGATATGAACTCCGGGCTTACGGTAGAGATAAAAAGGACTCTTTTTCACATTGTTCATCACATACTCAACCCTACGACCCTCATAGCACAAATACCCATCTTCGGATTTGATGAAACAGTGCTTAAACAAAGAGTTTTCATAAAGGATTGCCCTTACCTTTAAGGTGGTCCTTGAGTAGGGTTTGAAGGTTGTTGGGAAGATGGAGTTTTAGCTTGCATTTGAATGATGTTTTAGAGATTTTGGAATAGGAAGGTACTGCAGGAGGATTTGAGAAGCAAACATTGATGGAGCAGACGAACAAACTTGACTGAGAGAATGTCGGTAGGTAGCAAAGTGAGACTTTTAAACCTAGGGTTTATGGGTGATTTGGTGGAGCGGAGGGTTGACTTCAAAACGACATCATTTTGGTGAGGAAAAGAAAACCAATGAACCAAAAAACAAGGCTCCATTTGGTGAGAGAGAGAGAGAGAGCTCATTGTCTGATGATGAAAATGTTCCAAATGAGCAAAAAGGTTTGAAGCCAATAAGGTATCAGGAATTTTGAAGCTTATAGGGATGCTTTGGAGGGTTTGGATTCGATTATTGGATATGCTATTAAAACCAACAACAATCTCAAAATTTTGGAGCACTTGAGACTGATGATTTTTTATTATGCTTATTGTAGAGAAATTCCTGTTGAAAATACTTTTGGTTGGATAAGGGGGGATTATAATTCATCGGACTGTTAGTCTTGGGATACATTGTCCCCGGACTATTTGATTGGACTGGATTTATATCCTATGTTTGTTTAGTCATGAGATTAGATGTCTGGATTGGACTATTTTTAGTGAATCCAATGTTTGGTTGGACGGACTGGATAAGGATAAATGTTCAAAAGACTATTTTACCCTTATAATTTATAATTTTTATTTAATATATTATTTTAAATTTGTAATCTATAATTTGTAATTTATAATTTAACAACACTAAAAATTTTTAATTTATAAGGCCATAATTTTTAAATTATTATTTTCAATTAAATTAAATTTATAATTTATATTTTTTATTTAATATATAATTTTAAATTAACAACACTAAAAAAATAATTTTATTTAATATATAAATTTAATTTTTTAACAACACTAAAAAAATTTAATTTATAAAGCCATAATTTTTAATTTATATTTTTTATTTAATATAAAATTTTAAATTAACAACACTGAAAAAATTATAAGGCCATAATTTTTAATTTATTATTTTTAATTAAATTTAATTTATAATTTATATTTTTTATTTAATATATAATTTTAAATTGCCAACACTAAAAAAATAATTTATAAATATTCAAAAGACTATTCTACCCTTTTCGAATTGTTTATTAAGTAATAGCATGTGGGTAAAATGGACATTTTACACATTAGTCCCATGTGATACCAATCCTATGGAAATAATCTCACCCCTCCCCCTAGGATACAATAATCCCTCACATAAGGGACTAATAGTTCGAAGGGACTATTAATTCGGAGCAAAAAAATTGGACCAAACAATGGACTATTAGTTCGGATGGACTAATAATCCAATCCCATGAAATAATCCCTCAAAACAAATAGTGTGTGAACTGAGATATGATGTGCACAAAGATGAAAGAGTGTGTGGAAATATAATTTCTCCACTTCAACCCTTTTATCTTTCAAGTTTTTCCCAGTTCGCTCCTAAAACTAATTTCTGTTCAAATTAGATAGAAATATTATAATAACTGCCACATAACAGAAAAAAAATATATCACTATATTAGAAGTTTATATTAAAGATGTGCATTATATATAATAAAATATTTTTATGTTACATAATTGTTGATGTGTCAATTTTTTGTCTGATTTTTAACGGAAATTAACTTTAGAAGTAAACTGGAAAAAACTTGAGAAGGGCAAAAGTGAAGAAAAAAAAACTTCAAAGGTTAAAATGATAAAGTAACCAAATATAAAGGAGATAAAGTGGAATTTGCCCATTTTTATTCTATGACAAAATTGTATTAAGAACAAATTTCATTAATTGAGTGTGAACTGGGGAAATACCCAAACACATTCTATAGATCAAAGAAACTGCTATATTGAAACTAAAACCTCACATTACAAGAAAACAGGGTAGAGTCAATTAACACACCTTGTGAGATCGAATCCAGCATGAAGAGCCAAGCGAAGCTCATTGCCACTAACCAGCACAGCCCCACATCCCAACTTGCTCAAGTGCTCCAAAATCTTAAGATTGTTGTTGGCTTTAATCGCATATCCAATGATCGAATCCAAACCCTCCAAAGCATCCCTATAAGCTTGGAAGTTTCTAGTGATTTAGGGCTTACTATAGAGATAAAAAGTACTCTTTTCAACATTGTTCGTCACATCCTCAACCCTAAGACCCTCATAGCACAAATAGCCATCTTTGGATTTGGTGAAACAGTGCTTAAACAAAAGAGTTTTCGAAAAGAATTGCCCTTAGCTTTAAGGTGGTCCTTGAAGAGGGTTTGAAGGTTGTTAGGAAGAAAGAGTTTTGGCTTGGGTTTGAATGATGTTTTAGGGATTTTGGAATATGAAGATACTACAGGAGGATTTGACAAGCAACCATTTTTTTTTATTCAAGACAAGCAACCATTAACGGAGCAACTTGACTGAGAAAAATGTCGGCGGGTAGCGAAGTGATACTTTTAAAACCTAGGGTTTATAGGGAGAGAGAGAGCGCTCATTGTCTGGCCAGTTTCAATTTGTACATACCCATTTCACTCTATGTATACATTTAATGATGATATTTTTTTTATTACAATTTTATCTCTAACTATTATGGACATCACACACGCTATCCGAAAGTTGAATGTTGTCTGAATTAAGCATATTCGGAAGTTGAATGTCGAAAAAAAACAAAATTTTGGAATTCTACTATTGAAATAAATGATAATTTTCGAAATGCTACTTCCCTGTAAGCTTCGAAATAAATGATAATTTTGGAATTCTACTGTTAAAACCTTAGATTGTCGTTGGCTTTAATCGCATATCCAATGATCGAATCCAAACCCTCCGAGAAGGAGATTTCATAATCATGCCTTGGGCCGCGGTTTTGGCCGAGCAAAGAATGATCCGAACGTGTTTGGGCCGAGCTGGGCCAGGCCGTGCCAGAAGGGAAGTTTGCTCAGTTGAAGTCTAGGGCCCATTTGGTCGAGATGCTTCTCGGTTAGCCCGGGCTTTATTCCTCGCACGATTAGCTCAGCGCGTAAGGTCCTTCATATGCCGGCCTAGCTTAGCAGGAGCTCGATCAGGACGGAGTGTTACCGAGCTCGATCGTACTGGAGCTCGGTGAGGAGCACTGTTTGTTTGCGTTTGGTGGTTTGATTAGTTGGTGTTTAGCTGAATTTGCGCTGACACGCGAGAAAGTGTGATTGGAGAGCAGCTCCACGCGTCAATATGTGAACGAATGCAAAGGTGAGCGCAGAAAGCATATAAACTTAACTACGCCCCCCATGCTGGGGATGGAACATCTTTGGGTGAGACATCAGTGTGATATATATCCTCTCTCTCTCTTTTGTCTCTCAGAGTGTGTGCTAACTTGACCGTCGGAGGGGTTTTTTGGCAACACACCGCCGGGTAGCTCACCTTCGCTGTGTCCGCAGGACGATCGGAGGAAGGCACAACTTGGACACGAGGAGTACGGGTGGTGTCAAATATTTCCTCCCTGTACAATTGGCGCCGTCTGTGGGAACTTTAGAGCAGACACAACCTTGCTCTCCAAGCTCATCGGATCACTTTTCATGGCGAACAACGACGAAGTGCCATTGTCTGCCATCGACAGTGTCACCCCAGAGTCAGTCCGACGAGAGACAGACTTCCCGCTATTCCGAATATGGCGGACTTGGAGACTTCCCCAGGAGGTCTTCCCAGAGATGTACGTGATAAGCGCGCCAGAAGCTTTGGTCACTCGCGGAGCCCAGACAGACACTGGCAGCGAAGAGAGTCGCAAGCTCGACGCCTGGAGCACAAGTTGAAGGACCAAGAAGCCATCATCAAGAGAATGGCGGCAGAGATGGAAGCCCTCAAACAGCAGGTCAAAGGGAAGGGTGCTGCTGGAGTGGGAGATCACAGTGAGCGTACCCAACCCCGCCGCTCAAGCTGCCAGAGCCAACGGCACATGCCCTCCATTTCTATCACCAGAAGCTATAGGGTTGGAGACTCAGACACACCTGCAGAGAAAACTAGCGCGCAAGATAGTACCTACCATCCCTCACGTCCGGCAACGACGTCGAGATATTCCTACTCCGTTCGTTCAGAGGACTTGAGGGTTGTCTTGAAGGAGCGAGCTCGCCGACGGAAGATTCAAAGGGTGCCGGCGCTCTAGCTGCTGTCTTACGGAGGTCACGCCAATGAGGAGGTCATAATGCCACCGCCCCGCTCAGCCATGCCTGTCCCTCTAGACACAAATTTGGCGAGACTGAACGCTACCCCCTTCTCCATTGAGATAGAGACCACACTGCTCCCAGCGGGCTTTCACCAGCCCAAGTTTACGCTTTATGACGGAAAAATCGATCCATGCATGCATGTAAGCCACTTCTGGCAGGTCATGGCCAGACACAGGCGTAATGACGCCCTCATGTGCCTTATTTTTCCATCGAGTTTGGGCGAGTTGGGCTTGAAATGGTTTGAGAGGCTTCCGAAGGAAAGCATTGAAAGGTGGCAGCAGTTGGCGGAAGCATTCGTAACTCAATTCAAAACCAACACCAAAACACCAAAAGAAGTGGACTACCTCCTGAGCATCAAGATGGAATCAAGCGACACCCTCAAAGCATACAACGCTAGGTATTGGGAGACCTTCACTGAGATCTTGGATTGCCCGACCAACCTGGCAATCACACAATATAAGCGCGGTCTCCCGGTCGAACATAGACAGAGGGAATCGCTTATAATGAACCAGCCAACTTCCATGGGGCAATTGATACAACGCATCAATGAACACATCCGAGTAGAGAATGATGCGGCGACGTCCACCGTGAAGGCAAATCCGGTGGCAACGGATAAAACGGCGGCTGGGAAAGTGCATACGATTGGACTGGAGACAAATCATCCGAATGACCGCGCAATAGAGTCGGACCGTGGCTCTGACCATAGGAACCGGGGTAAAGGTCCACGCAGTGACCAAACAGAATACCCCCGCGATGACGCAACAGATTCGCACAGAAAGTTGAACGCTCGAACGAGCATCACCACAGTATTTAAGATTCCGATTTATCGTATACTTAGTGAAATCCGCGACGAGGATTACGTCTGGTTTCCCACCAAGTTAGGCGATGCGCAAAAGGGTTTCAATCCACAGTACCGTTGCACATTCCATAGAGAGCGAGGGCACCGGACGGAGGACTATTTGCCCCTAAAGCAACACTTGGAGGAGCTGGTCACAGCCAGTCACTTAGACCTTTACATCGATGGGGGCGTTAGAGTCGCGCACAACACCCCGGCTGATCCGAGTGGTTCAGACGACCTAGAGGCGCCCCCTCAAGGAGTGGTCAATATGATTCACGGCATTGTGGAGCCGGCACAGGTTTACGAGCTCCGAGGGATGATCAAAAAGGCTGAACATATGAGGAAAGTTTTGTCAGTCCAACCTACGATCAAGAGGGGCAAGACCAAGGAGAAAAATGTGATTAGCTTCTCAAGTAGGGACCTTGAGCGCATTCAAGCGCCGCACAATGATGCCCTGGTAGTCACCTTTCGCGTCAAGGACTTCAATGTCAAGCACATCTTGATCGACCAAGGTAGCTCGGTTGAAATCATGTACTACGACGCCTTCAAGCAGCTCAAACTCCGGGATATAGATTTGGCTCCAACAACTTTACCATTAGTTGGTTTCAACTCACAACCGGAGTGGCTGATGGGAAAGATAATCTTACCGGTCAAAGTCGGATCCGTGGTCAAGTAGGTGGAGTTCTGGGTATTGAAGGTGCCGTCCACATACAATCTGATCTTAGGTAAGGGATGGCTTCACGCTATGTAGGCGGTAGCGTCAACCTACCACCAAGTTATGAGGTTCCCCTCGGCTACGGAGGAAGTTGAGGAGATTTGGGGCGATCAAGTCATGTCGAAGCAATGTTTTGTGGCCATGAACAGGAGCCAAGTTGCCAAAGGCTTCGTGCAAATGATCGAGGGTCCGGAAGACCAAAGTGTCCTTGATGACGTGGGCACCAGGGCTGAGGAAAAAGCTGTTGAGGAGTTAGTGGAAGTGCGGATCGACACAGAAAGTCCTAACAAGTTCTTTTTGCTAGGATCAAGCCTGACCGCCCAAGAAAGAACTGAGATAGTAGAATTCTTAATGGCAAATATCGAAGTCTTTGCATGGACGCCATACGACATGCCTGGCATTGATCCAAGCTTTATTTGCCACAAACTCAATGTTTTCCCGGATGTACGTCCTGTCATTCAAAGAACGAGGAGATCAGCCCTCCATTATGCCGAGGTAGTCGCGGAGGAAGTGAGAAACCTGCTAGAAGCCAGGGCCATCTAGGAAGTGCACTACCCTCGGTGGGTCTCAAACACGGTCGTAGTGCCCAAGAAGAATAGGAAGTGGCGAGTTTACGTTGATTACAAGACGATCAATCGAGCTTGCCCCAAAGACAGCTTTCCTCTGCCCAGGATAGACTAGCTAGTAGATCTTACGGCCGGGCATAACAGGCACAGTTTCTTGGATGCCTACCGCGGTTATCACCAGATCGCCATGCACGCTCCCGATCGCGAGATAACCTCTTTCACGACCCCAAGGGGACTATTCTGCTATCGAGTCATGCCTTTTGGTTTGAAAAACGCCGGGGCGACTTTCCAAAGGATGGTGACCAAAATGTTCGCTCCTCTGCTAGACCGGACGATGGAGGCTTACATCGATGACATGGTGGTCAAAAGCAGGCAGGAGGTTGACCACTTATCCGACTTAGCCGAGATGTTTGCCATCCTTAAACAGTACAAGCTTCGCCTGAATGCGTCAAAGTGTGCCTTCGGCATAGGATCCAGGAAATTCCTAGGCTTCCTAGTCACAAACCGAGACATCGAAGCGAACCCCTCACAAATCAAAGCCATATAAGAATTGAAGCAGCCTAACTCGGCAAAGTACGTGCAGCATCTTATCGGTATGGCAGCCGCGCTTAACCGATTCATAAACTGGTCATCAGATCGCTACCGCCCTTTCTTTCGAGCCTTGAAGTCCAAGTTTTCATGGGACGAGGAATGTGACAGGGCTTTGGCCGAGCTCAAGACGTGTTTGTCTTCCACCCCACTATTGGTGACACCCAAGCCCGGCGAAGAACTCTACCTGTATTTGGCAATTTCTCTACATGTAATTAGTGCGGTGTTTGTCCGGTCAGAAGGCATCCAGCATCTCCCTATCTTTTACGTAAGCAAAACCTTGCTACCGCCAGAGTCGAGGTACTTGTCGCTGGAAAAACTTACTTTGGCACTAATGATGGCCTCCAGGAAATTGGCACACTACTTTCATGCTCACACGATCGTGGTGTTGACCGAATTCCCTCTGAAAGCCTTATTCGAGCAGGCGGATTTCTCCGGTCGAATTCTGAAGTGGGCGGTCGAATTGGGGTAATTCGACGTCAAGTTTCAACCCCAAACCGCTATTAAAGCCCAAGCCTTGGCCGACTTTGTTGCTGAATTCTCGCCTGGAATTCACCCGGTTTGCCCGGTGGATCTTACCGCGGCAGCCGGGGTGGTGAATGTCAGCCCAAAGGAAATTACGCAACAGAGTGATGCTGGGGACGCGGAGCTTGCGCGCCCGTCCATAAAACCTTCAGTTGGAAGTGTACTTCAGCCCGGCGATGCGACGATGGACTTGGGAATAACAGATCAACCTATTGGGTCCAACATAGCATCACCGAGAGGAGATGAAGACGTATCTGTTGGAATAGTTAACAGCAATCTTGTAGCCGAAAAGCCGAGAAATCGTGATCCCATCAACCTTCAAGCCTCCCAGGACCCCTCAAAATGTTGGAAACTCTTCGTTGGCGAAATGTGGAAACTTTTTGTAGATGGCGCTTCAAATCGGCACGGTGCCGGGCTGGTCATAGTTTTGATCTTGCCGGATAGTCTAACCATCGAACACTCTATAACACTCGGATTCCAAGCATCAAACAACGAGGTCGAGTACAAAGCACTGCTGGTCAGACTTAAAAGCGCACTCCAATTGCGCGCATCTGAGCTGATGGTCTACAGCGACTCCCAACTCGTTGTCAACCAAGTTTCTGGAGTATACAAAGCTAAAGACAACAGAATAGCCAAGTACCAAGCTCTAGTGAGAGAACACATCAAGGAATTCCAGGCAATAAGGGTCCAACAAATTGGTCATGAAGAAAACGGCCGAGCAGATGAGTTGGCTGGACTAGCTTCCATGTTTGAAAGTTCAATGCCCAGTCCTCTCCTGATCAAATTTCTTCCAAGGCCTAGTATTGAGGACCCCGCGCAGACGGAAGTACTCTGCACCGAGCTTAGGCCCTCTTGGATGGACCCCATCATCCTTTTCCTGAAAGAACGAACTCTTCTGGCTGACAAAAAGGAAGCACATAAAGTCCGGGTAAAGTCAGAGCGGTTTTGGCTCTCCCCATCTGGCGCCTTATACAAGAAGTCATTCACTGGCCCGTACGTCAAGTACGTTCATTCCAACCGCATGGAAGCTTTCCTTTACGAGATCCATGAAGGAATGTGCGGCAGTCACATCAGGGGGAGATCTTTGGCCTACCACGCTATTTCGCAAGGATACTAGTGGTCGTGCATGCAGGCAGACGCGCAGAAATATGTTAGAAAGTGTGAAAAATGCCAAAAATTTGCCCACCAAATTCACCAACCGGCCAGAGAACTTCTCCCTCTCACAAGTCCTTGGCCATTCGCAATGTGAGGGCTGGACATAGTGGGACCACTCCCAACAACGCCAGGCAACCAGAAGTTCTTCATTGCGGCGACAGATTACTTCACCAAATAGGTTGAAGCTAAGCCCTTAGCGACCATCAAAGAGAAAGCTGTCAAACGGTTTGTTTGGCAGAACGTGATAACGCAGTTTGGCGTCCCGAAAGCCTTGGTATCTGATAATGGCACCCAGTTTGACGGGCTGCTGTTCAGAGGATTTTGTGAGGAATTGAAGATCAAATTCTATAATTCCACCCCGGCTTACCCTCAGTCTAACGGCCAAGCAGAAGCTTCGAACAAGACCATTCTGGATGGGCTGAAGAAGAGGTTAGAAAAGGCCAAAGGCAAAATGGGCCGAGAAGCTGCCTAGTGTCCTCTGGGCATATTGGACAACCCCGAGACGTTCGACCGGGGAGACCCCTTTTGCTTTGGTGTATGGCACGGAGACATTCATCCCATTAGAGATCGGCATGCTCACCATCCACAACAAAAATTTTCAGCCCGAGCTGAACTCTGAAGCCATCGCCCTAGAATTGGACCTAGCTGACGAACGCCGAGAAAAGCTTTAATCCACGTGGCCGCATACCAACAAGAATTGTCCAGAAAATACAACAAAATGGTGCACCCCAGACCATTTAAAGTCGGGGACTAGGTTTTAAGGAAGGTAATGGGCAACACACTGGTGCCAGGCGAAGGCAAGCTAGGGGCAAACTAGGAAGGGCCCTACAGGATAATCGGTCTGGCGGGCAAGGGGCATATCACTTAGAGGACTTGGATAGCAAAGGCATACCCCGGCCATGGAATGCGGCCAACCTCAAGCTGTACTATTTTTAGTCTTTCGCCTTTTGTTTGTAATTTTTTGTGAAGGAACATGTTTCCCCCCTATAATACTCCATTTGCCAACGTAATAGAAAGGAATTTTTTCTGCTTAGGAAGTTTATTGTGTTTGAAATAATGAAATACGCGAGTAAAACACTTCTAAAGCCGAGATGATTTACCCCAGCCAAAAGAGTTGATGATTTGCTCAATTCTGTGGTTTCAGCCGAAATGGTTTACCCCGGCTGAAAAAGAGTTGATGGTTTGCTCGACTCCTACACTGTGGCCGAGATGATTTACCCCGGCTGAAAAGAGTAGATGGTTTGCTCAACTCTTACTTTTCAGCCGAGATGGTTTTCCCCGGCTGAAAAGAGTTGATGGTTTTCTCAACTCTTACTTTTCAGCCGAGATGGTTTGCCCCGGCTAAAAAGAGTTGATGGTTTGCTCAACTCTTACTTTTCAGCCGAGAAGGTTTACCCCGGCTAAAAAGAGTTGATGGTTTGCTCAACTCTTACTTTTCAGCCAAGATGGTTTGCCCCGGTTGAAAAGAGTTGATGATTTGCTCAACTCTTACTTTTTAGCTGAGAAGGTTTACCCCGGCTGAAGAGAGTTGATGGTTTGCTCAACTCTTACTTTTCAGCCGAGATGATTTACCCCGGCTGAAAGAGTTGATGGTTTGCTCAACTCTGTGGCTTCAACCGAGGTAATTTATCTCGGATGAAAGGAGTTGGTTTGTTCAACCCTGTGTCTTCAGCCGAGGTGATTTACATCGGCTGAAAGAGTTGATGGTTTGCTTAACTCTTGCATTTCAGCCGAGATGTGTACCCCGACTAAAAGAATTGGCGATTTGCTCAACTCTACAGTAGTACGGTTGCAAGATGGACGATAGCCGACATCAATAGAACTATTAAGTGAAATATAAACTTTCATTACTAAAGAAACGAAGTACATATGGTGGGGCGAAGCAGCCCGGTTACATACTTTAAAAAAAAAAAAAAAAAAAAAAAAAGGCTGACCTACACCAAGGGGGACAGGTCGGCGAAATCGTCACCAGTGCCCTCTGCAGCAACCTCCAGATCAACCGTGGAGGAGATGTCTTCGGCGCCCGGCCCCACCTGGTCGGCCTCCTTAGAGTGGCCTTCTTCCTCGGTATTGTCATGACCCGAACCCACCCCTATGGGTTAAGGACATAACCGGCTAGTAATCCTAAGATTACCTACGGCCTCAAACCAAAACAGACATAACTCAACAGAGTAAAGGGGCCAAACGGAAGCAGAAATTAAAAACTTTGTCCATAGAGCCGTGCTTATATGCACTTCAAAACAAACCATACTCATATACGTTAATAACCCACGACAAAACACAGTGTCATAAAATTCTTTACGGACAGGATCATCCAAACTAAGTCAACCCATAACAGACTATATACAAATATACACAAAGTCCTTGCCAACAAGACAAAATACTAATACATAACAAAATGGCAAGGATAGGTCTCGTGCGTGAGACACAAGGCTCACTTTCCCAAAACTCATGTTGTTCCTGGCAGACTTCACTTGGGCTGGGTTTGGGCTTCTCTTGGCTCACCTACAAACACATGAATGAGCGTGAGCGATAGCTCAGTGAATAATATCAAATACAGAAGTTACATAACAATGTAGAACAACAGGTTCCAAACGGCCTGGGGCCCAATTCATATTTCTATTTAACAGACATATAACTATATGAATTTCAAATCAAGTGACTTGTAGTTTCAACATTCTGGCCTTTGCCCCTTTCAGATTTCCATTCATGTCAGAACGGCCTTCAGCCCATTCATCTCTGTCAAAACGGCCTTCGGCCTGTTCATTCTTGTCAAAACGGCCTACGGCCCACTCACTCATGTCAAAACGGCCTTCGGCCCACTCATTCATGTCAAAACGACCTTCGGTCCATTCATATAAGTCAAAACGACCTTTGGTCCATTCATATATGTCAAAACGACCTTTGGTCCGTTCATTTCTATCAAAACGACCTTCGGTCCATTCAATTTTATCAAAACGACCTTTGGTCTATTCATGTTTATCAAAACGACCTTCGGTCCACTCATTTAATCATGTCAGACTTTTGTCCACAATCCCAATTAGCAACTCATAAAGTTTATAAGGGAATAAACAATTGGACATTCACAAGCATTCGAATATCGATATTACTCACAGTGATCAGCTTGTGGATTTGCCCTGGAGCTTGACCCTGCACATATCATGAACACAAAAGGGTCACTAACAGTTCAATCCGTTCTTTAATTCACATATTCCTCTTTAGGCTTTATTCTTATCTCATTAACTCATTTACAACGCTTAACATATGCCTAAGAGTGCTTACAAGTGAAAGAGAACGGAAAAACAGAACACAGAATGCATTTTCAAAATTTCAGAAAACAGGGTCCCCGCTCGAGCGGACCCTTAAGCTTGCAAAAGTACTGGTTACCCCAAATTTCCGCTCGAGCGTGAACTCGGCCACTCGAGCGGACTGCCGGTCTACATGGCTCCCCGCTCGAGCGTCAACTTCCCCGCTCGAGTGGGAACCATGTCTGTAAAAAAAAATGCTGGGAGCTCGATTTCTCCGCTCAAGCGGACGTCAAAAATCTGGGTTTTCCAGATTAACTTCTTGAGCTCCAATTCGAATTTCCAGCCCATTCTTCATGCATTCAGAGGCTCAAAGTTCTCATATATTCATACTAACAAGGTACAAACACCAAAACACATTGTTAAGGAGATCAATTTCAAGGATTACACACTTGCATGTCTCAAATTGACACCAAATTCAACTCTATCATGTATATTCATGCATTTCAAGCTCCCATCCTCAATTATTCAAACATGCATGGTCATCTTGACTTTATTTTCATTTCAAAAGATGCAAATGGTGTCAAAGCTCAACAAACCAAGTTTGCATGCATAATCAAACTTCAAATCTTGCTTAATTGACATGATACATGCTAGATTATGCAACTTATGGCAATTCAAAAGCAATTCTATGCATGCATGATCATATCTCATCAAAACCAATTTAAATCATGCTCTTGGTTACAAAAATACTTTGAGCTCACAAGATTACAAGTTCAATTCATGAATTCAAGAGTCAATGGCTTACCTAGAAGTCCAATTCTTGAGTAAAACCCCAAAATTTCCAAGCTTTAAGCCAAACCCTCAATCTCCTACTCTCTCTTCTTCCAACCGACCCTCCCTCTCTTTTCTAAGTTTATCATCAATCAAAATGAGGCTAAGGAGAGAGAGATTGAGTGTTTAAAGCCTTGACAACAAAACCCACTAAAGCCAATATTATAATAATAAAGTAATTGGGCTCTAATTCATCAATTTAATCGATTTAATCTAACCCGAATCAATTTTCAATTAAATTTCACCGTAGGCTCTAAAAATTATGCCAGTCACAATGGCGTAATCAATTTCGGGTTCTGTGGCCCATAAGGCCCTCAATTTAATTTCCAAAGCAGATTATTCAAACAGATATGCCCATGGTGAACAGATAAAACTTCAAAATCACATATGTTCACATAATGGCACATAAAATCATGCTAAACACATAATCATATTCAAATTGAGGACCAATTTAGCATATTACGAAATAGGGGTATCACAGGTATTCTCTTCGGCGTCATGCCCGTCTTCTTCCTCGGCCTCCGCTTGCAATGCATTAAAGACTTCGTTTGTGTACAGCACCATGTAGGCCGGCAGAAAGGCAGCGGGGGGAGAGGTAAACATCTCGGTTCCAGATCCTTGGCCGAGCTATTCGCAAGCAGTCTTCCAGCCGGACTTAAAGAATATGTCCTTGGTGGCCTTGACTTGCTTGGTGTAGCTGTCTTCGGCCTCCTTGAAACCTTGATTGTTTACCTCATCCACTTCATCTTTCCTTGATCGCTTTAACGCTTCCAGCTCGGCTCGGAGAGCATCTCCTTCCTTCTCGGCGGATCCAAGTTCGCTGAGCAATTTGGAGTTGTCAGCGTTTGCAATCTCCAAAGAAGCCTTTGACCGTCCCAGCTCGGTTTGAAGGTACTCGACTTGGCCGGTGGCGTCGGTCACCTTTTACCGGAGTCTATGAATCCGGTCCATCACAAGATATTGCTTCTGGATGGCCTGCAAGAGGACGTGTTAAGTGTTCAGAAAATGAGAGTAACCGTGCAAACACTTGAACAAATTTGAATAAAACATGCCGAATGCGTACCCGGGTCATAGACTTGACTGAGGACTTCACGAGTCGGGTGTCGGGCACCTGGTCACTGCCGGACACGTCGCTTGATAAGAGTAAAGCCTTTGTCAGGTCAAAGGCCAGCAGATGTTATTTGTCGCCTTTGACTGAGGCATTCGCCGGGATCTCCTTACCCCGGTGCTTGAGCTGTGGCTGCCATGGGGGAGTTGGCTCAGAGGCTTCAGCTGGCTGCTCGGTGCTTAGCTCAGCAATGAGCTCAGCTAATGGGTCGACAGACCGAGGCCATTTTCCTGTTCGGCGACTTTCTTTATTGACTTGCGCTGCAGCAGTCGATACCAATGCTATCACCGTTCCAGACGTTTGACCGACAGCCGAGGCACGGGGAGGGAGGCTCGGCAGCTCGGTGGATGTGGCAGTGATAAGATTTTTTATGCGACTCCGTTTGGCCATTTCTTCTTCTTCGGTCAGCCGCATTAGGGGCACGTCTGGCAGTGTTGGATCGAGTGGTGGAGACGGTGCTTGGAGAAAGTCTATAACTTTACTCCGGCGAGGAGCTGTATATCTATAGCTCGATACGTAGCCGAGAAGGTCGTGGTAGTCTCGGTTGCGATACCGCAGCGCGGTTCTAATGGCAGCCTCGTTTGGGTTGAAGTAGTTCGCTTGCAAGGCTTCGATAGCTGCAAAGAGAAAAAGAAGAAAATGCATTAGTGCAGAATAGTGAAGGAAAGTGGTTTGACCGAGCAGTGAGCACGGCTTACATGTCGAACCGAAGTTCTTGCTGATGTACCAGCTGGCACATTGGCTATTTCATAATTTCCAGACACCCAGAAAAAGTCATCATCGTGCATATCTTTATCTGGGGTGCCGGTTACAAGCTTTTCCTTGCTCGGCCTAATCTTCAGGTAGTAGTTTAGCCCGTCGTCTATATTCCTGAGGGTGTACTGGTGTAGAATCTCGGCTAATCCTAGGTTCAGGCTCAACTGGTTGTTCAGCTCGGCTACCCCGTTTATTATTCTGAAGGTGTTGGTTGAAACTTGTGTTGGCGCTAGCCCGGTGCGCCTCAGGAACTCGCACATTAGAGGCTGAACTGGGAAGCGAAGGCCGCCTTCGATTATGGAAAGCATGGTGAAAGGGCATTGGTCCAGTCTGCCCATGGGTTGGTTTCTTCGGTGCTAAGCTTGAGATATGCGTCTGCGGGGACGCCATATTCTTCCTGAAACGCAGCTAATGCGACCGGCGTGTCAACAAGAAAGCAGTAACGCCCCATGTGAAGCTGGCCTATCTCAGCGCGGCAGTTTTGGTTGGCAGAGTTTCGTGCGAAGGCAACTCGGCCTTCTGAAAGCCTTGGTGTTGATGCTTGGTCCCCTAGGACTCTACAGTAAAAGTGTAAGTGTAAGTGGGAGAGCGGTCGCGCAAAACGAGCTCAACTTTAGCTCGGTCAGATGGAGTGCCAGACTATCTCGGTTATAGAGGTATACCCAGAAGCTCGGCCGCTCAAGCGGACCAGATATTAGCCCAGTCGAGCGGTCCAGCACTCTGTTACCTCGGTTCCTACATGAGTTTTGCAAACTCGCAACTTGCTAAATTTTGGTGTTTTTTGGGATCAAAAGAAGACCTAGAGCTCGGTCCGCCCCAGATCCTCGTGTGTTCATCATAGAAGATGACGAACAGTAGAAGGAGAAGGGGCAGAAGTGATTTTTGGGGGCTATATCCTAAAGCCCACCACTAACGTGCCCTAAACTTGACTATTGCAATCAGATGGCATATAAAAAAAAGGGAAAGAGACGAATAACAAATGAAGAATAATGAAGAATTCAAAACTTACAGGCTAGAGTACTGACGGTGGCTCGAAGTGGTGGGATGGAGGCCCTCAGCGACGACAACGGAGTGGGACTTGCTTGCGTGGATGCTCTGATCTCAAAAATGAAGAGTCAGGGTGAGAGCTTTCGATCGCAGGATGGTTTTGGTAGAAGAAGGTGAACTGAACAAGAAGGAAAATGAGTTGAGGGGTAACGGCTATAAGAAAAGAGAAAAGAGCGCCAAAATTCGAATGTGAAGAGACGGCATGGGTTGGCCGTTCAAGGCCAATGAGTGAGTGACGCGTGTCCATCATGATGGCGGCGACAGTATTGAAAAGACGGGTTGGTAAGTCGAGGCATCAACTGAGCAAGTCCAAGACCGGTCATGGGGCTTAACGCGGTTAATGTCTTGCAGTATACAACTGGGCAGGGGGACGACCATGGTAGGAGTGTGTAATTCCAGTCACGCTAGCGCGAACAGAATTAAGGGGCAATTGAGAGGGAGATTTCATAATCACGCCTTGGGCCGCGGTTTTGGCTGAGCAAAGAGTGGTCCGAGCGTGTTTGGGACGAGCTAGGCCAGGCCGTGCCGAGGGGGAAGTTTGCTCGGTTGAAGTCCAAGGCCCATTTGGTCGAGATGCTTCTCGGTTAGCCCGGGCTTTATTCCTCGCACGATTAGCTCGGCGCATAAGGTCCTTCATATGCCGACCTAGCTTAGCAAGAGCTCGGTCATGATAGAGTGTTACCGAGCTCGGTCGTACTGGAGCTCGGTGAGGAGCGCTGTTTGTTTCGTTAAGCGGCACGATCGTAGAAGGCCGGGGTAGTGCTGTTGGGCTACACGTTCGCGCCAATGTCGTTTGGCGGTTTGATTAGGTGGTGTTCAGCTGAATTTGCACTGACACGCGGGAAAGTGTGATTAGAGAGCAGCTCCACGCGTCAATATGTGAACGAATGCAGAGGTGAGCGCAGAAAGTATATAAACTTGACAGCGCCCCCCATGCTGGGGATGGAACATCTTCGGGTGAGACACTCATTATGATATATCTCCTCTCTCTCTCTTTTCTCTCTCAGAGTGTGTGCTAACTTGACTATCGGAGGGGTTTTCTGGCAACACACCGCCGGGTAGCTAACCTTCGCTGTGTCCGCATGATGATCGGAGGAAGGCACAGCTTGGACGCGAGGAGTATGAGTGGTGTCGAATATTTCCTCCCCGTACACCCTCCAAAGCATCCCTATAAGCTTGGGAGTTTCTAGAAATTTGGGGCTTACTATAGAGATAAAAAAGGACTCTTTTTCACATTGTCCATTACATCTTCAACCCTAAGACCCTCACAGCACAAATACCCATCTTCGGATTTGGTGAAACAGTGCTTAAACAAAGAGTTTTCGTAAATGATTGCCCTTACTTTTAAGGTGGTCCTTGAGGAGAGTTTGAAGGTTGTTGGGAAGAAGGAGTTTTGGCTTGCATTTGAATGATGTTTTAGGGATTTTGGAATAGGAAGGTACTACAGGAGGATTTGAGAAACAAACATTGATGGTGCAGACGAACGAACTTGACTGAGAGAATGGATTTGGTGAAACGGTGCTTAAACAAAGAGTTTTCGTAAAAGATTGCCCTTACCTTTAAGGTGGTCCTTGAGGAGGGTTTGAAGGAGTTTTGGCTTGCATTTGAATGATGTTTTAGGGATTTTGGAATAGGAAGGTACTGCAGGAAGATTTGATAAGCAAACATTGATAGAGCAGACGAGCGAACTTGACTGAGAGAATGGATTTGGTGAAACAGTGCTTAAACAAAGAGTTTTCGTAAAGGATTGCCCTTAGCTTTAAGGTGGTCCTTGAGGAGTGTTTGAAGGTTGTTGGTGTAACAACCCTCACTTTACTCTAGTCATGCTTGCATATATTACATGATCTTGTCTTGATATGTTGCATTTGCAAAACCTTGATTTGTCTTGCATAAGTGTTACTTGCATGCTTTGTTCCTTGTTTGGTGTGTGTTTAGCCTAGGTTAATCCAAGCCGAGGTCACCTTAAGCCTAGAACTATCTTGGAACCATTTCCAGTTGACCTCCACCTCTGCCCTAACATGTTGGCCGAGATGTCATCATCTAGGCCGAGGTGTGTATCACCAAGGCCGAGATGTGTATTATCTAGGCCAAGATGTTACCTTTGTGCCTGAGTGATCTTGTTCCTGGATTGGTGCGACCTAGACCGAGGTGTGGCACATCTAGGCCGAGGTGTGGCACAGCTAGGCCAAGTGTTGTCCTTCCTAGCCGAGATCATTGTTCCCTTACTTGCCGAAGCTTTGTTATTAGCCGATGTCATTACCTGCCGGAGTGCCTATGCCATCTTGCTTGTTGATTACACTTTGTCATAGTCTTGTCTTTTCACTCAGTCACCTTTTTTAGGAGAACCAATCCGGTAGTGCCACGTGTCCGAGCTGAGTGTTAAATCAGCCGGCAGAGAGAGAGAGATGAATCATTTGTTATATTTCTTTGTTCTTGAGGAAAGAGAAGCTCTAGAAGAGGGAGTAGATTTCCAAGCTTGATCATTGGGTGCTTGAATCGTTAGATTCGAGTTTTGAGGTTAGAATCTTAATCTACTCTTGTTGTTCTTGTTGATCATCTAGCTGCATTTGCATGATCAGACCTGATTTGCAAGCCATGTATCTATTTAAAGTTGGGTTTAGAAAGAGAAAGTAGCATTCATGTGTTCTTGAAGAAAAAGCCTCGTTTGATCCGAAAGTTTGCATTAAGATTCATGTTTTTGTGTTTGTTTTCATAAGATCTTCAAGTATGGGTACCCAGGTCCATGTTTTCGAACTCATCGCATGAAAATCCCAGATTTTGAAATAACAAGTTGTGATTGAGCATTCATATTTTTCATGTTCTTATGTTCATGTTCTTCATGTCCTTCAACAGAGGGAAACCCAGATTTTCCCGACTTCATTTTCTTGAATGTGGCCATCGGGACCACACCTCGGCAAGGAGGTGTGGGACCTCAGCCAAGACCTGGTTGGTGCCCAGCATGTTTTCCCGAAATGAGAAACAGTGTTTGTTTTGATTTGACTTAGTTTTGAAGGAATGCCGAGATCATTTGCATTCATGAAAAGCTTGTTTGAAAGTGCATTCAATAGACTTTGCCATGTGTTTGTAGGACTTGGACCCTCGCTTGACCCCAACGTTTGAAGAACTAGGTGAGTGGTATTTTTAATAAAGTTATGTTATTAAGTTTTGATAAAGCTTTGCCTTGCTTGTTTTGGAAAAGTATTTGTTAAGCATGAATGACCATCCCTATTTGTGTATCAAGTATTAGCTTTGGTTTGATGACAATCTTTGAAAGTCCGTACGTGCTAGGGGACTATAAGCATTTGTAGCACAAGTCCTTACGTGCTAGAAGACTCTAAGCTTTTGTAGTACCTATGTTAATGACATCCCTTGAAACTTGAAAGCCTTGAAAGACTTTGATTGATGAAGCTTGAAAGATTTGTTAGATGAACTTGATTCATCCCATGTTTTGTTACGAGCTATGGTTATGTATTGTTTTGTCAGGGATCTCGGATATCATTCATGCAAACCCTTTATTACTTGTACCATTCACTGAGTATCCAAGCTCACCCTCTCTGTATATATGTAGGTGATGAGCAGGACGACGGCGACGCCTAGATGTGCTTTGCAACTTGTTTTGGATTCGCATTTTTGTAGCATCTTGAAGATCATGCTTCTTAGCTTGCATTTCATTGTGTTTTGTATATGATGGCTTGAGAAGCCTTTTGGTCAAGATGTATTTTTGTATTTCATTTTGTTGTATTCAAGTTGTAAAGCTTTGTAAAGATGTATGCCATTCCATTTGACTTATGCAAAGCTCTTATAGACTAATTGGATTTGTATATATTGCTTCCGCACTTGTGAGCCCCATGTATTTATATTCTAATTGTGTGTGAATTTTGAAAGTTGGCCTTCGGTAATCTCGGATTACTGGCCATTACGACACCATTCTACTAGGGGCGGAATGGGGTCGTGACAGATTGGTATCAGAGCACAAGTTTCTTATAGTACATTATCCACACACTTTGAGTCCTAAAGAGCATAAGATTTCCCTTAGAATTGATGATAGGATTGCATCATAATGCTTGCTACTTGACAATGTGTGCATCATCTCGGCGTGACCATCTGCTATTTGCATACATATTATTTGTTCAGTTTGTTTTAAAGTCACATTTTGCATACTGTTAGCATCATGAGAAGGGGTAGACCACCAGTTGGCCAAGATCATCCCGAAGACAGATTGGACAGATTAGAGAGATTGCTCGAAGGTTTGGTCCGTGAGTTGAGACAACTCAGGCCACAAGACACTAGTACTACTTCTACCCAGGCTGAGCAGACAAACGGCCGACATGCAGTTCCACCTCCACCTCCTCCAGTGCCGCAAGTGCCTCCACAACAAGCTTTGTATGGGGATGGCACCATAACCTTGATTAGGGAGTTTAAGAAAATAAAACAGCCGAGGTTCTCTGGGGGTATTGAACCGATGAAAACCGAAGCGTGGGTCCCGAAAATGGAGAAACTGTTTAAGATTTTTCCCAGCACTGACGCCCAGAAGGTGTCATTGGCCGCGTTCACATTAGACGACGATGCACGAAGATGGTGGATGATGACCCGAGAAAGCAACCCAGGTCTGACTTGGGCCAGATTTTTGGAGTTGTTTTACAACAAGCACTTTCCCCTTAGCGTTCGAGATCGCAAGACTACAGAGTTCCAGACTCTAACACAAGGCAGCAGGAGAGTGGCAGAATATGACCGTGCTTTTATCGAGTTGGCGAGATATGCGCCTCACATGGTCGATGATGAATATAGAAAAGCCAGGAAGTTTGAAAGTGGGCTTCGTGGGCCGATACAAGATCGAGTTAACATGCTCAACATGCCGACTACGCCGGAGTGTTGGACAAGGCCATCCTGGCAGAGCTAACTTGAACCGATATCAGAACTAAGGAGAAAATCAGAGGTAGAGACAGAACTATGATAATCGCCGAGTTTCGTTTAATGCCAAGAAGAAAGCGAATGTGGGTAGCTACAGCAACTCGAACCAGGAAGGTAATACTAAGCTGACGTGTGCAAGTTGTGGGAAGCCGCATTCTGGAGTTTGCCGTTGGGCGTCAGGAGCCTGTTTTGAATGTGGTGAAATGGGTCATCATGTGAAGGACTGTCCGAAGGCAAGGATTGATAATGGTAAGAAGAATAGGAGTACCTCGGGCTCTGCACAGAGAAATAACATCGGGAGGGCACAGACGAGGCAGGGCAGAGTTTTTGCATTGGTACCAGGAAACACTCAGAATGCTGAGACAGTCGTGTCAGGTATACTCCCAATCTGCTCTCAAGATGCATACATATTGATTGATTCAGGCTCTACACATTCATTTGTATCTGCTAAGTTTGCCGAGAAGTTAAATAGAGAACAAGAAGCCCTTGATTATGTGTTATATGTGTCTACTCCATCTAGGAGGACTATGATTGTTGCATCCATTTATAAGGCTTGTGTTGTTGTGATTGAGGGTGTAGAATTATTAGTTGATTTAATGCCGTTAAGCATGACTCACTTTGATGTCATATTGGGAATGGACTGATTAGTAACGAATCATGCATCTATCAATTGTGTTTCGAAGAATGTCACACTGAAACCCCTAAACCAAGCCGAGGTTATTTTCCAGGGTAAAGGAGTAGTACCCCCACCTTACTTAATATCATCCATGAAAGCCTATAAGTTGATCCAAAAGGGGTGTCAAGGTTATCTGTGTAGTATACTAAGTAATTTGAATGGAAATGTTGAGTTAGCCGACATCCCCGTGGTTAGAGAATTCCCCGACATCTTTCCAAAGGATTTGCCTGGCCACTTAATCGATAGGGAAATAGAATTTACGGTTGACGTTATGTCGGGAACCCAGCCTATCTCTAAAGCACCCTATAGAATAGCCCCAGCTGAACTCAAGGAACTGAAACTACAATTACAAGAATTGTTGAACAAGGGATTTATTAGGCCGAGCACTTCACCTTGGGGAGCACCAGTTCTATTTGTCAAGAAAAAGGATGGTACACTTCGTCTTTGTATTAACTACCGAGAACTAAATAAGGTGACCATTAAGAATAAGTATCCATTGCCAAGGATTGATGATTTACTTGATCAACTACAAGGGGCACGGGTCTTTTCTAAGATTGATCTCAGGTCGGGCTACCATCAGCTGAAAGTTAAGGCCGAGGATGTTGAGAAGACTGCTTTTCGGACAAGATATGGCCACTACGAATTTTTGGTGATGCCTTTCGGAGTGACCAATGCTCCTGCAGTATTCATGGATTTGATGAACAGAATCTTTAAACCGTACCTAGACGAGTTCGTGGTTGTTTTCATTGACGACATACTGATCTATTCCAAGAGTGGTGATGAGCATGAGAGGCATTTGAGACTAGCCTTACAAACCCTGAGGGACAGGAAATTATACGCCAAGCTTAGCAAGTGTGAATTTTGGCTTGCCAGCATCTCATTTTTAGGCCACGTGATTACTGAAGAAGGTATCTCCGTTGATCAAAGTAAGATTGAAGCCATTGTGAATTGGCCGACACCGACTAATGTGTTTGAGGTTCGTAATTTTCTGGGTTCGGCAGGTTATTACAGAAAGTTTGTGAAGGACTTCTCAAGGATTGCAGTACCATTAACACAACTAACTCAGAAGGGAGTGGCGTACGCATGGACCGAAGATAGAGAATCAGCCTTCCAGGAGTTGAAGACGAGGTTAGTTACAGCACCCGTTCTTGTGCTTCCATCAGGTAATGAGGAATTCCAGATTTACAGTGATGCTTCACATAAGGGTTTGGGTTGTGTATTAATGCAAGGGGGTAAAGTCATAGCATATGCATCTCGTCAATTGAAACCTCATGAAAAGAACTATCCTACCCATGATCTAGAGCTAGCAGCTGTGGTATTTGCTTTGAAGATTTGGCGTCATTACTTGTATGGAGCTTCTTGCCAAGTTTTCACAGATCACAAGAGTTTGAAGTACTTGTTCACCCAGAAGGAACTAAATATGAGGCAGAGAAGATGGCTTGAATTACTAAAAGATTAAGACATGCAGATTCAGTATCATCCAGGTAAAGCAAACTCAGTGGCCGACGCGTTGAGCAGGAAGTTAGTTGGGAATTCAGCATGTTTGTCAATGATTTCAGTGGAGCCGACCATCATTGAGGAAATAAGGACCAGGCAGATAAAAGACAGATTCTTCAGGAAAGTAATTGATGAGATTATCACTAAGCCGAGGTCAGGGTATACCATTGAAAATCAGGTACTCAGGTTTGAAGGAAGATTGTGCGTGGCCGACGTCCCAGAGTTGAAAAATAAGATTTTGCAGGAAGCCCATGGTTCCAAGTTTGCCATTCATCCAGGGAGTACCAAGATGTACCAAGATTTGAAACAAACTTTTTGGTGGCCGAATATGAAAAGAGAGATAGCCGAGTTCGTATCTCAGTGTCTATATTGCCAACAAGTGAAAGCAAAGCATCAAAGACCAGCAGGATTTCTTCAACCTTTGCCAATTCCTGAGTGGAAATGGGAACACATCTCCATGGATTTTGTGGTTAGTTTGCTGAGGACGCAGAAGGGTATGGACTCGATTTGGGTTATTGTCGACAGATTAACTAAGTCGGCACACTTCTTGCCTGTTCAGACTACTTTCAATGCTGACCGACTTGCTATATTGTATATGAACGAGATTGTTAGGCTTCACGGAGTGCCGATGTCTATTGTTTCAAACCGAGATCCGAAGTTTGTTTCCAGATTTAGGCAGAGTCTACAAAGAGCTTTGGGAACCGAGTTGAAATTTAGCACAACTTTTCACCCCCAGACCGATGGACAAACAGAAAGAACGATTCACACACTCGAAAATATGCTCAGACTATGTGTGTTAGATTTCAAGGGAAGTTGGGGAGTACATCTACCGTTAGTAGAATTCGCTTACAACAACAGTTATCAAGCTAGCATTGGCATGGCGCCGTACGAAGCTTTGTATGGAAGGAAGTGCAGATCGTCGATATGTTAGACTAAAGTAGGAGATAAAGCTTTGATTGGTCCCGAGCTAGTTCAAGTTACAACCGAGAATATTAAACTCATTCGACAAAGGATCAAAACTGCTCAGAGTCGGCAGAAGAGTTATGCCGATCAGAGAAGAAGAGAGTTGGAATTTGAAGTTGGGGATCATGTATTCCTGAAGGTTTCGCCAATGAAAGGAGTTTCCAGATTTGGGAAGAAAGGTAAGTTGACACCTCGTTACATCGGGCCGTTTGAAATTCTTGAGAAGGTTAACCCAGCTGCCTATAGACTTGCTTTACCACCAGAACTAAGTCAAGTTCACAATGTGTTCCATATTTCGATGTTGAGGAAGTATATTCGGGATCCCCTGCATGTGATTGACCATTTTCGGGATTGGGATTAACGAAGATTTAGGTTATAAGGAGAGGCCGATACGGACTCTTGAAAGGCAAGTGAAACGGTTGAGGAACAAATTGATATCAATGGTGAAAATTGAATGGAAGGAGTATTACGGCAAGGATGCTACATGGGAAATGGAAGAAGAAATGAAAGTCCGATATCCGGAATTGTTTTCGGGTCAAGGTAACTCAAGTTTGGAGACCAAACTTCTTTAAGGAGGGTAGGATGTAACAACCCTCACTTTACTCTAGTCATGCTTGCATATATTACATGATCTTGTCTTGATATGTTGCATTTGCAAAACCTTGATTTGTCTTGCATAAGTGTTACTTGCATGCTTTGTTCCTTGTTTGGTGTGTGTTTAGCCTAGGTTAATCCAAGCCGAGGTCACCTTAAGCCTAGAACTATCTTGGAACCATTTCCGGTTGACCTCCACCTCTGCCCTAACATGTTGGCCGAGATGTCATCATCTAGGCCGAGGTGTGTATCACCAAGGCCGAGATGTGTATTATCTAGACCGAGATGTTACCTTTGCGCCTAAGTGATCCTGTTCCTGGATTGGTGCGACCTAGACCGAGGTGTGGCACAGCTAGGCCAAGTGTTGTCCTTCCTAGCCGAGATCATTGTTCCCTTACTTGCCGAAGCTTTGTTATTAGCCGATGTCATTACCTGCCGGAGTGCCTATGCCATCTTGCTTGTTGATTACACTTTGTCATAGTCTTGTTTTTCACTCAGTCACCTTTTTTAGGAGAACCAATCCGGTAGTGCCACGTGTCCGAGCTGAGTGTTAAATCAGCCGGCAGAGAGAGAGAGAGATGTATCATTTGTTATATTTCTTTGTTCTTGAGAAGAGAGAAGCTCTAGAAGAGGGAGTAGATTTCCAAGCTTGATCATTGGGTGCTTAAACCGTTAGATTCGAGTTTTGAGGTTAGAATCTTAATCTACTCTTGTTGTTCTTGTTGATCATCTAGCTACATTGCATGATCAAACCTGATTTGTAAGCCATGCATCTATTTAAAGTTGGGTTTAGAAAGAGAAAGTAGCATTCATGTGTTCTTGAAGAAAAAGCCTCGTTTGATCCGAAAATTTGCATTAAGATTCATGTTTTTGTGTTTGTTTTCATAAGATCTTCAAGTATGGGTACCTAGGTCCATGTTTTCGAACTCATAGCATGAAAATCCCAGATTTTGAAATAACAACTTGTGATTGAGCATTCATATTTTTCATGTTCTTTATGTTCATGTTCTTTATGTTCATGTTCTTCATGTCCTTCAACAGAGGGAAACCCAGATTTTCCCGACTTCATTTTCTTGAATGTGGCCATCGGGACCACATCTCGGCAAGGAGGTGTGGGACCTCGGCCAATACCTGGTTAGTGCCCAGCATGTTTTCCCGAAATGAGAAACAGTGTTTGTTCTGATTTGACTTAGTTTTGAAGGAATGTCGAGATCATTTGCATTCATGAAAAGCTTGTTTGAAAGTGCATTCAATAGACTTTGCCATGTGTTTGTAGGACTTGGACCCTCGCTTGACCCCGACGTTTGAAGAACTAGGTGAGTGGTATTTTTAATAAAGTTATGTTATTAAGTTTTGATAAAGCTTTGCCTTGCTTGTTTTGGAAAAGTATTTGTTAAGCATGAATGACTATCCCTATTTGTGTATCAAGTATTAGCTTTGGTTTGATGACAATCTTTGAAAGTCCGTACGTGCTAGGGGACTATAAACATTTGTAGCACAATCTTTGAAAGTCCGTACGTGCTAGGGGACTATAAGCATTTGTAGCACAATCTTTCAAAGTCCGTACGTGCTAGGGGACTATAAGCATTTGTAGCACAAGTCCTTACATGCTAGAGGACTCTAAGCTTTTGTAGTACCTATGTTAATGACATCCCTTGAAACTTGAAAGCCTTGAAAGACTTTGATTGATGAAGCTTGAAAGATTTGTTAGATGAACTTGATTCATCCCATGTTTTGTTACGAGCTATGGTTATGTATTGTTTTGTCAGGGATCTCGGATATCATTCATGCAAACCCTTTATTACTTGTATCATTCACTGAGTATCCAAGCTCACCCTCTCTGTATATATGTAGGTGATGAGCAGGACGGCGGCGACGCCTAAATGTGCTTTGCAACTTGTTTTGGATTCGCATTTTTGTAGCATCTTGAAGATCATGCTTCTTAGCTTGCATTTCATTGTGTTTTGTATATGATGGCTTGAGAAGCCTTTTGGTCAAGATGTATTTTTGTACTTCATTTTGTTGTATTCAAGTTGTAAAGCTTTGTAAAGATGTATGCCATTCCATTTGACTTATGCACAGCTTTTATGGACTAATTGGATTTGTATATATTACTTCCGTACTTGTGAGCCCCATGTATTTATATTCTGATTGTGTGTGAATTTTGAAAGTTGGCCTTCGGTAATCTCAGATTACTGGCCATCACGGCACCATTCTACTAGGGGCGGAATGGGGTCGTGACAGTTGGGAAGATGGAGTTTTGGCTTGCATTTAAATGATGTTTTAGGGGTTTTGGAATAGAAAGGTACTGTCGGAGGATTTGAGAAGCAAACATTGATGGAGCAGACGAACAAACTTGACTGAGAGAATGTCGGTAGGCAGCAAAGTGAGACTTTTAAACCTAGGGTCTATGGGTGATTTGGTGGAACGGAGGGTTGACTTCAAAACGACGTCATTTTGGTGAGGGAAAGAAAACCAATGAACCAAAAAACAAGGCTCTGTTTGGTGAGAGAGAGAGAGAGAGAGAGAGAGAGCTCATTGTCTAATGATGAAAATGTTCCAAATGAGCAAAAAGATTTGAAGCCAATAAGGTATGAAGAATTTTGAGGCTTATAAGGATGCTTTGGAAGGTTTGGATTCGATTATTGGATATGTTATTAAAGCCAACAACAATCTCAAAATTTTGGAGCACTTGAGACTGATATTTTTTATTATGCTTATTGTAGAGAAATTCCTGTTGAAAATATTTTTGGTTGGATAAGGGGGGATTATAATTCATCGGACTGTTAGTCTTAGGATACATTGTCCTTGGACTATTTGGTTGGACTAGATTTGTATCCTATGTTTGTTTAGTCATGAGATTAGATGCCTGGATTGGACTATTTTTAGTGAATCCAATGTTTGGTTGGACAGACTAGATAAGGATAAATGTTCAAAAGACTATTTTAGTCTTATAATTTATAATTTTTATTTAATATATAATTTTAAATTTTTAATCTATAATTTATAATTTAACAACACTAAAAAATTTTAATTTTTAAGGCCATAATTTTTAATTTATTATTTTCAATTAAATTAAATTTATAATTTATATTTTTTATTTAATATATAATTTTAAATTAACAACACTAAAAAATAATTTTATTTAATATATAAATTTAATTTTTTAACAACACTAAAAAAATTTAATTTGTAAGGCCATAATTTTTAATTTATTATTTTAAATTAAATTAAATTTATAATTTATATTTTTTATTTAATATAAAATTTTAAATTAACAACACTGAAAAAATAATTTTATTTAATATATAAATTTAATTTTTTTAAAAGCACTAAAAAAATTATAAGGCCATAATTTTTAAATAAATTTTATTTATAATTTATAATTTATATTTTTTATTTAATATAAAATTTTAAATTAACCACACTGAAAAAATAATTTTATTTAATATATAAATGTAATTTTTTTAACAACACTAAAAAAATTATAAGGCCATAATTTTTAATTTATTATTTTTAATTAAATTTAATTTATAATTTATAATTTTTATTTTTTATTTAATATATAATTTTAAATTGGCAACACTAAAAAAATAATTTATAAATGTTCAAAAGACTATTCTACCCTTTTCGAATTATTTATTAAGTAATAGCATGAGGGTAAAATGGACATTTTACACATTAGTCCCATGAGGTACCAATCCTATGGAAATAATACCACCCTTCCCCCTAGGATACAATAATCCCTCATATAAGGGACTATTAATCCGGAGCAAAAAAATTGAATCAAACAATGGACTATTAGTCTGGATGGACTAATAATCCAATTCCATGAAATAAATCCTCAAAACAAACACACTCAAAATAATATATAACCAAAGTCATAAGTGTGTGAACTGAGATATGATGTGCACAAAGATGAAAGAGTGTGGAAATAGAATTTCTCCACTTCAACCATTTTATCTTTCAAGTTTTTCCCAGTTCGCTCCTAAAACTAATTTCTGTTTAAATTATATAGAAAATATTATAATAACTGCCACATAACATAAAAAAATATATCACTATATTAGAAGTTTATATTAGAGATGTGCGTTATATATAATAAAATATTTTTATGTTACATAATTGTTGATGTGTCAATTTTTTGTCTGATTTTTAATAGAACTTAAGTTTAGAAGTAAACTGGAAAAAACTTGAGAAGGGCAAAAGTGAAGAAAAAAAACTTCAAATGTTAAAATGATAAAGTAACCAAATATAAAGGGGATAAAGTAGAATTTATCCATTTTTATTCTATGACAAAATTGTATTAAGAACAAATTTCATTAATTAAGTGTGAACTGGGGAAATACCCAAACACGTTCGATAAATCAAAGAAATTGCTATATTGAAACTAAAAACTCACATTACAAGAAAACAGGGAAGAGTCAATTAACACACCTTGTGGGATCGAACCCAACATGAAGAGCCAAGTGAAGCTCATTGCCACTAACCAGCACAGCCCCACATCCCAACTTCCTCAAGTGCTCCAAAATCTTAAGATTGTTGTTGGCTTTAATCGCATATCTAATGATCGAATCCAAACCCTCCAAAGCATCCCTATAAGCTTGGAAGTTTCTAGTGATTTGGGGCTTACTGTAGAGATAAAAAGGACTCTTTTCGACATTGTTGATCACATCCTCAACCCTAAGACCCTCACAGCTCAAATAGCCATCTTCGGATTTGGTGAAACAATGCTTAAACAAAAGAGTTTTCGGAAAGGATTGCCTTTAGCTTTAAGGTGGTCCTTGAGGAGGGTTTGAATGTTGTTAGGAAGAAAGAGTTTTGGCTTGGGTTTGAAAGATGTTTTAGGGATTTTGGAATAGGAAGGTACTGCAGGAGGATTTGACAAGCAACCATTTTTTTTTTTTTTTTATTCAAGAGAAGCAACCATTTACGGAGCAACTTGACTGAGAAAAATGTCGGCGGGTAGCAAAGTGATACTTTTAAAACCTAGGGTTTATGGGGAGAGAAAGAGCGCTCATTGTCTGGGTAGTTTCAATTTGTACATACCCATTTCACTCTATATATATTTAATGATGATATTTTTTTTATTACAATTTTATCTCTAACTATTATAGACATCACACACGCTATTCGAAAGTTGAATGTCGTCCGAATTAAACATATTCGGAAGTTGAATGTCGAAAAATGACAAAATTTTGGAATTCTACTGTCAAAATAAATTATAATTTTCAAAATGCTACTTCCCTATAAGCTTCGAAATAAATGATAATTTTGGAATTCTACTGTTAAAACCTAAGATTGTTGTTGGCTTCAATCGTATATCCAATGATTGAATCCAAAGCACCCCTATAAGCTTGGAAGTTTCTAGCGATTTGGGGCTTACTGTAGAGAAAAAAATGACTCTTTTCGACATTGTTCATCACATCCTCAACCCTAAGACCCTCACAACACAAATAGCCATCTTCGAATTTGGTGAAACAGTGCTTAAACAAAAAGAGTTTTCGGAAAGGATTGCCCTTAGCTTTAAGGTGGTCCTTGAGGAGGGTTTGAATGTTGTTAGGAAGAAAGAGTTTTGGCTTGGGTTTGAAAGATGTTTTAGGAATTTTGGAATAGGAAGGCACTGCAGGAGGATTTGACAAGCAACCTTTTTTTTTTTTTTTTTTGATTCAAGACGAACAACCATTGACGGAGCAACTTGACTGAGAAAAATGTCGGCGAGTAGCAAAGTGATACTTTTAAAACCTAAGGTTTGTGGGGAGAGAGAGAGAGAGCGCTCATTGTCTGGGCAGTTTCAATTTGTACATACCCATTTCACTCTATGTATATATTTAATGATGATATTTTTTTTTATTACAATTTTATCTCTAACTATTATGGACATCACACACGCTATCCGAAAGTTGAATGTCATCCGAATTAAACATATTCGGAAGTTGAATGTCGAAAAATGACAAAATTTTGGAATTCTACTGTCGAAATAAATGATAATTTTTGAAATGCTACTTCCCTATAAGCTTCGAAATAAATGATAATTTTGGAATTCTACTG
The DNA here is from genome assembly GCA_030407325.1 of Camellia japonica. Taxonomy (NCBI): domain Eukaryota; kingdom Viridiplantae; phylum Streptophyta; class Magnoliopsida; order Ericales; family Theaceae; genus Camellia; species Camellia japonica. The sequence continues at coordinate 6,585,415 of JAPPVO010000016.1, forward strand.
TTAAAACCTAAGATTGTTGTTGGCTTTAATTGCATATCCAATGATTGAATCCAAACCCTCCAAAGCATCCCTATAAGCTTGGAAGTTTCTAGTGATTTGGGGCTTACTGTAGAGATAAAAAGGACTCTTTTTCACATTGTTCATCACATCCTCAACGCTAAGACCCTCACAGCACAAATACCCATCTTCGGATTTGGTGAAACAGTGCTTAAACAAAGAGTTTTCATAAAGAGTTGCCCTTACCTTTAAGGTGGTCCTTGAGGAGGGTTTGAAGGTTGTTGGGAAGAAGGAGTTTTGGCTTGCATTTGAATGATGTTTTAGGGATTTTGGAATAGGAATGTACTGCAGGAGGATTTGAGAAGGAAACATTGATGATGCAGACGAACGAACTTGACTGAGAGAATAGATTTGGTGAAACAGTGCTTAAACAAAGAGTTTTTGTAAAAGATTGCCCTTACCTCTAAGGTGGTCCTTGAGGAGGGTTTGAAAGTTGTTTGGAAGTAGGAGTTTTGGCTGCCATTTGAATGATGTGTTAGGGATTTTGGATTAGGTAGGTACTGCAGGAGGATTTGATAAGCAAACATTGATGGAGCAGACGAGCGAACTTGACTGAGAGAATGGATTTAGTGAAACAGTGCTTAAACAAAGAGTTTTCGTAAATTATTGCCCTTAGTTTTAAGGTGGTCCTTGAGGAGTGTTTGAAGGTTGCTGGAAAGAAGGAGTTTTGGCTTGCATTTAAATGATGTTTTAGGGGTTTTGGAATAGAAAGGTACTGTAGGAGGATTTGAGAAGCAAACATTGATGGAGCAGACGAACAAACTTGACTGAGAGAATGTCGGTAGGTAGCAAAGTGAGACTTTTAAACCTAGGGTTTATGGGTGATTTGGTGGAGCGGAGGGTTAACTTCAAAACGACGTCATTTTGGTGAGGGAAAGAAAACCAATGAACCAAAAAACAAGGCTCTGTTTGGTGAGAAAGAGAGCTCATTGTTTGATGATGAAAATGTTCCAAATGAGCAAAAGGGTTTGAAGCCAATAAGGTATCATGAATTTTGAGGCTTATAGGGATGTTTTGGAGGGTTTGGATTCGATTATTGGATATGCTATTAAAGCCAACAACAATATCAATATTTTGGAGCACTTGAGATTGATGATTTTTTATTATGCTTATTGTAGAGAAATTCCTGTTGAAAATACTTTTGGTTGGATAAGGGGGGATTATAATTCATCGGACAGTTTGTCCTGAGATATATTGTCCATGTACTATTTTGTTGGACTGGATTTGTATCCTATGTTTGTTTAGTCATGAGATTAGATGCCTGGATTGGACTATTTTTAGTGAATCCAATGTTTTGTTGGACGAACTGGATAAGGATAAATGTTCAAAAGACTAATTTACCCTTATAATTTATAATTTTTATTTAATATATAATTTTAAATTTGTAATCTATAATTTATAATTTAACAACACTAAAATTTTTTAATTTCTAAGGCCATAATTTTTAATTTATTATTTTCAATTAAATTAAATTTATAATTTATATTTTTTATTTAATATATAATTTTAAATTAACAACACTAAAAAAATAATTTTATTTAATATATAAATTTAATTTTTTAACAACACTAAAAAAATTTAATTTATAAGGCCATAATTTTTAATTTATTATTTTTAATTAAATTAAATTTATAATTTATAATTTATCTTTTTTATTTAATATAAAATTTTAAATTAACAACACTAAAAAAATAATTTTATTTAATATATAAATTTAATTTTTTTAACAACATTAAAAAAATTATAAGGTCATAATTTTTAATTAAATTTAATTTATAATTTATAATTTATTTTTTTTATTTAATATATAATTTTAAATTGACAACGCTAAAAAAATAATTTAGAAATGTTCGAAAGACTATCCTACTCTTTTCGAATTGTTTATTAAGTAATAGCATGTGGATAAAATGAATATTTTACACATTAGTTCCATAGAATACCAATTCCATGGAAATAATCTCACCCCTCCTCTTAGGATACAATAATTCCTCATATAAGGAACTAATAGCCCGAAGGGACCATTAATCCAGAGTAAAAAAATTGAACCAAATAATGGACTATTAGTCTGGATGGACTAATAATCCAATCCCATGAAATAATTATTCAAAACAAACACACTCATGAACTAGGAGGAAATTATTTGAGAAGTGTCAAATAAATATATTTTTTAATTTTTTATTAAAAAAATATATAAAAAATAGAGGGATGATATGATTCAAATAAATAAATAAATAATTAATTGAAAATCATTATTAAATAAATAATACTATATATATTAATTATTATACTAATTAATATATTAATTAAAATAATTTAAAATATTTTTAATTTATATAATGAGTGGTATACATAATAATAATAATCATTCAAATCTCCCATGTCAAAGACTCAAAACATATATATATATATATATATATATGTATCAGTGCGATTTGCAGGAACTGTGTCTGATCAACGGTTGCTGATGAGGGATTCACAGAAGCTTCCATAGAATGGCAGAGCAGGCGATCGAGAAGAGCTCGTCTGAAGCAGAGACAAAGAAGAAGAAAGATGACCTCACAGATCCAGAATTCTTCAGCTGCGTCCTTCAGCCTTCCCCTGCCGACTCCGATGCCGATTACATCGGAATTCGTCGCCTTCTTCTCCATCGCAAGGCTCAATCTGGTGTTCTTCGACGCAAGGTTTGATTTATATACATACTTGTATCTGTGTATTGTAATTTTAGATCTGTGTTTGGATTAGAAAAAAATGAATGTATAGAAGTGTGTCAATCTAATGTCCACGATATTGCATTGTGATATTCAAAATGATGTTATTAGTATGAGTGAAAGTGAATCTAGCCACTTGATATAAGAGATTTTGGATGCAAGATTGCAAGATGATGTCTTATAGTTTGTTTGGATTGAGTGATTTGGTGAGAAATGATAAGAAATGAATAGAAAGAGAAATGTTTTAACATGTTTGGTTTGTAAGTTTTAAGTGATTTTGGATGTGAGATTGCAAAATGATGTGTTATAGTTCGTTTGGATTGACTGATTTGTTGAGAAATGATAAGAAAGTGAAATGTTTTAACATGTTTGGTTTGTATCTTTAAGTGGAAAATGGTGAGAAAGTGAACCCTCTTATTTTATATTACGGTGAGATTTGGTGATTGGTTGTGTATTTTTTCATAATACCGAGAACTCCCATTTTTCACTTGCATTTAGTTGGATTGGTTGGATGCAAATTGTCTGGTGATCAGAGATAGTGTAATTGATTGGAGATCTGCTGGAATCATTTCTGATCAAGGGGCTTCTTCTGTTAAGAAGCTTGTTTGATGATGTTCAAGGCTCTCAGGGCACATGTTACCAATTTACCGTTGTTGAGTCTGATTCTTTTGAGCTTATGGGTCTTATAAAAGACACTAGTTTTCAGTCTTTTATTTAAAGACATCATAGCCAGATAAACATTTCTTCATATAGTGTTGTACATACGGACAAACAAAACTCAAAAAAATTTCTTGTAAACTGATGTGGCACCTGTCATGTTAGTCAATTGGGTCTTATTTTCCAAAATTTTATCACTGTATGCCATGTCAGTTTTGTAAGAAATGTTTGTAAAAAAAATGTATGTATAGAATTTTCCTCTTTCATAAGGCCGTTTTTCTGACTAAAATTCGGTGACAACAAGGCAGTTTTTTGGGTGGCAACTGAAGCTCATAGAAGGTTGTTTTGTTTTCCCTAGACTGCTCATCTATTTCCCTCTCCCCTCTTTGGTAGAGCTTATTTCCACCATTGCAGATGCGTCCAAGAATTATTACATATTAGTCTATTTTAGAAGAAACTGTGTATTTGCACTCTTTTGTTGCTTTGCTGTGACTAGGACAGGAGCATTAATAATTAATAGTGGGAGCAAGGAATTTTATTATTAGTTTTTTAAAGTATTATTTCTCTCTTACATCTGTATGCAAAGAGTTTCGATTTCTTTGTATGAGTTTCTACATAGAGATCTCATGTATATCTTTCTATTCCCCTTTGATCGACAAAACCTTGGCTTAGGTGTTGATAGGAATGGAAATTTGTGGCCAACAGATATTTATCACAAAAAAAAAATTGTGGCCAACAGATCTAATCATCTAAATGGTTAAGAATTTCACCGTGCATATTTGTAAGGCCTTATGTGCATATATATTTATGCTTGCACGTATATCTATCCATGAATTTGATCTAATAATTTGTAATATCATAGGATTTTTATAAAATTTATTGAAATTATTAGGGTAAGAATTGAATGGACTTTGAATCCCTATAACTATGAATGAATGAATAGATTGACAGTTTACATAGGATTCCAATATAGAAATCTATCGTCATGAATGGAGTCATTTAAGGAAATGAAGCCATCTCAATTAATTTTAAAAAGTTGGCCTTTTGTCACTTCAGGGAAACTTAAAGTTGATCACTTGCTATGAAATATGGTGAAGTCCCCTAGTTTCCACAATGGCTCCATTTAAGGAATGGGTTTGCATTTAGCCATAGAAAGTAAAATGAGACCTATCAAATATGAAGGGATATCTCCTTATGTGTTGAAAGATTTACTATGGTAAATCAGGTGCTAAGAAGCATGAATTTGGAGAGGAAACATAATACAACATGATATGGACACGCAAGCATGACAATTTTTTTAAAAAAAATGATATACAACACAGTTGGGATACTACAACAAATAAATAAATGTTTTTATATATATACATCAAAATAATAATTTTTTAGTTTTTTGTTGAAAATAATAAATATTTCATTCTATTTTCAAAATAATAAGAAATCATTTTTTATATTTTATATATTGGAAAAGAAGTGCAAACAAAAATTCCTAATATATTTTTTAAAAATATCTTCACAAACACATTTGGAGTTATGGCTTTTAGAGTTCCTAAAATTAAAAAAACCAAGGGAAGAGAGATTAATAGGTATAAATCTACTTTTTTTAGATTGTGATGTGTTTTATGAATATCCAAGCGATGGACACTTATATCTTTTAAGCGTTCTCCTGCAAAGTTTTCGCTTATAATATATAGGAATCATAACTATTGTTGTTATTTTTAGTTTGTACTTTCAAGAAATTAGACAACCTGAAATGATCTGGAGTCTGTGAGGCTTATTCGACCCACTGATTTTTGGAAGGCTTATTTAATGTCAATTCTGTCCCTAAACTTCTAGAAAAGTTAAGATTTTTGAGACTAACAAAATACCCTTATCCAGAACTGCTATTAGATCAAAATGAAATTTGGATTAGGTTTTTAAAATATCAAAACATTGTCAATTATTAGAGATTACAGATTCATCAAGTATTATTTATTTGACAGTATAATCATTTCCAATGGTTAGAAGCATTATTACTAGAACTTTTCATGCATTTAATGAACAATGTGAGCTTTATTATTAGTATATTTATTTTTAGGGGCATTGACTTGGACCAAAAATGACTTAATGCACTAATTTGTGTTGAAGGACTGGAGATGCAATGGAAAAGGTTATGTGGCCTTCCGCAATTATATTAACAGGCCGAGGAACTGGGAAAGTTTGCATATACCTAGCCACCCAAGCTCTCCTGGACAAAGGTTGCTGAAATTTCACTAGATGTTTACAAGTATAGTGAAATGATTATCATAGTGATTACTGAAATTTGCATCTTAAAAGTGAGAATTTTAATATTTGTGCATGCATGTTTGTTCTTTTTTCTTTTTTTATTATTTTATTATTTTTACAATGAATGAAATTTATAATCACTGTAGATTCAGATTGAGTTGAAGCACTTAAGTGATGAAAATCTTTGAACAAACAAAACATAAACAACCTAAACTCCAATTTGTGCTGCAATTTAATGTATAATGTCTCAAAGGTCATATTTTTGTTTATTCAAACTGCTACAATTGAGAATCTTTATCTCCTGATTTGAGTCAAAGGAAGGAGATAGTAGAACTATTCTTCAAAAACAAGAGATTTTTTTTTAAAGATGATCACGGATGCATTACATACTGTCATACTGATAAGAGGCCCTTTTTCATTTATTTTTCTTATCGTTTTACCAAGTTTATAAGTACTCAAAACATCATTCTCTTTTCCCATGTGTTCATAAACCGTGATGAAGTTTTATGACTGTGCATCTTTCTGATATGATTATTATTTAAATTCATGTTTCCATACAATTCTGACATCAGGGTAATTTACTGGTTGATGCATCAGTGGGCGATGGATATCATCTCCAGGTCCACTCTCTCTTTCTTTTGAGATGGACAGCTGGAGTCCTATCAGGGTATGCCTCATTTCTATAATTTTTCTCAAAATTTACTTTTTTAGGTTAAATTGCAAGACATATTGCCTCTTTTGTTTTCTCTCTCTGCTGTATATTTATTCAACAAAGTTTCTCCATGTGGGAGAAAACAAACCTACAATCTATTATTTAAGAATGTTTATGCATTGATTGCAGAGAAAAGTTTTGCAAAATGGTTGCTTTTTACTGTCTTAAATTCAACTCCTCCCTCTTCTCTTCTTGTTGTTGGTGTTTCCTTGTGATTTTGTGAGGTGTATTTTTTTGTCTTGATAGGACAAATCATGAACTTGATTGTTGTATGCCACTGTCTCTGTGTGTGTGTGTGAATTGAGGATCTGCATCAGCTACAATGATTGGATTGCATTATGTTATAATCCTGGGTTTTTGTGATGCTTATTGTACATTTATACTCTAGAAATCATTTGTAGTGATTAAATCTTAATTGCTAACTGTTATGCTAATTTGAGGTGGTTGGGAGTTAGGACATCAGTTGCTAATTATGATGACGTACTCTATATTCGGTTTAAATAGTTTTCTTCTGGTGCCAAAGTATCTAGACATGATTAATGGAGTACCCTTTTTCAACACGTGGCTCTTGCTCCTGTGTCATGTGTCCTGTTATCATGGCATGTGTCTGAGATGCTGATCAAACTTTGCTGTAGTCTTCATGATCTGTAAATGGTGGGAATTCCATAATGTTAACAATCAAATATTGAAATCGTTTTCAACCAAGGGATTTACCAAAACAAAAAGGTTGCAATCTGCCAAGTATAAACTGTTTTTATTAAACCTACTTGCCTGCATGTGCAAATGTTTTTCTTTTTCTTTTCTTTTTCTTTTTAAAAGAACTCAGACCTTAGTTTTGAGAAGAAGGTCTAGGGTCAGTTGGGATGAGGCTTTTCCAAGTCGAAACAACAGTTGCATATCCATAAAACACAACAGCTCAAGACAGTTTTGTTTCAATTTTGTTTCCATGTAATTGTAATATGTCACATGTTCACTTTCTTCACAGGACCTACGAAGTGGCAGTCAAGCTTTGAGTCATAGTCCAAGTTTCAGCTCAAAAGCCTCAAATGCAAGTGATGGTGATCACCCACGTAGAAAAGCTGAACCTGGATATTCCTTTGTGGGGATGCATTGCATCTTTGACCAATGCAAGGCCATGGGTAACTTTCTAGATTGTTTTCATGTCCATTTTCCATCATTTTTCATATAGTAGCATGTTTCTTTGTCACATCACAGTGATTAACCTTGTAGTTTTGTTTTCAGTTACAGTTGTGAAGTTTGGGCCTATGAAGCATGGACACTCCAAAATTGATGCCGTAGCAGTGTCCGACACGCGGACACGCCGGGGACACGGGGACACGCCGTGGACACGTACGGGACATGTCAGATGGCGTGTCCCTTTAATTTAATGATTTTTTTGGAAGGGGACACGGCGGGGATACGGCGGGGACACGCGTGTCCATTTCTGGACACGCCATGGGACACGGCGGGGCTCGTTTTTGAATTTTTTATATTTATTTGGGGTCAAAGTATAATATTTATAAAGTTAAAAAAAAAAAAACAAAAACAACGGGCAAAGCCCTAATCGAACAACTGAGTAAAGGAGTAAAATCAGACCTGCAAAGACTTCTCTCTCTCAGTCGAAGCCCTCTCTCTCAGTCGAAGCCCTCTGAAGTCGATCGAAGCTCTGTCTCTCAGTCGCAGCCCTCCGACGTCGATCGAAGCCCTCTGATCCAGTCGTCTCACTCTCTGTTTCAGTCGATCCAGTCGTCTTCGAAGGTAAGCCCCTCTCTCTGCGTCTCTCGCTCTCTTTCTCTTTCGCCTCTGTCTCCTTCTCTTTCGCTCTCCCTCTCTCTCTCTCTCTCTCTCAGCTTTCGACTGAGATGAGACTGATTTTTATTTTTTTTTTAATTTTTTTTTTACGTTTATATATGTTATATGTAATAGACTCTTTTCTTTATTTTTTTTATTTTGATATATATTAATAAGACTCTTTTTTTTTTTTTTTTTTTATTTTGATATATATTATATGTAAGACACTTTTTTATTTTTATTTGTTTATACGTTTATATATATATATATATGTAACACTGTGTTTGGATTGAGGGATTTAGAGAGAAAAGAAAAGAAATAGAGGGAATATATTTTCTTCCTTGTTTGGTTATTTTAAGTGGAGAGAAATGGAGAGAAATAGAAAGAAATGGAGAGAAACTCATTTCTCTCATAACCCTTATTTTCAATCTTCCCAAAAGTAGAGAGATTGGGAGAGAAAAGAAACCCACAAATGTTTATATTTTCATAATACCAATTTTATCCCTATAAAAATAAAAGAAATAAAATGATTGAAAATATAAAAAGGTTATTTTGGTAATATAACATAAAATAATTTCTTTTCTTTTCTCTTAATGAAATCTAACCAAACAAGAAGGAGAGAAATCACAATCATTTCTTTTCTTTTATTTCTTACTTATCCAAACAAAAAGGAGAGAAATTACAATCATTTCTTTTCTTTTCTTTTCTCTTATTACTTAAGTAATCATTTCTTTTCTTTTCTCTCCTAAGTTACCAAACATAGCGTACTTTTTTTTTTTTTAATTATATGTTTATATATATGTATATATATAAAACTGTATTTAAATTTTGTTTTTTTATTTAAACTCTTTATTTAGATGAGACTGTTTTTTTTTAATTATATGTTTAAATTCTGTTTTATTTAAATTCTATTTAAGCTCTTTTTTTGGTTTTTTTTTTTATCCTTCTAAGGTTAATGTTAATTTATAGGAAAAATGTCTCTCTTATATTTATTGAATTAATGGTACTATATTAGTGTTTGTTAATTTTGATTTAGAATGAATGTAACATGAATCTACATAACACATAAAAATATATTTATTAAAAAAAAAAAAAAAATCGCCGTGTCCCCTGCCGTGTCCGTATCCCCATTTTTTGGAAAATGCCGTGTCCCGTGTCCGTATCCGTGTCCGTGTCCGTGTCAGTGTCCGTGCTTCATAGGTTTGGGCAAATGAGTTCTGATCTACTTGCATATGGGGCATCAGATGGTACCTTGACTGTATGCACTGTCTCTGATCCACCTGCAGTTCTCAACCAGTTAATAGGGCATTCAAAAGATGTCACAGGTTGGATTAACTGGTATTGATTCTGTAGGCTTTTCTTAATTCTTATGCTGATGTTTGCTGTATCTGTAGTTTGCTCTTAGCCAAGTTTCTGAAATATATCTATTATAACTTCTTGATTGTTGTGTTCAATAAAATTATCCTTAGATACTTATGTGATCTTGGTGAAACACTAGACAGATAGGAGTACTAGGTCTGAGCACTGTTTTCTGTTCTGTAGTTACACTATGCTGTTCCTATTTTGCAGGCTTACTTCTTCTTTTAACTTTTATTTGAAATATGTCAATTTAATGTAATTTTCAAGTACAAATAATGTAAATTACCCTAAATACTCTAATGATGTATGGTGAAATGTATTATACATGGGAGTGCTAGGTCTCATCCCTTTCTTGTGTTCCTTATATCACTTTGCTGTTGCCAACTAAAGTTTGCTTGTTTATTTGAAAAATCTAGAGAAAAAAAAATAAAAAATTAGTAGTTAAGTTTGAGCCTGTCTACAACTTATAGAATGTGGTATAAAATTATGCCTTATGGTATAAAATTGGCGATATAAAATTGAGCATATCTACAACTTATAGAATGTGGTAACAAGAGTTTTTAGGCATTTCCACTAAATAAATCCAAACTAATCTAACCTATTTTAGACATTTACACTATGCAGTTCCTATTTTGTAGTCCTACTTCTTCTTTAACTTTTATTTGAAATATGTCGATTTAATGTAATTTTCAAGTACAAATAATGTAAATTACCTTAAATACTCTAATGATGTTTATTATACATGTGAGTGCTAGGTCTCATCCCTTTCTTGTGTTCCTTATATCACTTTGCTGTTGCCAACTAAAGTTTGCTAGTTTATTTGAAAAATCTAGAGGAAAAAAAAAAAAAAATAGTAGTTAAGTTTGACCTTATGCCTTATGGTATAAAATTGGCGATATAAAATTGAGCCTATCTGCAACTTATAGAATGTGGTAACAAGAGTTTTTAGACATTTCCACTAAATCAATCCAAACTAATCTAACCTTGGGCACATATATATAGGGAAGGATCAGATGATACTATGTATGATCATGTTTAAAGTTTTGTTACACGGGTAGAGTTTTTGGCTCCTCAAATTATGGATACAATCGAAGCATCTAAAACAAGTCGAGAAACAAACAACATGAAAAGTCTCGCAAATATAAGGAAATAAATAACAAACAAATAGATATCATGGAAAAACATTGCCTAATTATTGCATGCTAAGTATGTTTGAGGCAGTATATCTACTCATATGGCAAGATAATGATTTAACTCAAAGAAATGTTTTATTAGGGGTGTACATCAGTCTGTTCGATTCGGGTTAGAGCCAAACTGACAACTAAATAGAACTTGTTTGGTTCCTAATATTTGGACCTAGAACCAAAATGACCAATTTGTGGATGGAACGAAATCAACCCAACTGGTTGACCAGACGTGTCAAATTATTTATACAAGGCTTCTCATTTTTATTAGAACTATTTTACTATCACCATTCTTATTGTTTGTGTCCTAATGCTAGTCCTTTTCAGATTTTGACTTCACATCGAACAATCAATATATTGCATCATCTTCAATGGATAAAACTGTGAGAATATGGGAGATATCCAAAGGCCTTTGCATTCGGGTGATTTATGGAGTCTCTCCTCAACTTTGTATTCGATTCCATCCTGTAAGAAAACACTAGCACGCATGATCTTCCTCATTTAAAACAGTTTAACTGCTGCATTTAAATATCTTCTTTGACATCTATGTATATCCTTGAATTGTCTTAAAAATTCTAAACAATTTTAGCTATATTTTGACTTCCAAGTTTTTTCCTCAAATCCTTGTTTGGCAGCCTGCAGTTTTAGCCAAAGAGCCAAAAAGTTACTATAAGTTGTCACATCACTCTCTCTCTATTTTTTTGCACATCTTTTCGTAAAAAGTCAAAAAGTTAATAAATAGCTTATTCCCAACAATTTTAATTTCTCCTATATCTTTTTCCCCTGAAAGGCTATATGTCATTTTCTTTATGAAAGTATACTTGTTAATTTTTTTAATCAAGTAAAATTTAGACCATATCTGGATTTAATGCTTTTATTAAAAAATTAATTCGTTTTTGTATATCTGTTTCACTAAATTGGTCATTGACTTTTGCTTTCCCTCTGGCATATTTTGTGCAGGTGAATAACAACTTCCTTTCCGTTGGCAATGCAAACAAAGATATCACTGTAATATTTGCACACCACATCTTTATGAAAATTGCATGATAGTTTCTGGACTGTCATTTAAGTGAAACTTAGATTTTCAACTTTTTTTTTTATTTTTCTCTTTTGTTTTTTTGTTGGTATATTAAGAGTCCACCCCCCCCCCCCCCTCTCTCTCTCTATATATATATAGAAACATAAAAATTAAGAATACTATATATGCATACCCTCCTCGTAGCACCCCAACCAATGACCTGAAATGGGGCCACCTGAGATGCTCACTTAACTGAACAAAGCATAGAAGAGAACCAGAACCAATCCATCTCATTCCAGTGAAGATAAAAACAAGACCTACCTTTAGCTTTATAGGCCATACGTGGTGGGAGCCACCTCTTGAATCCCATGAGTGGGATCAAAGCGTTGTGTAAAACTAAGTGCTACATCATGCACCACATGAGGATGTGTGGTTTTGAGGAGGGGTGTGTGAGATACTAATAGTAGTCGCTTCTGGCAGTTTTTCATCATAGACTGTATTCATTCAATCTACCTGTCTCATAGGTAGCATTTCTACATTTGATATTCCAGGTGTTCAATTTCAGCACTGGGAGAGTAATTAATAAAACTGTCTTTGACAATGAGGTTTCTGCTATGGACCATGATCACACTGGTCAGCTTATTTTCTGTGGGGACGCTCAGGTTTGCTTGTTTTACATTCATTTTGTCATCTTATTTGTCTGGTGAACTCTGATATCTCGTCTTAAAAATCGTCCAAACTGGTAAATTGTACAGGGATGTGTATACACAGTTTCTATGAACTCACACACAGGTGTATTGTCCCGGTCTCATCGCAATCGAAATGGAAGCAAGCGCAAATCTCCTGTCACAACTGTGCAGTATAGAACCTTTTCTCTGCTGGCACGAGGCCTTGTGTTGCTGACATTTACTCGAGATGGAAGTTTTATCTTTTTTTAGGTTTGATTGGCAACTCTCTCTCTCTCTCTCTCTCTCTCTCTCTCAGGTCTTAGTTGAAGCATTGATGAGGAAATCGCATTTTGGATTTTGTAGTGTTTCGTTGGAGACACAAGGTTATTTGACTCTTCAATGCTCACTAAAATTGGCTCCACGACTACACAGTATCCGAGCTTCCTTCTGCCCTCTGCTTTCCCTTGAAAAAGGAGAATTCATAGGTTTGTAAGTCAATTTTGAAGTCAGTAGTTCTACTCTCTTAACTGTTTCACATTGAAGGACCCTTTTCTAATGTGGGCCGGTTTTAGACTTTTCAGTAAAACATGAAAGAGTCTAACAGAACCAATCTATCTCCACTGCTGCTTACTAATTTGCTTATTCGGTCACTTTCCATTATGTTTGGATTAAATGAACACTTGAATCTCTCTCTTTCTCTCTCTCTCTCTCTCTCTCTCTCTCACTTTAAAGAACTTGCAACTCGATAGCTGCCTACCAGAAATTTGAGCATAAGTGTATACACTTGAATAGATTTTTACAAGAAGCTCATGCTTTGTTTGGTTGGAGGATTTGGGGAGGGATTTGGAAAGGGAAAGAGAAAAGGTGTGTGAAACTATGTGAAATATAGGCATGATTTATTCACATTTCACCTACCTTTTCCATTTCCCTCTCCAAATCTCCCAACCAAACACAGCAAGAGGAAACATGGCCCTGGGATGCAAGAGCTGTGAGAGGATCTGACTGCCATTTTCGGATAGCCATCTCTCAAGATAGATGTGGCTTCTCCTGCTTTGGGGAGATTTTCCCATTTTAATCTTGTTTGTTTTGATAGATCCATCTAGAATTTCTACTTTAGAAATATTACCAATCCTGAAATCTGTGAGCTTCTTCTGTTTTCATTACCCTCTTGATTTTTATCTGTTTATGTTTCATTCATGGTTGGGAGATGAAGGGTGCCATGGTCTTGTCTCAAAAAAGAAATCTCAAAATTTTGACTGAAATTTTGTCAAGAGAAGAAATTATATAAAATAATCAGTATATATGATTATTTGAAAGCTTAGCCTGAAATTGATGTTGTCTGGTCAAAGTTTTATTGCTTAGAAATTTCATAATTCTCATTTCTTTCGCAATTTTATGGAATAGTTATGATTATTGATCTTCTTGACATTGTGATCTGTTTTGTGCATGAAGTTGTTGGAAGTGAGGACGCAAACGTCTATTTCTATTACTTAACTCGGCCAAGGCATGCATGTGTAAACAAGCTGCAGGTCCGTTTTTCACTATCAAACCGAGTTTTAATAGTCGACAACATTTACAATTTCTTTTATTCTTTTTTTTTTTTTTTTCTCCAATGATTATTAAGACATTTATGATTGCAGGGACATGGTTACCCCATTATAGGTATTGCTTGGAACCATGGAGAGAACTTGTTGGCTTCGTCTGATTTTGGTGGCACGGTTATCATATGGAAGAGAGCTAAGACGGGTTGAGAGAGAATCATTTTCGGAGGTAAAAGTTTGAAATCAAACTAATGGAATGTCAAAGGAACTTTAATTTTGTTTGTGAATTTGCCATTTTTTGTGGAAATGGGAACAAATTTATTTGTGTTATACAAGAATTTTAGTGTCAAATTGTATTGGACTGTTTAGGAAGCTGAACAAGCGCGAATTGAATTTATTTCTTTGTATTTTTGCATTTACAACTCGATCGGGACTTGAAATCAATTCTTTGTAATATTTATGTACACTCAGATACAATTGATCAGTTCATGGTAGTTTATAATAATTTTTAATTGCATAAAAATTTATAAATAACATGATAAATAGACAAGTGAACAGGCCTATTTTGGTTAGTTTTTGTTTTCATGTGTTTTTTAAACAACAATGTTAGGTATCATGAAAAATTTTTCATGAAAATAATCATGAAAACTTTGTGACCCTTGGATTACACTTAGAATAAAGCACCACACACTAATCAAGATAATCCAAGGATCATAAATCTTTCATGAAAAATTTTCATGATCCCCAACTTTTCTCTTTTTTGAAAACAATAAATGGAAAGTTCGAAAGCATTTGTAGTTTTCATACAGTTCTTGATTTTTATGCAAAAACATTTTTGAAATTTAAATATTTTTGGAGCTTCCTAAGAATATCTTCATTTTAGAAATTTTTCTTGAAACCAGATTTCGAAAAACAATTGGCCAAACAAGGTTTATTTTATTTTCCAGAAAATAGAAACAGAAAATGAAAATGATACTAAGCAAGCCCGATTTTCCAGTCAAATAATGCATCAAGCAAAGACGTCTTTATCCATTGCTGCTAAGTAAGTTAAATTATTTGATATGAGATACACAGAAAACCCCTAGTAGTGAAACATAAAACCCCAGAAACAAAGAATCTACATTAAATAATTACAACCAACCAAACACACCCTCAACTTTTTGGAAGGAAAACCCTGAACCAAACAAATGTACATGACAAGAGTTTTTTGCTTTTGATGCAGACAACATTTGCCTATGTGTTCTCTGCTTGAAGCCTTACTTTAACTCCCCAACAACTCCTTCAATTTATGTCTACCTCACGATGTGGTGTTTTATGTCGTATTACCTCTGACGGCGCTTTGTATCCACCTGGAAATACCCATATCACACATGAATGTTATGCAGTAGTAGTAATATTTGAGTGATAATGACTATGAGCATATGACTTGACACACATTATTGAACTTGTTTTGGAACAAATTTGAAAATACACAGTATATAATTAATGCTACTAAAATAAAAGAGATGTGTGAGCTCAACACCTAGTCCAATTTGATGACCTGATAGGAGCAATGCAGTTTGCAGGGTTACCTGCAGAGAGTGAGGAATTAGATTCCCCATTCTTCATTCAGATGGCCTGGATATAAATCTCGAAGCATTTTCCACGCCACACAGATTGCCATCCTCAACAGAAAATGAAAACCCAACAACAATAGTGCTAAAGACTATATATAGACTTAAAATTAAAAAAAAAAATAAAAATAATAAAAAAATAAAAAAACTTAAGATAGAATTTTGGTGTGTTTGGTAATACAAGATCGTCGTTCAATTCTTTCCAAGTAATTGGATCCTTTTCCTTGTTCAAGAATCTACGCCCTTCTTCCACTCCAAGTTTTGAGTAACTACAACCAATCATCTTTTCATGTTCCAAATGGCCAACAAATGAGCTAACAAGAATGTAATTGAGGAAAGATTACTTGGGAAGAACAATGGAGATGAGCAGCTACAAACACGAAGGAAAAACCACAGAAGCAACTGTGTGGAGGGGCGAGGAATTTCCATAAATAATGTTTGTGAGAAAGTAGCTTCACAGTTGACAAATAGACGAATCCACCCAATGACAATTTGACATACTCACCATGGGAAAATTCTCAAAATTTGACTTCAATACTCCAGAGGAAAAAAAGGAGGAATTTGGGGATAATTAGCATGCCTCATGAAGCCAAAGGGCATATGCCCTTGCCCTCGACACCAACATAAGCCCATAACAATGACAAAAGCCTCCAGATCTTGATGAATTTGCAATGCTGTCACTTTTAAACAGAGCTTGAAGGATTCTCTCAAAATCAAATCAGCAACTCATATAACTAGAGTCCTAGCCATTCTCAATTTCCCAAAACAAGAGTATCCATTAGAAATTTCAGTGAGTATGCAAGCAATCATTATTGCTTCTTCTATTGATTATTGATTTCTGAAACTACTTAGGGTCAACTACATGAATCATTTCTGCTGACAACACATTAGCTTTTGCCTTTATTGTTTCCGGAGCAACCATTAGGCCATTTAGGCCATCGCCTAAGGCCTCACTTTCTTGCAATAGTAAAGCCTCATAAAAATTTCCTTGGTCCAAATGCCCTCGAGAGTAGCAAAGTTTTTAAAGGAGAATGCTTAATGCGAGGCGTAAGCCTTAAGACGTTGAGACATGAGCATTTCAAATTCTAAAATTTTATATTTAGTAAATAATTTAAATTTTTTAAAACAACAAATAAATACATCAAAATTACTTTTTTATGTTTAAATCATCTACTAGACTAAGGGGTTGTTTGGGTTTGTTTGGACGGATTGGATAAAGGGGATTGTAATCTATCGGACTGTTAGTCCTGGGATACATTGTCCACGGACTATTTGGTTCGATTG
This sequence comes from Camellia japonica, assembly GCA_030407325.1. NCBI lineage: Eukaryota > Viridiplantae > Streptophyta > Magnoliopsida > Ericales > Theaceae > Camellia > Camellia japonica. Next base: position 6,602,269 of record JAPPVO010000016.1, read on the forward strand.
GATTTGTATCATACGTTTGTTTAGTTATGGGATTAGATGTCTGGATTGGACTATTTTTAGTGAATCCAATGTTTGGTTGGACGGACTGGATAAGAATAAATGTTCAAAAGACTATTTTACCTTTATAATTTATAATTTTTATTTAATATATAATTTTAAATTTGTAATCTATAATTTATAATTTAACAACACTAAAATTTTTTAATTTATAAGGCCATAATAATTAATTTATTTTTTTCAATTAAATTAAATTTATAATTTATATTTTTTATTTAATATATAATTTTAAATTAACAACACTAAAAAAATAATTTTATTTAATATATAAATTTAATTTTTTAACAACACTAAAAAAATTTAATTTATAAGGTCATAATTTTTAATTTATTATTTTTAATTAACTTTAATTTATAATTTATATTTTTTATTTAATATATAATTTTAAATTAACAACACTGAAAAAATAATTTTATTTAATATATAAATTTAATTTTTTTAACAACACTAAAAATATTATAAGGCCATAATTTTTAATTTATTATTTTTAATTAAATTTAATTTATAGTTTATAATTTATATTTTTTATTTAATATATAATATTAAATTGACACTACTAAAAAAATAATTTATAAATATTCAAAAGACTATTCTACCATTTTCGAATTGTTTATTAAGTAATAGCATGAGGGTAAAATGGACATTTTACACATCAGTCCCATGGGATAACAATCCTATGGAAATAATCTCACCCCTCCCCCTAGGATACAATAATCCCTCGTATAAGGGACTAATAGTCCAAAGGGACTATTAATCTGGAGCAAAACAATTGAACCAAACAATGGACCATTAGTCCGGATGAACTAATAATCCAATCCCATGAAATAATCCCTCAAAACAAACACAATCATAATAATATATAACCAAAGTCATAAGTGTGTGAACTGAGATATGATGTGCACAAAGATGAAAGAGTGTGTGGAAATAGAATTTCTCCACTTCAACCCTTTTATCTTTCAAGTTTTTCCCAATTCGCGCTAGGGGTGCAACTTGGGCGGGCTCAACCCGAGTAACCCGAACCTAACTCGAATTTTTTTAGGGCTTGGACAAGAGATTTTTGAATCCGGTACAGACTTGGGCAAAAATTCAAAAGTCCGAATTAAATTTGAACGGGCTTGGGCAAAGACGTCAAACAACCTGAGCAACCCGAAACCCGAATTATACATTTATAAAAATATTAAATATACATATAAATTATTAGCCACTGCATGATATTAAAGTAATTTAGATTATTAAATCATATTGAATATATATTATTATATATACGAATAACATAAAATCTTACTCTTTTTTTTTCACTCATAAATTGTAAGGACTACTACAGCGACATCTCTCTTACATTATATAAATTATTTGTTTGGTGGTATTAATGATTTTCTATATTAAAAATGTAAATAGAGTCAAATTTTAATAATTTAATAATGTAGCTGGAAAAAAAAAAAAAAAAACCTAAAATTCATTTACAATTCAAACAACTCGGGAAATTCAGGTTTAACTCGGGTCGGGCTTGGGCAAACAACCTCGGGTTACAATTCGGGCTTGGGCGAGCCTGGGTAGGTCTCAGCACAACTTGGGTTGGGCTTGGACAACCTCCCAACCCGACCAAACCCGCCCGAGTTGTACCCCTAGTTCGTGCCTAAAACTAATTTCTGTTCAAATTACATAGAAAATATTATAATAACAGCCACATAAGATAAAAAAAATATATCACTATATTAGAAGTTTATATTAGAGATGTGTGTTATGTATAATAAAATATTTTTATGTTACATAATTGTTGATGTGTCAATTTTTTGTCTGATTTTTAACAGAAATTAACTTTACAAATAAACTGGAAAAAACTTGAGAAGGGCAAAAGTGAAGAAAAAAAAAACTTCAAAGGTTAAAATGATAAAGTAACCAAATATAAAGGAGATAAAGTGCAATTTACCCATTTTTATTCTATAACAAAATTGTATTAAGAACAAATTTCATTAATTAAGTGTGAACTGGGGAAATACCCAAACACGTTCTATAGATCAAAGAAACTGCTATATTGAAACTAAAAACTCACATTACAAGAAAACAGGGTAGAGTCAATTAACACACCTTGTGGGATCGAACCCAGCATGAAGAGCAAAGCAAAGCTAAGCTCATTGCCACTAACCAACACAACCCCACATCCCAACTTCCTCAAGTGCTCCAAAATCTTAAAATTGTTGTTGGCTTGAATCGCATATCCAACGATCGAATCCAAACCCTCCAAAGCATCCCTATAAGCTTGGAAGTTTCTAGTGATTTGGGGCTTACTGTAGAAATAACAAGGACTCTTTTTCACATTGTTCATCACATCCTCAACCCTAAGACCCTCACAGCACAAATACTCATCTTCGGATATGGTGAAATAGTGCTTAAACAAAGAGTTTTCGTAAAGGATTGCCCTTACCTTTAAGGTGGTGCTTGAGGAGGGTTTGAAGGTTGTTGGGAAGAAGGAGTTTTGGCTTGTATTTGAATGATGTTTTAGGGATTTTGGAATAAGAAGGTACTGCAGGAGGATTTGAGAAGCAAACAATGATGGAGTAGACGAACGAACTTGACTGAGAGAATGGATTTGGTGAAACAGTGCGTAAACAAACAGTTTTCGTAAAGAGGGAGGTGCTAATAGCAGCACTCATAATATTATATAACCAAAGTCATAAGTATGTGAACTGAGATATGATGTGCACAAAGATGAAAGAGTGTGTAGAAATAGAATTTCTCCACTTCAACCCTTTTATCTTTCAAGTTTTTCCCAGTTCGCTCCTAAAACTAATTTATGTTCAAATTAGATAGAAAATATTATAATAACTGTCACATAACATAAAAATATATATCACTATATTAGAAGTTTATATTAGAGATGTGTGTTATGTATAATAAAATATTTTTATGTTATATAATTGTTGATATGTCAATTTTTTGTCTGATTTTTAACAGAAATTAACTTTAGAAGGAAACTGGAAAAAACTTGAGAAGGGCAAAAGTGAAGAAAAAGAAAAACTTCAAAGGTTAAAATGATAAAGTAACCAAATATAAAGGAGATAAAGTGGAATTTACCCATTTTTATTCTATGACAAAATTGTATTAAGAACAAATTTCATTAATTAAGTGTGAACTGGGGAAATACCCAAACACGTTCTATAGATCAAAGAAACTGCTATATTGAAACTAAAAACTCACATTACAAGAAAACAGGGTAGAGTCAATTAACACACCTTGTGGGATCAAACCCAGCATGAAGAGCCAAGCGAAACTCATTGCCACTAACCAACACAGCCCCACATCCCAACTTCCTCAAGTGCTCCAAAATCTTAAGATTGCTGTTGGCTTGAATCGCATATCCAATGATCGAATCCAAACCCTCCAAAGCATCTCTATAAGCTTGGAAGTTTCTAGTGATTTGGGGCTTACTGTAGAGATAAAAAGGACTCTTTTTCACATTGTTCATCACATCCTCAACCCTAAGACCCTCACAGCACAAATACTCATCTTCGGATTTGGTGAAATAGTGCTTAAACAAAGAGATTTCGTAAAGGATTGCCCTTACCTTTAAGGTGGTGCTTGAGGAGGGTTTGAAAGTTGTTGGGAAGAAGGAGTTTTGGCTTGCATTTGAATGATGTTTTAGGAATTTTGGAATATGAAGGTACTGCAGGAGGATTTGAGAAGCAAACATTGATGGAGCAGACGAACGAACTTGACTGAGAGAATGGATTTGGTGAAACAGTGTTTAAACAAAGAGTTTTCGTAAAGAGGGAGGTGCTAATAGCAGCACTCATAGGGTGTGTTTGTTTGAAAGGATTGGATAAGGGGGGATTGTAATCAATTGGACTGTTAGTCCAGGGATACATTGTCCACAGACTATTTGGTTCGACTGGATTTGTATCCTACGTTTGTTTAGTCATGGGATTAGATGTCTGGATTGGACTATTTTTAGTGAATCCAATGTTTGGTTAGACGGACTGGATAAGGATAAATGTTCAAAAGACTATTTTACCCTTATAATTTATAATTTTTATTTAATATATAATTTTAAATTTGTAATCTATAATTTATAATTTAACAACCCTAAAAAAATTTAATTTATAAGGCCATAATTTTTAATTTATTATTTTCAATTAAATTAAATTTATAATTTATATTTTTTATTTAATATATAATTTTAAATTAACAACCCTGAAAAAATAATTTCATTTAATATATAAATTTAATTTTTTTAACAACACTAAAAATATTACAAGGCCATAATTTTTAATTTATTATTTTTAATTAAATTTAATTTATAGTTTATAATTTATAATTTTTTATTTAATATGTAATATTAAATTGACAACACTAAAAAAATAATTTATAAATGTTCAAAAGACTATTCTACCCTTTTCGAATTGTTTATTAAGTAATAGCATGAGGGTAAAATAGACATTTTACACATCAGTCTCATGGGATAACAATTGTAACGCCCTCAAAATAAAACTTAAAACTATCATGCATAAGATCCATAAATAATAAAGAAACATTATATTCACATTCATCAAAGTGTTCTTTACAAAAGATGCTATATGTTAATAAACAAAATAAATGCCTACGGGCTTACACTTTTCCAAGTGGACACTTGGTTACATCAAAAGAGGGTCAACCGCCCTTTGCAATTTAAAACCCTCGGCTTGGAAATAAAAACATATAAACATAAAGTGAAACAACAAAACGGAGATTTAGCCCCAAAACCTCCCAAGCTATGTTCTTGGAGGCGGCATGTCACCTGTACCTGAAAATGGTATCCCAAGTAGGGTGAGCCAAAGTCCAGTGGAGATATGCTAAACATTACATGAAAATTAACTAAAACATTAGCATCTGATAAATGTTTACCATTTATAAACCAACTTACACCATTTCCATAACCAATCAACATTTACATCATAATAGATCCACTTCTCTTTAAGTATCCAAATCAATTCATTGACATAACTCAGTATTATCCAAACAGTTCAAAAAAAGACTACAACTCACATTATCAACACTTCACATATAAGCATCAATCATACACTTTCATTATCTTGCCATTTTACGGAACTACGTCCGAGAGAACCGGCACCCAAATATAAATTAGCTTTCGGGACTTTCACCTTGGACACTCCGGCCAACTTAATTATCCATGGAGTCCATCCCCTATCTCCTCCCAAACAATGGGGTATATCCCCTATCTCCTCCCAAACACGATACATATACAATGTATTTAAACACATTGTCATATACAATGACCACTTCAATCACATATACAATGTTCATATCCAACTGTCATATTCAATGACATAATCCAATTGATTAGTTTCAATTTACCTAATCATCATGCAGTTTCTACAACAATCATGGCTATCATCCACCAATAGCCCAAAACAGATATATCTGAACAGATAAATAAATTTATCAACAGATAATTTATCACATTTTCCATAGGTGAGTGATTCATCAGTCCAACTACACCATTTAATCACAATTTCCTCCAATTTCATGATTTCCAAATCAATTTCATATTTCCACAATTTATTTCATTAAGTATACAAATGATTTATTCAATTTAAATTAGGGCATTAATCCCCTTTTCTCAGATATTGCGCCCAAGGCCCAATTTCATCAATTATATATACATAACCCCCTTTTTAAGACCTCACATACACAATGGAGCCCAAAAGTAAAAAACCCTCTTTTAAACACATCAAATTCCAAACCTTAACTTCCCAAAATTTCCAAATCTCACCATTTATACAAAATGACTAACATTTATGTTAAAGCTCATAAAAATGAGTAGATTATCCCTACCTCAAATGGAGAAGCTCAAAGGAGAAGAAGAGGAAAACTCAAGATGCTCCAAACCCACACTTTTTCGGATCAAAACATAGCCCACGTGAAGCTCAAGCCTTAATACAAAAGGAATAGGGTAGAAGAACTCTAGATCAAGAGTATTTATAGAGAGAATGAGTGTTTTAGAGAGAGAGGCAGCCGGATCTAGGGTTTGAGTAAAAAGGAGATCAAAAAGTGATGAAGCAGACCCCTGCTGCGAACTGATATAAGCGAGGCTCACTCGAGTGAAGGAGTTGTCGCTCGAGCGACCAAACGCAACAAAAACCTCGCTCGAGCACAAGAAGCTTCGCTCAAGCGCACAATGCAAGGCTTTAGGTCTGCTATCCACGCAGACGCACGCTCGAGCGCAAGAGTTCTCACTCGAGCGAAGAAACATAAAACATAGGGCTCGCTCGTTCGAGCGCAAGAAGCCTCGCTCAAGCGAAGAACACCAACCTTTAGGTTTTACAAAGATGCAAACGCATGCTCGAGCGTAAGAGTTCTCGCTCGAGCAAAGAGACACACCACACAGGGCTCGCTCGAGCGCAAGAAGCCTCACTCGAGCGAAGAACCAAAATTCTGGACAACAACCATTTATTTCAACTCACAACCAACCTATTCAAAACTCACTCAACACATCCCAACACTCAAATACAAGGAATTAAAGGATGGAAACAAGATATAGACAACAACACAACCACAATCCCAAGTTCGGAACACAATAAAGATCGGTGTAACACCTGGATCGCTATAACAATCCTATAGAAATAATCCCACCCCTCCCCCTAGGATACAATAATCCCTCGTATAAGGGACTAATAGTCCGAAGGGACTATTAATCCGGAGCAAAAAAATTGAACCAAACAATGGACTATTAGTTCGGATGGACTAATAATCCAATCCCATGAAATAATCCCTCAAAACAAACACAATCGTAATAATATATAACCAAAGTCATAAGCGTATGAACTGAGATATGATGTGCACAAAAATGAAAGAGTGTGTGGAAATAGAATTTCTCCACTTCAACCCTTTTATCTTTCAAGTTTTTCCCAGTTCGCTCCTAAAACTAATTTATATTCAAATTAGATAGAAAATATTATAATAACTGCCACATAACATAAAAAAATATATCACTATATTAGAAGTTTATATTAGAGATGTGCGTTATATGTAATAAAATATTTTTATGTTACATAATTGTTGATGGGTCAATTTTTTGTCTGATTTTTAACAGAAATTAACTTTAGAAGTAAACTGGAAATAACTTGAGAATGGCAAAAGTGAAGAAAAAAAAAAAAAACTTCAAAGGTTAAAATGATAAAGTAACCAAGTATAAAGGGGATAAAGTGGAATTTACCCATTTTTATTCTATGACAAAATTGTATTAAGAACAAATTTCATTAATTAAGTGTGAACTGGGGAAATACCCAAACACGTTCTATAGATCAAAGAAACTGCTATATTGAAACTAAAAACTCACATTACAAGAAACAGGGTAGAGTCAATTAACACACCTTGTGGGATCGAGCCCAGCATGAAGAGCCAAGCGAAGCTCATTGCCACTAACCAACATAGCCCCACATCCCAACTTCCTCAAGTGCTCCAAAATCTTAAGATTGTTGTTGGCTTTAATCGCAAATCCAATGATCGAATCCAAACCCTCTAAAGCATCCCTATAAGCTTGGAAGTTTCTAGTGATTTGGGGCTTACTGTAGAGATAAAAAGGACTCTTTTTCACATTGTTCATCACATCCTCAACCATAAGACCCTCACAGCACAAATACTCATCTTCGGATTTGGTGAAACAGTGCTTAAACAAAGAGTTTTCGTAAAGGATTGCCCTTACCTTTAAGGTGGTGCTTAAGGAGGGTTTGAAGGTTGTTGGGAAGAAGGAATTTTGGCTTGCATTTGAATGATGTTTTAGGGATTTTGGAATAGGAAGGTACTGCAGGAGGATTTGAGAAGCAAACAATAATGGAGCAGACGAACGAACTTGACTGAGAGAATGGATTTGGTGAAACAATGCTTAAACAAAGAGTTTTTCTCAAGAGGGAGGCGCTAATAGCAGCACTCTTGGGATTGGATAAGGTGGATTGTAATCCATCAGACTGTTAGTCCTGCGATACATTGTCCTCGGACTATTTGGTTGGACTGGATTTGTATCCTACGTTTGTTTAGTCATGGGATTAGATGTCTGGATTGGACTATTTTTAGTGAATTCAATGTTTGGTTGAATGGACTGGACAAGGATAAATGTTCAAAAGACTATTTTACCCTTATAATTTATAATTTTTATTTAATATATAATTTTAAATTTGTAATCTACAATTTATAATTTATAATTTAACAACACTAAAATTTTTTAATTTATAAGGCCATAATTTTTAATTTATTATTTTCAATTAAATTAAATTTATAATTTATATTTTTTATTTAATATATAATTTTAAATTAATAACATTGAAAAAATAATTTTATTTAATATATAAATTTAATTTTCTTAACAACACTTAAAAAATTATAAGGCCATAATTTTTAGGGAGCTTTTTCCATAAATCCATCTTTAATTATTTATGTTCCATGCAATCCATATTCTTTTTTACTATTCCATTAGGTCCTATTTGAGATAAAAAGACCAAAATACCCTTTTCATCTACTTATGTTCTATTTAGTTCATATTATTTTCTTATGTTTCAATAAGTCCTATGGGTTACATAATTACCAAAATACCCCTAATATGAATGTTCACACCGTCAATGTGAATGTTCATATCGTTAATGTGTAGGGGCCCGGCCCATGTACAATGTGAATATTCACATTGATAGGAGTGTAAAATTAGCCCGCAGCCTGGAGAGAGCCCGGTCCGGCCCGGCCCGTGATAATGTGAATATTCACATTGACATATTAACATTCACATTGATAGGACTGTAAAATTGGCCCGCGGCCTGTGGGTGGCCCGAAGCCCGCCCGTTGCCGAGGCGGGCCCGTCCCGTTGATAATGTGAATATTCACATTGACATGTTAACATTCACATTGATAAGAGTGTAAAATTAACTAGCGTCCCATGGGCGGCCTGGGGCGAGCCCGGCCCGGCCCGCAACAATGTGAATATTCACATTGACATATTAACATTCACATTGATAGGAGTGTAAAATTGGCCCGCGGCCCGTGGGCGGCCCAAAGCCCGCCCGCTGCCTGAAGCGAGCCCGGCCCGGCCCGTGACAATGTGAATATTCACATTGACATATTAACATTCACATTGATAAGAGTGTAAAATTGGTCCGCGGCCCGAAGCCCGTGGGCGGCCCGGGGCGAGCCCAGCCCGGCCCGTGACAATGTGAATATTCACATTAACATGTTAACATTCACAATGATAGGAGTGTAAAACTGGCCTGCGGCCCGTGGGCGGCCTGAAGCCCGCCCGCTGCCCGGGGCGAGCCCGGCCCGACCCGTGACAATGTGAATATTCACATTGATATATTAACATTCACATTGATAGGAGTGTAAAATTGGTCCGTGGCCCGAAGACGACAGCCTCGGGTCGGGTCGGTGGGCCTAGGCCTAGGCTCAAGCTTAGGCCGGGCTTGGACGGGCCTGGCCATTTTTTTTAATTCTTTTTAATTTTTTCTACCAAAATTTTATTATTTTCCACAAAAAAAGACATTGTGCCTCAGGCGGGCTGGGCCTCGGACCGATCCTTGAATGGGCCTGAATCGGGCCGATAGGCCGGGCTGGGCTTCAAAGTAATGGCCTAGGCCCTAGCCTAGGGTCTCGGACATGCTCGGGCCCGGACCCAAACGAGCCTGCCCCGGGCCGTGGGCGGGTTTCGAGCAGCCCACGGGCGGCGGGCCAATTCTACATTCCTATCAATGTGTATGTTAACATGTCAATGTGAATATTCACATTGTCAACGGGCCGGGCCGAGCCTACCCCGGGCCGCGGGCGAGCTTCGGGCAGCGGGTAAATTTTACACTCCTATCAATGTTAATGTTAACATGTCAATGTGAATATTAACATTGTCAAAGGTCGGGCCAAGCCCGCCTCGGGCTGCGGTCGGGCTTCGGGCCAATTTTACACTCTTATCAATGTGAATGTTAACATGTCAATGTGAATATTCACATTGTCAATGGGCCGGGCCGGGCCCGTCCCGAGCTGCGGGCAGGCTTTTGGCCGCCCATGGGCCGCGGGCTAATTTTATACTCTTATCAATGTGAATGTTAATATGTCAATGTGAATATTCACATTGTCAACAGGCCTGGCCGGGCCCGCCCCAGGCCGCCCACGGGCTGTGGGCGAGTTTCGGGCAGCCACGGGGCACGGGCCAATTTTATACTCTTATCAATGTGAATGTTATCATGTCAATGTGAATATTCACATTGTCAACAGGCCGGGCCGGGCCCGCCCCGGGCTGTCTATGGGCCGTGGGCGGGTTTTGGGCAACCACGGCACGCGGGCCAATTTTTTACTCTTATCAATGTGAATATTAACATGTCAATGTGAATATTCACATTGTCAACAGGCCGGGCCCGCCCCAGGCCGCCTACGGGCCGTGGGCGGGTTTCGGGCAGCAGCCACGGGGCGTGGGCTAATTTTACACTCCTATCAATGTGAATGTTAACATATCAATGTGAATATTCACATTGTCAACGGGCCGGGCCTAGCCCGTCCCGGGCCGCGGGCGGGCTTTTGGCCGCCCACGGGACGCTGGCCAATTTTATACTCTTATCAATATGAATGTTAACATGTCAATGTGAATATTCACATTGTCAACGGGCCGGGCCGGGCCCGCCCCGTGCCGCGGGCGGGCTTTTGGCTGCCCATGCGCCGCGGACCAATTTTATACTCTTATCAATGTGAATGTTAACATGTCAACGTGAATATTCACATTGTCAACGGCCCGGACCGGGCCCGCCTCAGGCCGCCCATGGGCCGCGAGCGGGTTTCGCGCCACCACGGGACGCGGGCCAATTTTACACTCCTATTAATGTGAATGTTAACATGTCAATGTGAATATTCACATTGTCAACGGGCCAGGCCCGCCTCGGCTCGTAGACGGGTTTCGGGCCGCCCACGGGCCAATTTTACATTCCTACCAATGTGAATTTTAAAATATGAATGTTCACATAATAAAATTACTAACCGTTCAAAAAATATTTATAAGGGTATCAAAATTAAATATAAAGGCATAAGTGTCCAAGAAAATAGTGTAAATTAAGAAAAATGACTTTATGGAATAAAACTATACATACATGGGACTAAATGGGTTAAAAAATTCCTTCATGGACTTCTTGGGTTAAAACACTTCTAAATGGGATTTATCAATAATTTTTCCTAATTTTTAATTTATTATTTTTAATTAAATTTAATTTATAGTTATAATTCATATTTTTTATTTAATATATAATATTAAATTGACAACACTAAAAAAATAATTTATAAATGTTCAAAAGACTATTCTACCCTTTTCGAATTGTTTATTAAGTAATAGCATAGGGGTAAAATGGACATTTTACACATCAGTCCTATGGGATACCAATCCTATGAAAATAATCCCTCATATAAGGGGCTAATAGTCCAAATGGACTATTAATCTGGAGCAAAAAATTGAACCAAACAATGGACTATTAATCCGGATGGACTAATAATCCAATCCCATGAAATAATCCTCAAAACAAACACATTCATAATAATATATAACCAAAGTCATAAGTGTGTGAACTGAAATATGATGTGCACAAAGATGAAAAAGTGTGTGGAAATAGAATTTATCCACTTCAACCCTTTTATCTTTCAAGTTTTTCCCAGTTCACTCCTAAAACTAATTTATATTCAAATTAGATAGAAAATATTATAATAACTACCACACAAGATAAAAAAATATATCACTATATTAGAAGTTTATATTAGAGATGTGCGTTATATATAATAAAATATTTTTATGTTATATAATTGTTGATGTGTCAATTTTTTGTCTGATTTTTAACAGAAATTAACTTTAGAAGTAAACTGAAAAAAACTTGAGAAGGGCAAAAGTGAAGAAAAAAAAAAACTTCAAAGGTTAAAATGATAAAGTATAGTGATCCAAGTTTTTCCCAGACTTTCATTGCGTCCGGACTCGGGTTTAGTGGTTGTATGTTGCTGTCTGTATCTTGTTTCCACCATTTAATTCCTTATATTTGAGTTTTGGGATGTGTTGGGCTAGTTTAGAACATGGTGATTGGTTATTGGTTTAGAAGCTTGTTGCCCAGAATTTTGGTCTTCCGCTTGAGCGGGTCTTCTTGCGCTTGAGCAGGGTTTGAAATCATTTAGCACCTTGTGCGTCTGCAAAAATACTGCGGAAGTGTTTTTCACGCTCGAGTAGTATTCCTTACACTCGAGCGGGTCTGAGCTCAAGCGGCCCCTCTGGCGCTTGAGCGACTGTCTGAAGTCTGTAAAATACTGGACAAGTGTATTCCATGCTCGAGCGGGTAGTGCCTTGCTATTGTGTCGTGGCGCTCGAGCGGCCTTTATTGCGCTAGAGCGGGTCGAATTTATGTGTCTGACGCTCAAATGTCAAAATCTTCGCTCGAGCGGACTGTGCGTATATCAGATCGCGAAAGTGACTTTTTAAATCACTTTTTCTGTCATTTCTCTCTCTAAAACTTTCCAAAACCCTAAGTTGAGAGCTTTTCTCTCTAAAATACTCTCTCTCTCTCTCTCTCTCTCTCTCTCTCTCTTTACATTTTAACCTAGATCTAGTGATCTCCTCACCCTCCTTCCTTTGATAAAAAGATTGAGCTCTTCAAGATCTCTATTTTCATCCGAGTAGAAGTTGATTTCGTCATCTTTGGAGTTCATCTCTTGCTTGGCTCATCTTCTCTTCTTGAGGTAGGGATAATATACTCCTTAATATGAGTTTTGACATAAATTTTGGTCATTTTGTGTAAATGGTGGAATTTGGAAGTTTGGGTGAAATTAGGGTTTTGAGTTTGAAATAGAAAAGGACGGGTTTTCTAATTTGGGGTTCATTGTGTATGTGAGGTCTTGAGTTTGGGCTCTCTCGTGTATAATGGGTGAAATTTGGCATTGGGTGCAATATTTGAGAAAGGGGGAAAATGCCTTAATTTGAATTATTTGAATTATATAAACTACTTGTATAAATGATGAAATAAATTGTGGAAATATGAAATTGGTTTAAGAATCATGAAATTGGAGGAAATTGTGATTAAATAGTGTAGATGGATTGATAAATCACTCACCTATGGAAAATGTGATAAATTATCTGTTGATAAAGTTATTTATCTGTCTAGATATATCTGTTTTGGGTCATCGGTGGAGGATAGCCATGATTGTTGTAGAAACTGCATGATGATTAGGTGAATTGAAACTAATCAATTGGAATATGTCATTGAATATGACGGTTGGATATAAACATTGAATATATGATTGAATTGGTCATTGTATATGACAACGTGTTTAAGTACATTGTATATGTATCTTTGTTTGGAAGGAGATTGGGGATGTGCTCCATTGTTTGGGAGGAGATAGGGGATGGACTCCATTGATAATTAAGTTGGCCGGATTGTCCAGGGTGAAAGTCTCGAAATCTTATATATATTTGGGTGCCAGTTCTCTCGGACGTGGTTTCGTAAAATGGCAAGTGAATGGAAGTGTATGAATGATATTTGTGATTGAAGTGTTGATAATATGAGTTGTAGTCTCATTTTGAATTGTACAGATGTTAAACATTTATCGGATGCTAATGTTTTAGTTAATTCTCATATCTGGTTTAGCATATCTCTACTGGGCATTGGCTTACCCTACTTAGGACACCATTTTTCAGGTACAGGTGACATGCCGCCTCCAAGATCTTAGCTGAGGAGGTTTAGGAGTTGAAGGCTCCATGTTTTGGTTATTTTGTTTTGATGATTAAATGTAAATTCAAGCCGAGGGCTTTACATGTAAAGAGTTAGAACTCTTCTTTTGTTGTAACCAAGTTATTACTTGGAAAGATGTAAGCCCGTAGGGCATTCATTTTGTTGCTAACATGTACTATTGTTTGTAGAGAAAACTCTGATAAATGGAAATATAATATTTCTTCTATGTTCATGGATTATATGAATGGTTGTCTTATAATTTATTTTGAGGACGTGACAACTTGGTATCAAAGTGTACCGAGTTTGAATACTTTGGGTACGTGGGAAGTGGTTAGTACCACAATGGGTTTGTCTCGCTTGTTAGAGACTTAAGTGAAATGTTATGTGCTTATATGATAACATGTTTATGTGACTATATGGGTATGGAATTTAGTTTCCAGGATGTTAATCAAGTCTATGGGTTTCTGGGAGTCCTGTTGGAAAGACACTTGATCACTGCAGTTTCTAACTGGAACTCTAGCAACGCCACGGGACGATCATTATCCGGAAATGAAATTCGTATGTGTTTATGTGATTATGTGCTTATGTGGAGTGAATTACAGTTGTCCAATGTGCTAATGTCTTTGTTACCTCTATTAGGATGTCAGGATGAGGTCGTGGTGGTAGGTGTGATAGGCCTAGGAGGTAGGAGATGCCTATACCGGATGAGATTCCGGCGCAGGAGGAGTGTGTTAGTCAGGCCAACGTGGCCGAGCCAGTAGGTTAGCAGGCCATGGGTGCCTTAGCCCGTGAAATGACCGGAGCATTGAGGGAATCCATGGACATTCTCAGGGCTGAGAATCAAGTCTAGGCCTAAGTAGCTGAGGTAGGGCCGTCTTTTCTGAAGAGGAAGTTCTTCTGGTCGAATCCGGATGAGTTTTTGGGTGACCCTAAGAAGTCACTGAAGGCTGACGAGTGGCTAGAGCAGATGACGAAGACGTTTGAGATGCTTGGCATCGAAGACGGAGGTCTGAGAGTGACCTTGGCGTCCTTCCAGCTGAAGAGAGACGCAGGTCAGTAATGGAAGTATGCGTGGGAACACATCGGAGGGACTTGGAAGGCCTTTGTTGAAGCTTTCCAAGACAAGTACTTGCTTGCTACAGTGAAGGAGAAGTTGAGGGATCAATTCTCCAATTTGGTGCAGCTGAACACCCCAGTGGTAGAGTTTGAGGCCACCTTTACTAGCCTATCTAGGTTTGCACCTGAGTTAGTGGCGACTGAGGAACACCACTGTCTGGAGTTCGAGAAGAGGTTGAGGACCAAACTCATGTTTTGAGTTGTCGAGTCCATAATTAGAGATTATGGGCGCCTTGTGGAGGCTGCTGCCCATCTTGAGACTATTATGCATGTAGAGGAAGAGAGGATGAGGGGCTCCAAGAAAAGTGAGGAGGGCCAAGGGGACGGTAAGAGACAGAGGAGCTCTAATCCTTAGCAGTCCTATGGAGCACATTCGAGGTCTACCTTTCCAGTACCGAGTTCAGGTTCTGGGAGAGGTGGTCAGAGAGACATCACCTGTTACAAATGTGGTCAATTGGGCCACAAGTCTCCAACTTGCCCACAAAGAGGAGGAGGGCAGCGTGCGGCATCATCTTCAGCCCGTTCTCAGGGCCAGATTCAGGGTAGAGGTCAGCCGCTCACTTGTTATTAGTGTGGGCAGGCGGGGCACCTAAAGAGGTTTTGCCCACAGTTGGATGACATACCTGGTGCGTCTGGTTTAAGGCAAGCACAGAGTTATCAGCCAGCGCAGTCAGTTCAAGCCTCGAGGGCCAATCAGGGAGCCTCTTCGGCTCAGTCTGTGCAGCAGTCTTATGCTCCGAGAGGTAAGCAGGTAGATCAGAGACCTTCATGGCGCGTGTATACTGTTACAGCGTCAGATCTTATACCGGCTCCATCTATTGTGAGAGGTACCTTTTTGTTTTGCAACTTGATTGCTAATGTGTTAATTGATACGGGTGCATCCCACTCCTTTATATCTTCTGTATTTGCATCTGTTTTGGGATTGGAGTTGGCGTAGTTAGCATCTCCTATTTGTGTTGTATCATCTATTGGGGGCGAGATGATTTTGAAATAAGGGTGTCGGGGCTGTGATATAGAGGTCGCCGATCGTCGGCTTCCATTTTCTTTTGTGTCGATAGATATGTCTGGGTTTGATGTGATTTTAGGTATGGATTGGTTGTCGTCATACCGGGCTGTTATAGATTGCTACCGTCAGAGGGTTACTGTATGTACCTTGAGCGGTGATTGTTTTCATTTCTTAGGGGATCGAGTTGGTGGAGTTTTACCACCAGTGTATGATCCGCGAGGGCGGAGTAAGCTTAGTTGTCTTCTCGCTAGCTTTATGAGTAGTGAGTGTGATGAGACTCGGATTGAGTTGCCAAGAGTGGTTTGTGAGTATTCGGATGTCTTTCTTGAGGATCTTATTAGTTTACCACCCCATCGAGAGATCGAGTTCTCTATTGACTTAGTGCCTAACACGGCACCGATTTCCATGACACCATATCGTTTTGCGCCAGCTGAGCTGAGCGAGTTGAAGATTCAACTCCAGGAATTACTAGATAAGGGCTCTATTCGCCCTAGTACCTCGCCTTAGGGTGCACCGGCACTCTTTGCTAAAAAGAAAGATGGGGCTTTGAGACTATGCATTGATTACCGAAAATTGAACTGGGTTACGGTTAAGAACAAGTACCCTATGCCTCGTATAGATGATCTGTTTGATTAGTTGAAGGGATCTCATTGTTTCTCTAAGATAGACTTGAGATCGGGTTACCATCAGTTGAGAGTCAGGGAAGAGGATATCCCGAAGACGGCATTCCGTACGCGGTATGGCCACTATGAGTTTCTGGTGATGCCTTTTGGGCTAACCAATGCACCGACTGTGTTCATGGACTTGATGAACCAGATCTTCCGAGAATTCTTAGATCGTTTCGTGGTCGTCTTTGTGGACGACATTCTGATTTATTCACCTTCTAAGGAGGAGCACGAGGAACACTTGCGAGTGGTGCTTGAATTGCTTAGAGCCCATAAGCTGTATGCTAAGTTTGGAAAGTGTGAGTTCTGGCTAAGAGAGGTTAAATTCTTAGGCCACGTGGTATCCAGGGAAGGGGTGACTGTAGATTCATCCAAGATAGAGGCAGTGCAAGATTGGGCACAACCTAAGAATGTCTTTCAGATCCGTAGTTTCTTGGGGTTGGCCAGGCATTACCGTCGGTTTATAAAGAATTTCTCCAGGCTAGCTTCGCCTTTAACTAGATTGACGTGGAAAGCGGTTAAGTTTGTGTGGAGTGAGACTTGTGAAAAGTCGTTCCAAGAGCTCAAAGTTAGACTTACCACCGCTCCAGTCTTGATTATTCCAGAGAGGGGTTTGGGTTATGCAGTGTATTGTGATGCCTCAAGAGAGGGTTTGGGTTATGTATTGATGTAAGGGGGGAAAGTAGTAGCCTATGGCTCACGTCAATTGAAAACACACGAGAGAAATTATCCTACTCACGACCTAGAGTTAGCAGATGTGATATTTGCCTTGAAGATTTGGAGGCACTATCTTTATGGTGAGAGATTCGAGGTGTTCTCGAATCATAAGAGTCTGAAATATCTATTTACACAGAATGACTTGAATTTGAGACAGAGAAAGTGGATGGAGTTCATAGAAGATTATGACTTCGAGTTGCATTAACATCCTAGAAAGGCAAATGTTATGGTCGATGCCCTAAGTAGGAAGTCCATTAGTGATGTAGCTTGTATTGCTATCCGAGAATGAGAGATGTTGGGTGCCCTTGGAGAATTTGACTTGCATTTGAGCGAGTCTGTTGAGTCCGCAACTTTGTTTTCTGTAGTTGCACAACCTACGCTTGTGAATCGAATGTTAGAGGCACAGAAGGGTGACTTTGAGGCAGAATCCCTTCGGGAGAAGATCTCTAGCGGGAAGGTAGAGAATGGTTTGACTGTGTATCCTGACCTAAGTGTGAGGTACCGAGACCGCTTGTTTGTGCCGGAGTCTTGCCGAGAGGAAGCACTTTGAGAGTTTCACCATTCACGCCTTGCGGTGCATCCGGGAGGCACAAAGATGTATCATGATCTGAGTCGCCAGTTTTGGTGGAGAGTTATGAAGCAAGATATGGCAATGTTTGTGTCAAGGTGCCTTACTTGTCAGCAAGCAAAGGCCGAACATCAGAGGCCAGCGGATTTGTTGCAACCTTTGCCTATATGCGAGTGGAAATGGGAGTACGTCATGATGGACTTTGTCGTGGGCCTTCCGAGGACTCAACGGGGCAATGATGCTATTTGGGTGGTAGTGGACCGGTTGACTAAGTCAGCGCACTTTATTCCTATGCGTGTAAGAGATTCGGTGGATTATCTTGCCAACTTGTATATTCGGGACATAATGAGGTTGCACGGGGTCCTAGTGTCGATTGTCTCAGATAGAGATCCGCGTTTTACTATTAGGTTGTGGCAGAGTTTGCAGAGTGCCTTAAGCACTAGATTGACTTTTAGCACGGCTTACCATCCTCAGACTGACGGGCAGTCCGAACGCATTATTCAGATCCTTGAGGATATGCTTCGAGGCTGTGTCCTTGACTTTAAGGGGTCATGGGAGAGACACCTACCCTTAGTGAAATTTTCCTACAATAACAGCTTCCAATCGAATATTGGTATGGCACCGTTTGAGGCCTTGTATGGCCGACCGTGTAGATCTCCAGTGTGTTGGGCCGAGGTGGGTGATGCACCTTTGTTGGGCCCGGAGTTGGTGCGGAAAACGACGGAGAAAGTAGCACTTATCCGTAAGAGGTTGGTTACAGCCCAAAGTTGCCAAAAGAGTTATGCCGACCGTAGGAGGAGACCTTTGTCATTTGAGGTACGTGATCACGTCTTTTTGAAAATATCACCTAGACGGGGTTTGATGAGGTTTGGAAAGAGTGGGAAGTTGTCCCCTTGGTTTATTGGCTCTTTCGAGATCCTTGAGCGGATTGGGGAGGTTGCCTACCGTTTAGCATTGTCGCCGCAACTTTCCGGAGTACATGACGTGTTTCATGTTAATATGCTTCGGAAATATGAGCCAGATCCATCACATGTATTGGATTGGACCGACTTAGAAGTAGATGAGGATGTTTCGTATGAGGAGAGACCGGTGAGGGTCTTGGATAGACGGGACCAAGTCTTGCGAGACAAGACAATTCCCTTGGTCAAAGTATTGTGGAAACATCACGGAGTTGAGCAATCCACTTGGGAACGTGAATTGGAGGTTCGAGAGAAATATCTGGACCTGTTTGTTAATGTTTGAGCATATGTTGAAAATATTGTTTTATTGATGAACTATAAGAACATTGTATATGTTTTGGACTATGGAAGTATTGTAATTGTTGAATATGCCTCGGGAATGCGAGTTTAATTTAACATTGTACATGTTGAATGTGTTTTAGAAATGCAAATATGTTATTAACATTGAATATGTTATGGAGATATGGAATATGTGTATTGAAATTAGTTGAATTTCAAAAGAATGCATGTTGATAATGTATATTGAGCTATAAATTGAAAATTGTTCTCTTGAGAAGAGATGGAATGACCGGTGGATGGGTCATGATGGTGAGTGTTGGATTATAATCATGTTGAGAATTGAATAATCTCAATTTTGAAACTTGTATAAAAATTTCGGGGACAAAATTCTTTAAGGTGGGAAGGTTGTAGCGATCCAGGTTTTTCCCCGACTTTTATTGTGTCCGGACTCGGGTTTAGTGATTGTATGTTGTGTTCTGTATCTTGTTTCCACCCTTTAATTCCTTGTATTTGAGTTTTGGGATGTGTTGGGCGAGTTTGGAACGTGGTGAGTGGTTGTGGGTTTAGACGCTTGTTGCCCAGAATTTTGGTCTTCCACTTGAGCGGAGCTTGAAATCATTCAGTACCTTGTGCGTCTACAAAAATACTGGGAAAGTGTTTTTCACGCTCGAGCGGTGTTCCTTACGCTCGAGCGGGTTTGAGCTCAAACGGCCCCTCTGGCGCTCGAGCGACTGTCTGAAATCTGTAAAATACTGGACGAGTGTATTCTATGCTCGAGCGGGTAGTGCCTTGCTGTTGTGTCTTGGCGCTCGAGTGGTGTCACACCCCAACTCCGGGCATGACCAGCCGTGGCCCACAGGGACTAAGCCCAAGGCATACGTAAGCCTAAATATGAATCCAAACACATTGAATAATTATAAAATAGTCCATTAATAAATAACCAAAACTCAATCCAGTGTCATGCCACAAGTACAAACGGAAAAACCAACCATAATCAATACCATCCAAACTTATCGGATATAAACAACCCACATATCAAAATAATCCTAAATGAATCTAAAAAAAATAAATATAAATATGCACAAACTTGACATAACACTCTAAAACAAAATAAATGAATGTCCTAGAGGTCCATGCAATTGAATCCCCCCTACGCCATAAGTCCACTCTAAGTCCTTCTAACACCTGAAAATGGTAAACAACTAAGTCACCTGATAGCTCAGTGAGTAGCAACATGGATAGTATATGCAGTTTTGAAAATAGGGATCAATTCCAAAATAAGATATATATCACAAAAACTAGATTGGCATACAGTTTGGTAAAGAGAATCTGTTTCAAAAAGAAGGTTCCACAGTTCAACAGTTAAAATACTCATGTCTCTCAAGAATATGATAAATGACATTTTTCACTTAAAATAGATTACAACATGAACACTAATAATTTTCTGGGTATCAAGAAAATAACAAGTAATATGCCACACAGTTCTCAAGGTTATAAGCCCCATTGGATCCAATACCGAACTAAGAGTCATCCTCAGGGTGGCAATCTGGGCCTTTTCTCAAAGACGATCCAATTGAAGGTCACCTAGCCTAACCTAGGTCTTTTCCTTACAATCGCTGAGCACTAGAGTTATCACGGCCCAACCCGGATCTGTTCCCTAGTGGCCAGAGTCACCACACACAGTGGAATAATTTCCATGGACTAAATACACAGATGGTCCCAATAATCAATACACATCAGTTTCGCAAAACATGATAGTTCATCATTATAAACATGAGACCAAAACAAATAGTTTACAATATGCCAAGTTCACACATATTTCAGAAATAATTTGATTCCTTTGATAATATAATAATTTATCAAAACAGTTTAGTCCTGAAACAACAATTTAATTTTCCAACAGTTCAGGGTAGGGATACATTTATAAAAATATGTAGCGTGAAACTACTCACCTGGAAACAGAATAATATAATCCTCGAATAGAGTATAAAAGTCCAACTAGTGCCCTGAACCAAGTATGAAAACTTCACGTCACTACTAATTTAAAAATACTAAAAAATGGGAACTAACTTCAAACTAAAGCGCACTAACACGGCTCAACCCAACTCACCGTTACTCTTAAATAATACCTAAGTTCATGATCTTCAAGGTCTAAAATTACCCAAGACATGAGTTCCGATCGAAATTTAACTAAAAGTAACTTTAAGATAAAACAGAGTTTTAAACAAGTTTTCCCAATCTATTCGCTAACTTTGAAAATTACAAAACCCACTCCATACTGTTCAAAAAATTCCAAAACCCTCCAGATATCAACTAATATATCCTAAGTTTCAAACCCAATTGGTTTTACTTGATTTGCTTATGAAAATAATTATTTACAATTAATTATGCCCAAACAGGTTGTTTTCTGCAGCACTTTAAATAAATTAATGGTTCTCTTAGTATACAGGAGCAATCAATGCAAGGCCAAAAATTTAAGAAACTAGACTCGTAACCGGTTCTAATGACACTGATTTGATAATTTTCAAATTTATACCCAAAGAGAACAACACTCCTGAATTTACTGTTTAAACCAGTTTTCTGGACAGATTTGAACGCATCAGTTTATGTGGATTTTGACTCTCAAAAATTATGAAAAAATTCAAATATGAAATTCAATATGTAGTTAATCTACTGTAAAAATTTCAATTCAAAATTCATTCGTTTGATATGGTTTCTTGATTTTTAAAGTTCGTGATTATGCACATAATTTTTTATCTAAGAATAATACCCATTCTTTTTACATGAATTTAACTCCTCAGATTTCTTAACAGTATATATATATATAGACACAAAATACATAAACCTACAACCTCTCCATCAATGAATTATACAACAATAGAATAAGGATAAAGAACAAAGAAAGAAGAGAAGAAAACCTAAGAGGCCACAAGGCACAACACACACAAAGCTCTCCTTCTTGGCTATAATAATAATCTTGATGATTGAATCATCCCTCACTTTCCTTCATAACCCACGGCTACTAGAGCTGCTAGGGTTGCTAGGGCATCTAGTGTTGTGGAAAACAATTAACAAGAGTTAGGGTTTTTGTTGTCCTTATATACATATGTATCTAACCAAAAGGCTCCAATTTACTATCTCTCTATATTATTTTAATTTCTATCTCCATTAAAATATAAATATTATTAGATCAAAATATGCTTACTAATTTGGCACTTAAATTTATTTATTTATTTATTTATTTTCTTTTTAAATAATAAATCTTTTCTCTAAATTAAAGACTTTCACCATAAATTTATTTTAGGTTTTAAAATTAATTAAAAGACCCTCCAAATATTTAATATGCACATTAGGATTCACCATCAAAATATTTGAGATTGTAATATTATTATTATTCAATTATTTACTTAATTTTCATATTCGGGTTCTCACAAGCGGCCTTTATTGCGCTAGAGCGGGTCGAATTTATGTGTCTGACGCTCGAGCATCAAAATCTCTGCTCGAGCGGACTGTGCGTATATCAGATCGCGAAAGTAACTTTTTAAATCATTTTTTCTGTCATTTCTCTCTCTAAAACTTTCCAAAACCCTAAGTTGAGAGCTTCTCTCTCTAAAATACTCTCTCTCTCTCTCTACATTTTAACCTAAATCTAGTGATCTCCTTACCCTCCTTCCCTTGATAAAAAGATTGAGCTCTTCAAGTTCTCCATTTTCATCCGAGTAGAAGTTGATTTCGTCATCTTTGGAGTTCATCTCTTGCTTGGCTCATCTTCTCTTCTTGAGATAGGGATAATCTACTCCTTAATATGAGTTTTGACATAAATATTGGTCATTTTGTGTAAATGGTGGAATTTGGAAGTTTGGGTGAAGTTAGGGTTTTGAGTTTGAAATAGTAAAGAAGGGATTTTCTAATTTAGGGTTCATTGTGTATGTGAGGTCTTGAGTTTGGGCTCTCTCATGTATAATGGGTGAAATTTGGCATTGGGTGCAATATTTGAGAAAGGGGGAAAATGCCTTAATTTGAATTATTTGAATTATATAAACTACTTGTATAAATGATGAAATAAATTGTGGAAATATGAAATTGGTTTAAGAATCATGAAATTGGAGGAAATTGTGATTAAATGGTGTAGATGGATTGATAAATCACTCACCTATGGAAAATGTGATAAATTATCTGTTGATAAAGTTATTTATCTGTCTAGATATATCTGTTTTGGACTATCGGTGGAGGATAGCCATGATTGTTGTAGAAACTGCATGATGATTAGGTGAATTGAAACTAATCAATTGGAATATGTCATTGAATATGACTTTTGGATATAAACATTGAATATGTAATTGAATTGGTCATTGTATATGACAACGTGTTTAAGTACATTGTATATGTATCTTTGTTTGGGAGGAGATAAGGGATAGACTCCATTGATAATTAAGTTGGCCAGAGTGTCCAGGGTAAAAGTCCCGAAATCTTATATATATTTGGGTGCCGGTTCCCTCGGACGTGGTTCCGTAAAATGACAAGTGAATGGAAGTGTATGAATGATATTTGAGATTGAAGTGTTGATAATATGAGTTGTAGTCTCATTTTGAATTGTTTGGATAAATAAATGGAAGTGGATTAAAATATGGATGTAAATGTTGATTAGTTATGAAAAGAATGTAAGTTAGTTTACAAGTGTTAAACATTTATCGGATGCTAATGTTTTAATTAATTCTCATATTTGGTTTAGCATATCTTTACTGGACATTGGCTCACCATACTTGGGACACCATTTTTCAGGTACAGGTGACATGCTGCTTCCAAGGTCTTAGCTTGGGAGGTTTAGGAGTTGAAAGCTCCATGTTTTGGTCATTTTGTTTTGATGATTAAATGTAAATTCAAGCCGAGGGCTTTACATGTAAAGAGTTAGAACTCTTCTTTTGTTGAAACCAAGTTATTACTTGGAAAGATGTAAGCTTGTAGGGCATTCATTTTGTTGCTAACATGTACTATTGTTTGTAGAGAAAACTCTAATAAATGGAAATATAATATTTCTTCTATGTTCATGGATTATATGAATGGTTGTCTTATACTTTATTTTGAGGGCGTGACATAAGTAACCAAATATAAAAGGGATAAAGTGGAATTTACCCATTTTTATTCTATGACAAAATTGTATTAAGAACAAATTTCATTAATTAAGTGTGAACTGGGGAAATACCCAAACACGTTCTATAGATCAAAGAAACTGCTATATTGAAACTAAAAACTCACATTACAAGAAAACAGGGTAGAGTCAATTAACACACCTTGTGGGATCAAACCCAGCATGAAGAGCCAAGCGAAGCTCATTGCCACTAACCAACACAGCCCCACATCCCAACTTCCTCAAGTGCTCTAAAATCTTAAGATTATTGTTGGCTTTAATCGCATATCCAATGATTGAATCCAAACCCTCCAAAGCATCCCTATAAGCTTGGAAGTTTCTAGTGATTTGGGGCTTACTGTAGAGATAAAAAGGACTATTTTTCACATTGTTCATCACATCCTCAACCCTAAGACCCTCACAGCACAAATACTCATCTTCGGATTTGGTGAAACAGTGCTCAAACAAAGAGTTTTCGTAAAGGATTGCCCTTACCTTTAAGGTGGTGCTTGAGGAGGGTTTGAAGGTTGTTGGAAAGAAGGAGTTTTTGCTTGCATTTTAATTATGTTTTAGGGATTTTGGAATAGGAAAGTACTGTAGGAGGATTTGAGAAGCAAACATTGATGGAGTAGACGAACGAACTTTATTGAGAGAATGGATTTGGTGAAACAGTGCTTAAACAAAGAGTTTTCGTAAAGAGGGAGGTGCTAATAGCATTGTTTGGACGGATTGAATAATGGGGGATTGTAATCCATCGGACTTTTAATCCAGGGATACATTGTCCCTGGACTATTTGGTTGGACTAGATTTGTATCCTACGTTTGTTTAGTTATAGGATTAGATGTCTGGATTGGACTATTTTTAGTGAATCCAATGTTTGGTTAGACGGACTGGATAAGGATAAATGTTCAAAAGAGTATTTTACCCTTATAATTTATAATTTAACAACACTAAAATTTTTTAATTTGTAAGGCCATAATTTTTAATTTATTATTTTCAATTAAATTAAATTTATAATTTACATTTTTTATTTAATATATAATTTTAAATTAACAACACAAAAAAAATTATTTAATATATAAATTTAATTTTTTAATAACACTAAAAAAATTTAATTTATAAGGCCATAATTTTTAATTTATTATTTTTAATTAAATTTAATTTATAATTTATATTTTTTATTTAATATATAATTTTGTTAGACTTATTTATTTTGATGATTTATTTAATTATGTTTTAATTTATTTGGAACAGAAAAATAGAATCAAAATTTATTTTGATGATTTATTTGAAAGAGAAAAATAGAATTCAAAATTTATTTTGATGATTTATTTGAAAGAAAAAAATAGAATCAAAATTTATTTTGATGATTTATTTGACAGAGAAAAATAGAATCCAAAATTTATTTTGATGATTTATTTGAAAGAGAAAAATAGAATCAAAATTTATTTTGTCCCATTAGTTCTCACCTAAATCTTTATCCTAAATGTTGTTAGAATGTATTTAATATTTGATTAAATCAGGAATTCAAACCGCCCAAAACAAAGGTTCAAATAGCCTAGCATAGCAGCAAGCCAAAAGGTTGAAAAGGTTCAAGTGGAAGATTTCAAATTAGTAATGATGGAGGTACAACGGCTATAAACGGCTATAAAGGTTCAAAAGGCCAAAAAACTCAAGTGGAAGATATTCAATTTTGTAATGATGGAGTGAAAGATATTCAAATTGGTAATGATGGAAATACAGCGGCTATAAATTCAAATGACTACAACGGCTATAAACGACTATAAACGGCTATAAATTCAAATGAATACAACGGCTATAAACGGCTATAATTTTCATTATATATACCAAAGCCTTTAATGCAAACAAGTTACAAGAAACCTGAAAATATTCTTTTATCTATAATCATTCACATCTATTCTCAGAAATTATACACTGAGCCTTATAGCATTAAACTCATCTTTCATGTGTGAGATTTACAGAAAAATCAAAGCTTCATTTTATATATCTATCTTTGAGAGATATTTATTGTAAACTTTCTTTGAAAGCAAAAATACCATTTCATCTTGTAAAAGTGTTGCAAACACTGTATTCTTGAAATCTTGAGAGTGATTGTGAATCATCTAAGATTTGCAAGGGTTTGGGCTTGTGAAGTCTATGTAAAATCCGTGGAGGATTGCTCCATTTGTAAAGAGGTTGCTAGCACCCCTGTGAAGTTAGAAGATAGTGAAAAATCTCAAGTGAAGCTTGAGAAGGAGTGGACGTAGGCTTAGTTGAAGCCGAACCACTATAAATCTGTTTGTCTCCTTTTCCCTAATATTTTTACTTTCCTACTACTGCTATAGCTATCTAATATTCATGTGTTAATCATTTGATTTACCCTGTATGTTAGTTACACTTCATTATTATTTTACTTGATCATTTACTGCTAAGTTCATCATTGTGCTTGTTAATAATTTGTTGTACTAGTAGTTAATTTTATTGGGGTATTATTAATTTTAATTTGTAGAAACCTAATTCACCCTCCCTCTTAGGTTGCTTTTTGGGTAACAAATTTTAAATTAACAACATTGAAAAAATAATTTTATTTAATATACAAATTTATTTTTTTTAACAACACTAAAAATATTATAAGGCCATAATTTTTAATTTATTATTTTTAATTAAATTTAATTTATAGTTTATAATTTATATTTTTTATTTAATATATAATATTAAATTGATAACACTAAAAAAATAATTTATAAATGTTCAAAAGACTATTCTACCATTTTCGAATTGTTTGTTAAGTAATAGCATGAGAGTAAAATGAACATTTCACACATTAGTCCTATGGGATGCCAATCCTATGGAAATAATCCCACCCCTCCTCCTATGATACAATAATCCCTCATATAAGGGACTAATAGTCCGAAAGGGACTATTAATCCGGATCAAAAAAATTGAACCAAACAATGGACTATTAGTCCGGATGGACTAATAATCCAATCCCATGAAATAATTTGTTAGGACGGAATGGATAAGGGAGAATTGTAATCCATCGGACTGTTAGTCCTGTGATACATTGTCCCTGAACTATTTGGTTGGACTGAATTTGTATCCTACGTTTGTTTAGTCATGGGATTAGATGTCTGGATTGGACTATTTTTAGTGAATCCAATGTTTGATAGACGAATTGAATAAGGATAAATGTTCAAAAGATTATTTTACCCTTATAATTTATAATTTTTATTTAATATATAATTTTAAATTTGTAATCTATAATCTATAATTTATAATTTAACAACACTAAAAAATTTAATTTATAAGGCCATAATTTTTAATTTATTATTTTCAATTAAATTAAATTTATAATTTATATTTTTTATTTAATATATAATTTTAAATTAACAACACTAAAAAAATAATTTTATTTAATATATAAATTTAATTTTTTTAACAACACTTAAAAAATTTAATTTATAAGGCCATAATTTTAATTTATTATTTTTAATTAAATTTAATTTATAATTTATATTTTTTATTTAATATATAATTTTAAATTAACAACACTGAAAAAATAATTTTATTTAATATATAAATTTAATTTTTTTAACAACACTAAAAAAATTATAAGGCCATAATTTTTAATTTATTGTTTTTAATTAAATTAAATTTATAATTTATAATTTATATTTTTTATTTAATATATAATATTAAATTGACAATACTAAAAAAATAATTTATAAATGTTCAAAAGACTATTCTACCCTTTTCGAATTGTTTATTAAGTAATAGAATGAGGGTAAAATGAACATTTTATACATCAGTCCCATGGGATACCAATTCTATGGAAATAATCTCACCCCTCCCCCTAGGATACAATAATCCCTCATATAAGGGACTAATAGTCCGAAGGGAATATTAATCCGAAGTAAAAAAAATTGAACCAAACAATGGACTATTAGTCCGGATGGATAAATAATCCAATCCTATGAAATAATCCCTCAAAACAAACACACTTATAATAATATACTAGCATATCACCTGTGCTATGCACGGATTGTATTTACAATTATCTATATATGTGAATTGCGATTTTTAAATGTCTTATTTATTTATTTTTTAAATGTCTTATATTAAAGTTTAATATTTTGATAATAATCATGTGTTAGACTTTTCAAGGAATTAAATGTCTTTTTTTTTTAATTATATTATATTAAAATTTAATATTTTGATAATAACCATATGTGTTGGACTTTTCAAGAAATTTAGCATTAATTAACTTTTTTCAATCCACATATCTTTCTACATGCTTGTATTTATTGATTTGGTCAAAATTTTCTGATCAGTATTTAAAATCCCCTCATACAAATAATTATAGATACAATCCGTGTATAGTTACTGCAGTACCCTTTTCAACTTCTCACATACACTATGGTTAGTGATAAGCTTGTTAAATTATTTTTATAAAAATCTTAAAAAACATAATTTATATATTTAAAAAAATTTAAAACAAATATAAATATCTATAATTATCCCGTGCATAGCACGGGTGATAGGCTAGTTATCTATATATGTGAATTGCAATTTTTAAATGTCTTTTTTTTTTTTAAATGTCTGATTTTTTTCCTTTTTTATATTATATTAAAGTTTAATATTTTGATAATAATCATATGTGTTAGACTTTTCAAAGAATTAAATGTCTTTTTTTTTATTATATTATATTAAAGTTTAATATTTTGATAATAATTATATGTGTTGAACTTTTTAAGAAATTTTTTTTTATTTGTTCTTAATGCATTAAAGTGTTATTATGAGGGATAATAATCATATGTGTTGGGACTTTTCAAGGAATTCATATGTGCTGGATTTCAAAGAATTTTTTTTATACTTGTTCTTAATGCATTAAAGTGTTATTTAAGTTAATAAATGCTAAGGTTTTTTTTTTTAATCAAAA
This sequence comes from Camellia japonica, assembly GCA_030407325.1. Lineage (NCBI taxonomy): Eukaryota > Viridiplantae > Streptophyta > Magnoliopsida > Ericales > Theaceae > Camellia > Camellia japonica. The sequence continues at coordinate 6,631,415 of JAPPVO010000016.1, forward strand.
AATCAGGAAATTTAAATTGGGAAATTAGAACTCCCACAAGACTTAGGATTAAAAACCCCCTTTTGCTTAATATATAGTACAGATAACCAAAGTCAGAAGTGTGTAAATTGAGATATGATGTGCACAAAGATGAAAGAGTGTGTGGAAATAGAATTTCTCCACTTCAACCCTTTTATCTTTCAAGTTTTTTCCCAGTTCGCTCCTAAAACTAATTTATGTTCAAATTAGATAGAAAATATTATAATAACTGTTACATAACATAAAAAATATATATCACTATATTAGAAGTTTATATTAGAGATGTGCGTTATATATAATAAAATATTTTTATGTTACATAATTGTTAATGTGTCAATTTTTTGTCTGATTTTTAACAGAAATTAACTTTAGAAGTAAACTGGAAAAAACTTGAGAAGGGCAAAAAGTGAAGAAAAAAAAAAACTTCAAAAGTTAAAACGATAAAGTAACCAAATATAAAGGGGATAAAGTGGAATTTACCCATTTTTATTCTATGACAAAATTGTATTTAGAACAAATTTCATTATTTATGTGTGAACTGGGAAAATATCCAAACACGATCTATAAATCAAAGAAACTGCTATATTGAAACTAAAAACTCACATTACAATTGGCAATGAAAAAAAAAAAAGAAAGAAAGAAAGAAGAAGACACAAACATCACTATTACTATGAGACCCACATCATTAGAGCTCCCAAAATTATTTATAATATATATAATGACTTTCCACACAAACAAGGGACCATGGCCCTTCATGATCTTACAATATGTCCGTCCTTGTAAGTAGACAACTTGAGATTACCAAATTAGGTCTAATGTTAGGCTTAATCGAACTTGAAATAATACATATATTCTTAATATATAATGTTGGTCCAATCAAATTCGATTCAACCTAATATTGATCCACTCCTATGCCCTACCTATGTAGCAACTAAAATGAAAAAGTTTTTAAGAGAAAATAGATCAAGAGACCTGCAATAAATAGAAGGGCCGTGATTCATACCCCCAGTGGGGGTCAACCCCCAGTGACGTGGTGGCCTCCTATTCGCTGAAGAAAAAAAAAAAACCAATTTTTTTTTTGCCCAATCAGTGGGCTACACGCACGACCCCCAGCACCCCCAGCTGGGGGTCTTAGGCATTTTCCTAAATAGAATTAAAAACAAGGATATGATGGAGAGAGAAAACAAGGGAGCTATTGTAAATGAGTTATGTTAGAAATTTTAAATAATTTATTAAATTTTTAATCAAATCTTTTATATGGATGTGGGATCTACAAACATGTGTGTTTGTATGAGTCTTACACCCATATAAGAGATTTAGTAAAAAAATTAATAAATTATTTGAGATCTATAATATTTTTCGTTGTAAATTTCTCATTGAATTTTGTTTTTATATCATTGAAAAAATAATGATAATTTGGTGTCCACTCAAGGACCAAAGTCGAAAGCCTTCTAACTTAATTGAAAGTGATTTTTAAGTCTAAAATCAATTTGAAGTGTTCAATTTTAATTCGACCACTTGATTTTACTTAATGTCATTTTTTTCTAACTTAATACATAATAATCATAGCAAACCCTTTTGAATCATGGTACCCTTAAATTTAACATATAATTTTTTTAAAGTAATATTATAATAACCAAAATTTTACCTAGTTTAATTGTTAAATGATATGTCATTAGTACATTGACATCACTACATTGATGTAGTGTGTCCCACCTTCCATGTATTGTGTAAAAATAAAGATACAATCAAATTAAAGTATCATGCTAAATGATAAATTAATTTGATACAAAAATTTGGTCATTATAACATTATCTTCCTCTTTTTTTTTCTCCTATTTTTTCCTATTTTTTAAAATTTTCTACCCATTTTTATTTTCATTTTGCATAAATAACATTTTTCACCCTCAAATTTTCATTCAAAATTCAATTTGATGTCTCATCTTTTAATTGCAATAATTAAATCTTTAAATTTTAAATTGAAAATTTTCATTCAAAATTGAATTTGATGTCTCATCTTTTAATTGCAATAATTAAATCCTTAAATTTTAATTTGTGTTTCAATGTGATCTTCTCATCGCTCAACGTTAAAAATTTATATGAAAAATATTGATGTAAGGGATGAGCACATTTTAGAGACATTAGAGACAAAAAATTGTATGCACACTTTTTACTCTTAAATTTTTTAACAAATTTCACTTTATTCCTCATGTTTTAACTTTCACTCAAATTTTATGTAGTGTGATTCATTGAAACACAAGTTCAAACATGAGAAATTAGTGAAATTTGGATTAAAATTAGAGAATGCAATGTGTAATCTGAAACAGAGGTTGAAATATAAAAATTTAATTATTGTAATTAGAAGATGAGGGACTATTATATCAAAATTTAAGGACAAAAAGTGTAATTTATACTTTCATTTTTGAAAAATGTTAGAATTCTAAAGGTTTTATCAAATTTTTATCAAATTTTTCATGTATAAATTTGACACTTATATAAAATATTTGATAAAAAATTTAGGCTCTGTTTGGTTGTGTTTTGTAATCATGATTCTACACCTTGATTCAAACATCATGTTTGGTTAGAGTTCTCAAAACACATTTCCAAAACTCTGCACAAAACACTCTGTCTAAGTCATGGTTTTCGGATTTTTTTTTTTCAAATTTGGCCTAACTGGTCGTCCGGCCGGTTGACCGGAACAGTGATTTTTTTTTTTTTTTTGCAATTGATATGTTAATTTTTATATATTCGAAAAAAATATTTTCTGAATTTTTAAAAAAAAATTTATGTGCTTTAAATTAATTTTGAGTTGTATGTTTGGTTATGAGTTGTAAATTTTTGTATCAAATATTAAATGTCACATCAACAATTCTCCACTTAATTCAAAACTCTTTACCAAACAAATTTTCCACTCTCAAATCATAATTCCAAACCTCACAACCTCAAAATACAATTCATACTCTCAAATCATAATTATAAAATTCTCCAATATTACTGTCTTTAATAAGAAAAATGTTAAGAATTTTAAATATTTTATAAATATTTTATTAAATATCTCACATAAATACGGGATCGTAAATCCTATATACATCTCACATATTTGAATAAACATTTAGGATCTCTCGTATTATATATTATAAAGTTAAAATATTTGATAGAATATTTGATAAACATTTAGCATTTCTCGTATTATATATTACAAACTCAAAATTTTGTAACTCAAATAGCTCAAATCACTCAAAACGACGTGATTTTAAGTGTAAAATGATATAAAACGATGTCGTTTTGACAGATTTGAGCCATTTAAACCACAAAATTTTGAGTATATATTATAAAGTTAAAAAATTAGATTGAGCCAAAGAAGCTGATAGTAGTGAGGTGTGCGCCCGAGCCTCGGAGAGAATTTCTCCTTGAAAGGCAACCCTCCACGCCAGATTGCATCTCTCCACTTTTCTCTAGAGTGAGAGAGAAAGAAACCTCTTTACTCAGAGAGAGAGAGAGTCTCTAAACACACAGTGAATTGGATGCTACTACAGGCTCTTTTTCTGTGTTGTTGTACATGAATAGACTGCTGAGAATACGCAATTTTCTGGGTTTTTCTCTGACGATGATGTCTTTGGGGTTTTGTTGTTTTTGGGTATAAAGATTTTTTCATTTTTGAGGGTTTGAGAGTGTTGTAGTTGTTGGATGGGAATTGGGTTTACAGGAAGGGAGGGTCATGAGGAAGTCTTTCAAGGATTCCCTTAAAGCGCTTGAAGCTGATATACAGCACGCCAATACCCTGTAATCTCTCTCTCTCTCTCTCTCTCTCTCTCTAAATACATATCAATATATATATATATATATGTATAGTTGATTGCACTGAGCTGACTAATAATTTAATTTTGACAAAAGCTGGAGATTTAATGCAGAAATAATGATTTTTCTGTTTTTTGATGAACAGAATTGTATTTATAATTTTTGTTAAGGAATTGTTTAGTGATATTTCTCAGGAAATGTAAATTTTTATTATATATTTATGCTTATGCTTATATAGTTTATCATTCTCAGTTATGCATTTGTTTCTTGATGATTATTTTTCTGCATTTCTTTTTTATATTGTTTGTTTGCTTGCTGATGGGAATTCACATTTTAAGGTCAATAAAATTTCTTTGTTATTCTCAATTTAAAAATCTAATATGTGTGCCTATATATTCTTACCAAAACAATTTGTATATATATTTATTTATATATATTAGATTGAAACAATTCTGCTCCAAATTAGGCAACTTTGCCTTACTATATGTTAGTTCAGAAAGTTTTTCCCAACTGGTAGACCGGTAGTGTGCATAAGGTTTTTGTTGAATTGAATCATTAAAATAGGTTTCGAAAATATTGATTTCATTGGCAGCCAGATTTATGTAATATGTGTGCCTTTATGTTTGTATATAAACTTATTTGTAACCTATGCATTTATATTTTTGTAATTGCCGGATAATTAATGGATTGCTTACTGCCCCAAATTAGGCAACTTTGCATTTTTATTTCCTAATTTGGAACGTTTTGCCAAACGGTGAATGTGACATGTTTTTGTTGGATTGAATCATAAAATAGGATTAAATTGGTCCTTCCCCCTCACTTCATATTATGAATTTGGAAAATAATAGAGGATTGGTAATTATAAAATGTGTTAAAAATATTGAGACGTTACAAATTACAATCATCGGCTTCTATTGTGATTATTGGATTGGATAAAATTAGATTCAACCACCACTTCTCAAATTGCCTTGAATATAATTTGTTCGAAGGCGAGGAATGGTGAATTTTATTATTAGATCTTAATTCGCTTTTCTTTATTTGACTTTACTATTTTCTCTTGAGATACAGGGCTTCTGATTATCCACAGGAATATGATGGTACCTGCCTTCAGATGAGATTATCATACAGTCCATGTTCTCGCATTTTCCTCTTTCTTGTTCAATGGACTGATTGTCACCTTGCGGGTGCCCTTGGATTGCTTAGAATCCTTATTTACAAGGTCGTCTACATTTTTTCGTGCATTTTGTGTTGTTATGCTAATTCTCTTTTACTTGGAGATGCTTCTTTTTTTTTTTCGCACAAACTTGGAGATGTTTCTTGTTTTACTGAGTTAGAAGGCAATGACGTTGATGGGCACTTGCAGGCTTATGAGGATGGCAAGACTACCATGTGTTTTTATGAAAGGAAAGCTAGCATTAGAGAGTTTTATGGTGAGTGGACTGAGGAGCCCGTTTTTGAAAACGGTTTTCAGCAAAACCTTTTCAAGCTATACTCATCAATTGGTATACCAATTAACGGATGATGTGTCATAATTTTAAAAGTTTTGAGTCTTGCAGTTTGTATAATGGGTGGGGTTCATAATTTTGAAGTGACAATGTCATAACATATATTGGTACACTAATTAGTAAACCGATTGATGCATGTAGCACCACTCTTTGGCAAATTGTTTCTAAAAATGGTTTTCAGGAAAATGTTCTAAAAACAACCCACTTTTGTTTAACTAAACACCAAAAGGTTGTTTTGGAATTTCGAAAATTGCTTTCACACAAAATTGAAAACAATGGAAGTTTTGAAGCTTTTCATTGCTTTATTTCTGAAAACATGAAAACATAAAACCAAAAAACAAAAATGAAGAAAATGACAATGGAACCAACTCTTCCTTCCTGGGTGAAAAATGACTTGTTGCCACTGCCTATTGCATCATTCAACATTATAATTCTTTTGAATTCAAATATTGGGGAAAAGAAGAAAAAAATTTATTGTGTGGTTGCTTGGTTCACTGTGGGCAGGTGTAATATTTCCCTCTTTATTGCAACTTCAAAGAGGAATCACTGACGTTGAAGATAGAAAACAGAGAGAGATCTGTGCAACCAAGTACAAAAGAAGAGATGAGATGAACAAGGGTAAGCTCTCTGAAATTGATATAGAGAGAGAAGAAGAATGTGGCATCTGCCTGGAGATAAACAGCAAGGTTGTCTTGCCCAAATGCAATCATTCGATGTGCATGAAGTGCTACAGAAATTGGTGAGCAATAAGTGCATGTGTTTGTACAAGTGTCTCTTTAACTTGATGATTTTATGATGGCATGTGGCTTCAACAATGCTTCAAGATTAGATTACATGCTCTGCATAACCAATAACTGGAAATTGGTGGATACCCTTTTGACTGTTTTGAGTTACACAGATGCTTCTCACTATTGTAGAATCGGATTTTGCAACCTTAAAACTTTTTAGAGTCAATTAATGTTGTGTCGAATTATTGTTTCAGGCATACTCGGTCTCAGTCATGCCCATTCTGTCGGGACAGTCTCAAAAGAGTAGACTCTGGTGACCTCTGGATATACACCAGCAGCTGTGATATCGTGGACTTGTCTTCAATTGCAATGGAGAATTTGAAGAGACTAATAATGTACATTGACAAGTTGCCCCTTATCGTTCCTGATCCAATGCTTGTCTCTTATGATCCCCATTTCCGGTGAGATGAGACCTATCTTCATCTTCAAGAAATGGAAACATTTGTGTGCATAGATGGTTCTTTAATGTTGTATATAAGTTTCTATTTGTTCTTTGTTAGACATTCATTTCATCAAAGCTGTATATACATGTTGGCCATTGTCAGCAGGCTCTCTAAAATGTTGTTTGAATTATATATTTAAGTAAACCCCCAGATTTCAATTTCTGATGCAAAATTGTCCTTCGGTGGTGTGTAAGCTACTTCCAAACTAATGGTGTTTACTGAAATTTCTTCAAATCCCCGTTCTTTGTTTAATTTCTCTAGTTTTTCATATACCCATCACCCCTTAACCACCTACTACCACCCCCACCACCACCATCAACCATGCTCTTGTGGCTCATCAGCACACATTGTTTTCCATTCTCTCTTCCAAAATCAATATTGCCACATCTCTCTCTATCAAAGCTCATCATCACAGCTCAACATAGGGGTGAACATGATCCGGATTGAATCGGATTAGAGTAAAATCAGAACCAATCCGTTATCTACGGATCCTGAAAAATTAGAACCAATTCAATTCGTTTAAATCGTGGAACCAATCCGAACCAATCCATTTAAACACAGATTGGATCGGTTTAGGACCACGGATTTACATAATTAAATAACAAAAATATATATATAACACTTTAATTTCATAAAAATATAAACATAGCACCATATTAGTTTCACAATAGCAACATGTCTTTTCATAATAGCGACAAACTGTTCTAGAATTTAAACAATCATAAGAAAACTAGTTCCATCATAAGTATTTAGACCATTAAAAATTAACGCTAAAAATTAGCAAACAAAAATGATAAAAGAAGATACATGCAAATTTAGGTTTGGATTTAAGTTTTATATAAAATAAGAGAAGATACTATGCAGAATGGTGTATAATAAAAATATAGACTATTTGTATACGGTCCGGATCGGTTCCAATCCGGAACCATGGGGTTCAATCCGGAACCAATCCATGAATTACGGATTTTTAATTTTTTAATCCGGAACCGAACTACGAATTCAAAAAACCAATCCAAACCTACTGGATTAGACTGGATCGGATTACAGATTTCACAGATTCCTTGCTCAGCCCTACTCAACACCCATTTTCTCTCTTTACCAAATTCACCACCCACCACCACACTCACTTATTCTCTCCACCATGACCCACCACCACCATTAACCATCACCACGCTCTCATTTTCATTTTCTTCCTCTTCCAAAACCACCATTATCATACTCACTTATTTCTCCTAGCATCTTTGTGCTAGGTTTTTCCTTTCCCTTTTTTTTTTTTAAATAAAAAAGAAATCTCACAAGTCATCAATGGACCAAAGGTTGAATGAGATAAGCTTTTGTTGTTCATACATTAAAAACTGAAAAGGATAGAATGAATGATCATCAAGAAAAGAATAGCATGAATGCTGTTTTCCTTTCCTTCTCTCTTTCTGTTTTATTATTGACACCACTACAAAAGAATCATGAAAATCAAAACCGAGCGTTCCTCAATTAGTTCATGGAAAGTTTTATCGTGCTTCTAAATTTCTCAATATTGTAAGCTTAATTAGTTGCCAATAATCATTTGATTTTTCTTTTATTTCTGATCTGAAATAAAAATGATTCTATGACAAATTTCCTTGATAGCCAACAATTTCTTCAGCCAACAATATCAAGTTGCTGTATGGCCATGATAGCGAAAATGATTATAAGCCCTAAAATATGGTAGAAAATTAATCCAAGTCAATGAAAGATGAATGAGATGCTCATGCGAAACCAACGAGCCATCTCTCATTCTTGATATATACACATTTAATTCTAACTCAAAGAAAATGTAGGAATAATATGCTTAAGATACCATTTAAAGCTGAGGAGTGCTCTGTGAGAACTTAAAAAGTGCTAGGAAACATGCTCATGCTGAGCAAACAAGTAATCTAACATGATAATACAGCATTGCACAAGGCATATTTTCATGTTCAACCGTTTCAAAAATCACATGATGTAACCCAAAGTATGAACATACAAACATCCATCACATATGCCCTTGATCAGCCAAAACTTCCAAGTTAGGAAACATTCAGTCCTCATCTTCCTCATCATCATCCTCTTCCTCCTCTTCGTCATCCTCCTACACAAAGACAAGGCATGTAGGTTAGAATTGGCAACAGAAACACAATAGAGACGCGGGCGGGCGGGCGGGCGGGCCGGGGGGGGTGGTTGGTTGTAGGTAAATAGTGTCAAGTCTCTTATTTTCTACAGTGATATGAAGAAGCAGAAAATTTATTTTGTAACGAGAATAATGTTTATGGATGCCTCCACGTGGAAATGTGCACATACACCCCAAAAAAGCACCATTATTAGCAACAACAACAGTAATGCAGCGAGTCACAATTCAGCATGTCTTTGGAAGTCAAACCCAAGTAGCCCAAGCTCAACACATTCTAGAGTATGAAACGTCAAAGCCAAACAATTATTCACATTAAGAAAGGACAGTCATCTTACCCACCGCAGACTGCCAACAAAAAACAAAAGATAGAACTTACTCAAAAGGTCCAAAAACATTAAATTATTCAGTTAATCCTTATGACAATACTATTAGGATATTATTCCAAAACCCATCAACATATTCAATATCTATGGACACTCTATACCATAAAATAGCAACTCCAATACTAGAGGAATGAATTACCTGCTCACTTTCCTCATCATCATCATTAATTTCAGACTTAGACTTCTCAGATTCCTCATCATCAACCATACTTTCCTGACAGGATAGAAAGGGAGAGAGAGATTGAGTAAATAAGCAAACGAATGAGAACTAACTTGACAATATAATAATGGCAATGTCAGCATATTGATGCAAATGTGTTCACCTGCTTCTTGTTATAAGCTTTTATAACCTTCTCGTACTCAGATTTCTTTTTTGCAGCTTTGGCTTCATATGGAGCTTTTTCCTGCCAAAAACCAGATAGAGAACACAGGATTAATGATACATAATGCAATTCACCCTTTTACACCACAGCTAACTAATGTATAGATCACACATAGCTCACTCTACAATTAGAGCTTAATGTCTCCCTTAATAACTTTCCTCTGTCACTGACAAATATTTGTTTGACATGACTTACTGTAAGACAAACTAAATAAATAAATACATAAAACCCAGAGAACGAATAAATAAGACATCTGAATCTTTAGGCACTGGGTGTTTAATTATTAGTATCCGACTATTCATCAAACACTGAAAACATCAATGGTCATATGCCAAATCAAGTTCAGTTTGCAGCACTAACCTTTGCAGTGTATTGGCAAACAAAATATAAGAATTTTGGGTCAAAGAAACCAACCAATTAAAAGACTGGTCATCTTTTTTTTTCTAACATATATCCAGGCTGGTTCTATTTACTTTTAAGAAATGCTTTTTTGAGTACTTACTGCTGCAGACATGGATTTCCACTTCTCTCCACCAGCTTTACCGACCTTCAAAGTGCCAGATGAAGGTATCAAATGATTTCCTTATTTCACATAATCAAATTGATCTACATCATACATGAGAACTTATGCCCACAAATAACTTACAGCTGAGACAGCTTTCACATGTGGATTTTCTCTCTTGAAAGTCTTTCTAAACTCCTCACTGTAACATTACATGGCTCAAATCAAATGAAATCTTTGAACTATGTAGTGAAACTCAAAAGTAATTTCTTATAAATTACAAGGAGAGGATTAATAATACATACAGGAATACAAAGAAGGCACTGGGCGGCCTCTTAGGCTTGTTGGGGTCTTTCTTGGCCAAATTTTCCTTCTTGGTATTTCTTTTGCTACTCTTATCTGCCTTGATGACAGCTTTTCTCTTCCCGACCTTTCTGAAAAGAAGAGAGAGATATATGGTCCGTCATTATAACATTCCTGTTACCACTGTATCCACCATTGAATATAAAAATTAGATGTCAATAGAACCCAAATTGACTCGACCTCGAAACTACTAGCCAAGATTACAACATTAAACACATTAATTCAGAGTCATAAACTTAGCTAACCTGTCGTCAACGGGCTTCAACGCCTCTTTTGAAATCTTGTTTGCTGCCGACTTACCTTTGGCAGCCTTCATTGTTACAAGTGAATGCCTAAAATATGAAAAACCCTAAAATTAGATGAAAAAAAATTACAGATCAATTTTTTCTAACACAATTCTAGATCTCAAACATGTAACGTATGTGTGTATATATAATAAAAGTATTATAGAGGCCAAAGCCATACAGGTCAACGCTGGTCAGATAAGGGACAAAATGAAGCATTTCTAAAAGAAATCGAAAATAAAAATTTAAAACAAAAACAAATAAATAAATGATCATCCTAGCAACGTTAACAAACAAACAAAATGGATTGAATTAATGAAATTAAACACACACAAAAAAAAAAAAAAATTCACAAAGAAATAGTAATTAAAGTGATTTATTATTGAAAAAATTCAATCAAACAAATTAAAGTGATTATCCTAGTAATGTTAACAAACAAACAAAAAATAGATTGAATTAATCAAATTAAACAAAAAATAATAAAATCACAAAGAAACAGAACTGATAAAAACTAATACTAGCAATTAAAGTGATTTATTATTGAACAAAATCAATCAAACAAACAGTGTTCCAGAAACTAAAGCAACAAAATCGCAGAATTACAGCTCACAGAACAAAATAATCAACAATCCAATCCAATCCAATCCAACAAACTTCATAAACACACAAACAGATTTATGTGTATATATATATCAAACAGAGAGAGATCTGGAATGAAACATACCTAGAAGATCGGAGATCACACAGTGAGAAACAGAGCAAGACTCAGAGGAGAATCAAGCGACAGAGCAGCAACCTAGAGAGAGAGAGACGGAGGTACGACCGAGTGAGAAAGAAGTGAACTGGATTTTAAGTGACCGGACTAACCGGTGACCCTTTTACGAATTTGCTGAAGAAGAAGGGCAAGAGAAAGGGGTATGACTGGGTATAGCCGGTTGTGTGGAATAGAGAATCTTCTGATTTTTCATTTCATTAGTAAATGGGTTTTGGTGGGCAAAAAAGCTAGTGTCCCAGGGCATCTCAGAATTGTCTAAAACTGAGCGTATGTTTTGAGAGTTAAATTGATGAAATATAAAATTTAAATATAAGTTATTAATGTAAAATTTTAAATAATTTTTAAATTTTTATGTCTGATCCATACCTTTACTGTTTGGGTGGTAAAGTGTTTGGAGTGGTGCTTTATTGCCGCCAAAGTAATCCCCATGCAATGACAATGTAGATATCTCTTGGCATGCCTGTATGGCTGACACGTGTACGCTTTGCAGACGACTTTGGATATTGGTGTTTGTTTGACACCAATTTTTGTATCATTCTGGTTGTTTTTTTGTTTTTATTTTTCTTTTCTTGATTTTTGTATAATATTTTTTTACTGGAAAAAGAGATGCTTCGTGAGAGTATCACAGCATTTATAGGTCCTAATCTCGAGATAGTTGATTGACGGTCAAATTTACCTTAAGTCATAAAAAAGAATTTACTATTAGAGTAACAATAGACTTATAGACCTCACTCGTCTCCTATAACAAGAGGCTTAAAATACAATATTTTATCTTATAAAATCCGTACCTCTTAAAATTTGAGCTCTACTCTTTCGTATAGAAGGCTGGTGCATTATCTATGCTACCACCACCAGGTGGTTTATTTTTGTATATCACTTCACTTTGAAGAAAAAATAAGGTGAAATTCCAATATAAGAGGTTTTGTTCAAAACTAACTACACAATTATGAAAAAATTTATAAATTTATACTTCCAATATTTTTAAAATTTATTATTAATTTAAAAATATTTTTTTGAATATATATTGAAGTGAAATTATCTTAAAAAATAAGGTGGACCTATGATGACAAAAAAATAAATACGCCAACTCGACGGCTTTGATCTTTCCAAGATTATTATTGTTTTTTAATTTTAAATTTAAATAAAAGGGATTTTTATTGATAAATTTCATTTAAGAGTGTTTTAACCCAAAAAGTCCATGAAGGAAATTTATATTCCACTTAGTCCTATGTATTTATAGTTTTACTCCATAAAATCTTTTTTCTTATTTTACACTATTTTTGTAGACTATTATACGCTTATATTTAATATTGTTATACATTACACAGGAAAAAATAAACACTATAATTATGTTTTGGTAGTTCCCCACGTTGGTTATCATACAGTTTCAATGTCGTTGTGAATTAATGTGTTGTGTGATTCTTGATTGTGTTAGGGTTTCTCTTATGTTTGAAGAAGACAAATAGTGTGCTCTGTTTGTTTACATTATTGCGAAGTTAAATATTGATCAGAGAAGAGAACGAGTAGCGCTCTGTTTGAAGAAGACGAATACTGTGCTCTGTTTGATTACATTGTCTTAAGGTTAGTATGTAATGGATGCATGTCATTTGTGATTGGATTTATATGAAGGGTTGTATGCTCTGTTTTTTGCTTCCAATTTCATTTTCTATAATTGATGGACATGCAAGTTTTTTTTGGTTGTATGGGGTTATGGATTTTGACTGGTTATGTGGCTGAGTTATGGCTCTGTTTTTTTGAATGTGGTGAATATTCACATCGCATTAAGAATGTGAATGTATATAAATGATTGTATGGTCTGTTTCTTACTTTCAACATCATTATCTAAATTAAATTTTGGTTGGTTGTATGGGGATATGAGTTTTTCCTGGTGATGTATATTGTGAGGCATGCATGTGTGTGATGTGAATATTCACATTCTTGTTATCACTGACAGTGTCAAAGTAGTTAACATAAATATTTATATCACTGTAACCATTCACATTACCAAATCATTTATGTGAATATTCAGATTTGTATTACGAATTGTCATTGTGAGTGCTTTTTGCTAGCAAAACGGGATGTTGTTGTGTATATTATGATGGATGCATGGGTGCGGTGTAAATATTGACATGTCTATTACCATTTACAACATGAAAACATATGATGTGACTATTCACATCATCTGCAATATGCTATTTGATGTGAATATTCACATTCTTGTTACCACTGACAACGTCAAAGTAGTTAACATGAATATTTATATCATTATAACGATTTACTACCAAATCATTTGATGTGAATATTCATATTTGTATTACGAATTGTCATTGTGAGCGTTTTCTGATAGCAAAACGAGATGTTGTTGTGTATATTATGATGTATGCATGGGCGCGGTGTGAATGTTGACATGCCTGTTACCATTTACAACATAAAAATATATGATGTGAATATTCACATCATCTGTAACTATTAACATCATCAAATTATTTGCTGCGAATATTCACTTATGTGTTAAGAAATATGATATTCACACCAGTCACATTGTGTTACAATAATATTTTAAGTAATATTCACATCTATGTGAATGATCAACACGAAATAGGCCTCAAAATGTATATACATATATTGAATGAAAAATTAGAGTACAAGCATTGATACAGAATTGATTTACACTTAAGCTAGTCTGCTTCAATATGTCAAAACTATTGATACTAAATTGTCTTAAATGTGGTTAACAGTTATGGATAACAATTACAGGTGGGCACCCCCCACCTATAGGTTTTCATATTGCACTGTCTTTGTGTGATTTATAAAAATGTGTACAATGAGTCTCTTATTTGACACCATTCAAAGCGATTAAGGCTGTCAACAATTTCCTCACGGTATACATGCGCCCTGATGATGTAACATACTGCAGGCCCACAATCCACCCTGAAAATGAAAAGTTGTTATTGTTAAAATTTGAAATTTAGGTGTGTATAATGGTTGTGGAAGATGTGTACAAATTGGTGTGAGGCTTACCATTGGTTTGTAGTCATTATCAATATCTAACAATCTGATGTAAATATTGGCATTATGTACAATGAAATTCAGATTGAACCAAAAAAAGGTTGACAACCATCCAAGATTAGGGGCTCTACATCAACAAGCAACAATACTAACAACTTTGTTAATATCTACATCATATTCCATTAATAACAGGAGGTGAATATTGACATTGATGTTAGAATGTGAATATTGGCATTTTGTTCAGAATGTAATTATTTTATCACCATCAATAACCAACAACATTAACAAATCTGACATTGACACAAGGGAGAAGATAGGGAGTGTATTACAAAAGAGTGTATTATACATGACAATTTAAGACAAACAAGTCATTACCAATACATAGCAGTCTGATGTAAATATTGACATTATGTATAATGAGATACACATTGAACCAAAAGAGAGTTGACAACCATCCAAGATTAGGGGCTCTAATTGCTTTATAACCATTAACACACAACAATACCAATAACTCTGTAAATATTTACATCATATTCTATTGATGTTAGAAGCTGAATATCTACAATATATTCATAACGTAAATATTGACATTGAAGTAGATATTTACATCAATGTCAATATTTACACCATATTCACATCATATTAGATCACCTTTTAAATATTGTATAGATTATGTATAATGGAATAGACATTGAACCAAAAGAGAGTTGACAACCATCCAAGATTAGGAGCTCTAATTGGTTTATAACCATCAACACGCAACAATACCAACAGCTCTGTCATATTCCATTGATGTTAGAAGTTGAATATCTACATTATATTCGTAATGTGAATATTGACATTGAAGTAGATATTTATATCAATGTTAATATTTACACCATATTCACATCATATTCGATCACTCTTTAAATGTTGTACAGATTATGTATAATAGAATACACATTGAACCAAAAAAGAGTTGACAACCATCCAAGATTAGGGGCTCTAATTGCTTTATAACCATTAACACGCAACAATACTAATAACTTTATAAATGTTTACATCATATTCCATTGATGTTAGAAGTTGAATATCTACATTATATTCATAATGTGAATATTGACATTGAAGTAGATATTTACATCAATGTCAATATTTACACCATATTCACATCATATTATATCACCTTTTAAATATTGTATAGATTATGTATAATGGAATAGACATTGAACCAAAAGAGAGTTGACAACCATCCAAGATTAGGAGCTCTAATCGGTTTATAACCATAAACACGCAACAATACCAACAGCTCTGTCATATTCCATTGATGTTAGAAGTTGAATACTAATTGATTTATAACTATCAACACGCAACAATACCAACAACTCTGTAAATATTTACATCATATTTCATTGATGTTAGAAGTTGAATATCTACATTATATTCATAATGTGAATATTGACATTGAAGTAGATATTTACATCAATGTCAATATTTACACCATATTCACATCATATTAGATCACCCTTTAAATATTGTATAGATTATGTATAATGGAATAGACATTGGACCAAAAGAGAGTTGGCAACCATTCAAGATTAGGAGCTCTAATTGGTTTATAACCATCAACACGCAACAATACCAATAGCTCTGTCATATTCCATTGATGTTAGAAGTTGAATATCTACATTATATCTATACTGTGAATATTGACATTGACGTAGATATTTACATCAATGTCAATATTTACACCATATTCACATCATATTCAATCACTCTTTAAATATTGTACAGATTATGTATAATAGAATACACATTGAACCAAAAGAGAGTTGACAACCATCTAAGATTAGGGGCTCTAATTGCTTTATAACCATTAACTCGCAACAATACCAATAACTCTGTAAATATTTGCATCATATTCCATTGATGTTAGAAGTTGAATATCTATATTATATTCATAACGTGAATATTGACATTGAAGTAAATATTTACATCAATGTCAATATTTACACCATATTCACTTATATTTGATCACCCTTTAAATATTGTACAGATTATGTATAATGCAATATACATTGAACCAAAAAAGAGTTGACAACCATCCAAAATTAGGGGCTCTAATTGCTTCATAACCATCAACATGCAACAATACCAACAACTTTGTAAGTATTTACATCATATTCCATAGATGTTAGAAGTTGAATATCTACATTATATTCATAATGTGAATATTGACATTGAAGTAGATATTTACATTAATGTCAATATTTGCACCATATTCACATCATATTCGATCATCCTTTAAATATTATACAGATTATGTATAATGGAATACACATTAAACCAAAAAAGAGTTGACAACCATCCAAGATTAGGGGCTTTAATTGGTTTATAACCATCAACACGCAACAATACCAACAACTCTGTAAATATTTACATCATATTTCATAGATGTTAGAAATTGAATATCTACATTATATTCATAATGTGAATATTGACATTGAAGTAAATATTTACATCAATGTCAATATTTACACCATATTCACATCATATTCGATCACCCTTTAAATATTGTACAGACTATGTATAATGGAATAGACATTGAACCAAAAGAGTGTTAACAACTATCCAAGATTAGGGGCTCTAGTTGATTTATAACCATCAACAAGCAACAATACCAACAACTCTGTAAATATTTACATCATATTTCATTGATGTTAGAAGTTGAATATCTACATTATATTCATAATGTGAATATTGACATTGAAGTAGATATTTACATCAATGTCAATATTTACACCATATTCACAACATATTTGATTGCCCTTTAAATATTGTACAGTTGCCAATATGATGTTTACATCATATTCCATCATATTTCAATTTTGGGAAAAATTGGGAGTTCTATGGACATCAACAATCAGCAATAACAACATTGACAGAGGAAAAAAAACAGAGTTCATTATCAAATCACAACCACAAACAACATTAATAACAAAGGAATGTAAATTATACATTTATTTGTTAATGTTATTCATATTCAACAAAAAATCAACATCATCAACATGGACAAAGAGTGAAAGTAGGGAATTCATTACAAAATGAAATCCAAAAATAACAATAATAATAGAGGCAATGTAAACATATACATTTGTGAATAGATTATATTATCATTGTTTGAAAAACAGAGGATGGAAGGATGGTGCTTACCTTTGGTTCTCATTGTGGGTGGGATATATAAATTGACGGTCAGTGAGAACCAAGGAAAAACGAACTCCAATCCTTTCAATGTAAACCTTCACAGTGGTGCATTGATGTGGAATAGTAGTGGCCGATGATGGTTGGCAGTGGTGGACAACGGTGGTGAGGCGATGTGAAATCTAAGGTTACAGTTTGGGAATTTCTTGGTGCCAACTGTGAGTTTTTTTTTTGGGGAATGAATGTGCTGTGGAATGAAGAGATGGAATAGGAACAGTTGAGTTTTCAAAATGGAGTATGCATAGGAGAAATGGAAGGTGGGTATTTTGGTCTTAACATACTGAATGGGACCTAATAGAATAATAAAAAATGATTTGGATTTTATGGTATAAAAGTCTTAGAAATGGGATTTATGAATAAAGCTCCCTAAATAAAAAGTTGTATATAAAAATAAATAATACAAAAAATATGAATAAAATATAAGCAAATTTTATCACATTTCTCTCTCATTTCTTTTCTCTCCATAAATTTATATTTAAATCTATAATTCAAATACAATCTTAAACTTTGAGATTATTAATAGGTAAGAATGGATTCAAAATGTCAATGTAAAACTTAATTGGCTTGATGTGATTTTTTTTAAAAAAAATGAATAATCTATATATAAGAAATTAAAAAATAAACGAAATAAATTATCAAAATAAAATCAGTGATGAGCCTCATGATTTTTAAAATAAATAATCTATATATAAGAAATTAAAAATAAACGAAATAAGTTATCAAAAATAAAATCAGTGATGAGTCTCATGATTTGGCCAAACTAGACCATTTAGCCTTCATTTGTAAAGTGGGCTGGCTTTTTGACTTTTTGATTTTTTTGACTATTTTAATTTGGGCCTAAAAAGCTTGATTTAGGAAGGGCTTTTAGTTTTTTTGATTTTTTTGTGAGAGAAATAATGTAATGATTATGGGTTAGATGTGATGTTTTATCTTATTGGGTTAAAAAGCTTATTTTATTTTTTTTAACTAAAATAACCAAAAAAAACCCCAACCAAAGCTTCCCAAACGAAGCCATCCACCATAAAAACAAAAAAAAAAAAAAAATTTCTCTTACGGAAATTAAAAAGAATATCTTAGGACTGAGATTTGCAATGCTCCTATTAGAATTTTCAACCAACGTGTGTTGTTGCATCTTGATAGGCTCACCATGTCACTCACCTAAATAATTTCAACTATTGTCATCTATGGTTTTTTGAGCACATCATCTATGTATAAAAAAGTTGAATTGGTAAACACAATTTTATTCACACATTATACATCACATGTATCTTCAAAAAAATAGATGATCAATTTTAAAGTAAAATATAATTGTCAAATCAATCATAATTTTTATATGAATATTTTATTTTTAAATTTTATAAAATAAATTATTTCAAACCATAAAGATGAGTCTTGTGATTAATTCAGTTTGTTTAGTTTTGGTTTTCAGAAAATAGTTTTTAGAATTTTTTTTAATTTTCGTATTTTAATATTTTCAATGATTTTTTAAAATATTTTAAGCAATTTTTTTTTTTAATTTTTAAACACACTTAACATAAATATACTTAAAAATTATAATATTTGTGAAAAAATCTTTAAAAAATACACTAAATACCAAAAAATACAAAAAAAATGAAAATTCTATGCATTTTTTTTTTTGTGTTTTTGTGTATTTATTTATTTTTTAAAACAATTTTTCTCAAATATTTTATTATTTAAATACATCTAAGTAAGGTGTATTTAAAAAAGTAAAAAAATTGTTTAAAATTTTAAAAATATTTACTAAAAAAATATACAAAAAATAAAAAAACTTAATTTTAAAAAATTAAGTTCAGAAAATTGAAATCAAACACGCTAAATAATACCTCAAATTCAAGTTAGATGTAGGGTTGGCATTATTTGAAATTTGAATATTAAATTTAAATTTGAGGGAAGTTGATGGGATCATAGAATCTAAAATAAATTCTGTTTGGATAATCTCAATTATTTATTTTATAAAATTATTTATATATATTATTTATAAAAAAAAATTAGATGAGTATAACAATCCTAATAATTTCATTTTATGGATGAAATGGGTGAGAATCCAATCCATTGTCATATATATCTAGTCCAATGAACGTCAACCACTTGTTCAAAAACAAAAAAAAATGAACGTCAACTACAAAATATCAAAAAAATACTATGGATTCGTTTGAGCAGTAGATTGATTTTTTTTAATTATTTTAACTTGAGATTAAAAAGTTTTGTTTAGGAAAGATTTTTGGTTTTTTTGAATTTTTTTTGAAATAATTAATATAATAATTATGGATTGGATATGATGTTTTATCTTATTGAGTTAAAAAATTTATTTTATTTTTTATGGTTAAAATAGCTAAAAAAGTCCCAAACTTGGCTTCCCAAACCAAGCCTATGAGTCCTAAATTTTATACTAAATAAATGATTGAATGTCTTACATAGGTGTAGGCCACACTTTTGACATTTGATTATTTATTTAGTATAAAATAATATCTCTAACATTACCCGAAACATCATCAAACATACATTCCACCCAACCAGTAAAAATCAGCCAAGTGTCCACAACCAGATAAGGCAAAATTAGAAGATAGATAAGGCCGAGACTCTCACACCCGCCAGATGGATACTCTCTTCAATCCAACGGCCACAAATCCCACAACCCAGATAATCCACCTACACCACACGCTCCCAAAATCTATAACCCAAACCCAAATCACCATCTCTGCCAATCATCTATCCCCACATCCTACTCATCCCCGGCGCACGTTAGTCCACACAGAGCCATGGCAGCCACCACGTCCGCCGCCGCCACCTCATCATTCATCGGAACACGGTTCCCCGAAGTCCACTCCGGTTCGGGGCGAGTCCAAGCCCGGTTCGGATTCGGGGCCAAGAAGGCTCCGGCGAAGAAATTTGCGAAGCCGGGTTCGGACCGTCCGCTGTGGTTCCCGGGAGCAAAAGCACCCGAGTGGTTGGACGGAACACTGGTGGGAGATTACGGGTTCGACCCGTTCGGGTTGGGGAAACCGGCGGAGTACTTGCAATTCGAGTTGGACTCGTTGGATCAAAACTTGGCGAAGAACTTGGCGGGTGATATAATCGGGACCCGATTCGAAAGCGCGGATGTAAAATCGACGCCGTTTCAGCCCTACAGTGAGGTGTTTGGGTTGCAGAGGTTTAGGGAGTGTGAGTTGATTCATGGAAGGTGGGCCATGTTGGCTACGCTGGGTGCACTTACGGTGGAGTGGCTCACTGGCATTACGTGGCAAGATGCCGGAAAGGTTAACATTTTTTATCTCTAAACTGCTTTGCTACACATCTCAAAGAGATCATTTTCTTTTCATAAATCTCATAACTTAATGGTTTTATTGAAGATACAATCATACAACAACTTAACTAAACATGTGATAAGTTTGTTGTGAAAGAGTTGTAAGTATAAATAACCCTAAAAAATTCTTCCTACATTAAATATTATGTGAGTCTCATGGTTATAAATCACCATATCATATGAATTATGAAATGAAATTGATATTTTATATGACCATGGATTAGTTCCTTTCCCAAGCATTGACCTTAGTTGAGCCTGGGCAGCTTAAAAACTGAATCATTAATTAAGATATAAGGTTTAGTTTGACTTAGTTATGTTTAAATACTAAAGGGAAATTAAAATTTATTGATAATGATTGATTGAGTTTTAACTATATGTTCAGGTGGAGCTACTTGAAGGATCATCCTACCTTGGCCAACCACTTCCATTCTCCGTAACCACATTGATATGGATTGAGGTCCTAGTCATTGGCTACATTGAGTTCCAGAGGAATTCCGAACTCGACCCAGAGAAGAGGCTGTACCCAGGGGGTAAATACTTTGACCCTCTAGGTTTAGCCTCTGACCCTGAGAAGAAGGCAACCCTCCAACTTGCTGAGATCAAGCACGCCCGCCTCGCCATGGTTGCCTTCCTTGGGTTCGCTGTCCAAGCGGCTGCCACTGGCAAAGGCCCGCTCAATAACTGGGCGACCCATTTGAGTGACCCGCTTCACACCACCATTATTGACACCTTTTTCTCTTGAGAAGCTCCCCTTTTGCCTATATATCACTACTCTGGCTGAGAGAGCATTTCACCTTGTATTGATTATTGCCTATGTGTTGCCATCTTGTAAAAATTGCGACGTTTGACTTGTTTAAGCAGAGCTCTGTATTGTCTTCTATTGTCAATTACCCTGAAATATGCGCCAAGTATGAAACTACTATGTTGAAACTATTGTCAATCAAAATATGAAAATACATACATAATAGAGAGCTCTAAATAATAAATAATAAGCTCTAAATTCAGTTTTAATGAGTTGGTAGGGAGAAAAAAAAAAAAAAAAACAATAGCGAATACATTACATCAATAAATGGGGCCCAATAATTAAAGCTTCCTTAAAAATCAGCAACATTTTCATGAAAATATGTTTAATTTGACATGGCTCAACAAAAGCATTGCCTTAGGTGGGAGTATAACTTGGACAGATTCAACTTGAGTAATATTAACAAGTTGATAAAAACATAAGGGCAAATTACAAACACTTTCTTCGAGGTTTGATGAAAATACAGATTTTTTCTTGAGGTTTGAGAAATTACATCCCGTCCCCTGAGGTTTATATTTCCATAACAAATTGTCCCTTGAGATTTTTATTTTCATACAGATTTTTCCCTAATTTGTTATGCAAATTTGACCTTCAGGGAGTAATTTGTAATTTTTTAAACCTCATGGAGAAATCTATATTTTCACCAAATCTCGAGAGGGGTGTTTGTAATTTGCCCAAAACATAATGATTGAAAAGTTGCAAATTATATTTAATTATTTTTGTTTCCATAAACAAGAAGATATAATAAAAACACAACCAAAAAACAAAATTTGAAAATACTTATTAAAAGTTCAACTTGAAACTATTTACAAAATATATATTCGTGGCGTGATACTTACATAAACGTAACATAATGTGACACTTACATAAACGTAACGTAACGTGACACCCATATAAACGTAACGTAATGTGTCACGTTACGTTTCGCAAACTTAATGAGTTTTTATTTTTTTAAATTGAACGTGAAAATGTTGATGGTTTATGTTGGTGTCACGTTACGTTTCATATAAATATGATCTATGGCAACATTCAATTTTTTATAGATCATAGGTGTCACGTTACGTTTATATAGGTGTCACGTTACGTTACGTTTATGTAGATATGATCTATGGTAACATTCAATTTCCATAGATCATAGATGTCACGTTACGTTTATGTAGGTGTCACGTTACGTTACGTTACGTTTATGTATATATGATCTATGGTAACATGCAATTTCCTATATAGCAAATTACATATTACCATAGATCATAGGTGTCACGTTACGTTTATGTAGGTGTCACGTTACGTTACGTTACGTTTATATAGATATGATCTATGGTAGCATTCAATTTCCTATATATGATTTTATTATTATTTATGATATTAACAACTAATATTGAGGGTAAATGTGTCAACAAACTTCCCACAAGACTTATGGGAACATAAGTTTTTTAGTAGAACCATATGTAGCATAAGTCTCCCTAATAGGACTTATAAATAATTTTTCCTAGATTTTAATCAATTTTTTTATATTCTTTTTAAATGTATACATATAAAAAATAAAATAAATTGACTAAAACAAAAATCACTAAAAATAAACAAAATTTGAAAAAAAAAAACCTGTGCGTTTTTGTTTGGGTTTTCTTTTGTTTTCAATGATTTTTATTTTATTTTTAATTTTTATAGTTTAGTTAAATTTTTTTAATTTACTTTTTAAATGCATCTAATATTGATATATCCAAAAAAGTAAAAAAATTTAACTAAAATATGCAAAATTTTTAGTAAAGACAAATGAAAATCTGTCTAAAAATAAATTTTAGTAGTTTTTTTTTTGGCTATTTTACAAGATGGCAAAAAAAGTGGTGTGTTTGAGGTGATTTGTGTGTGTGCCTCTTTTTTTTTTTTTATAGTTAAATTGATGATCGTAAAAAAAAAAATAATTAATTAATGTATAAGATATGATATTTTATATTATTGAATGTTTTAATTTTTTTTGTTTTTGTTTTTTGATTACTTAAACTAAACCCCAACTTTCCAAACAAAATTTAAAAATTATATATATATAAATTTATTAATGATTTTTTAAACTAAAATAAGTTGCCAAACGAACCCTTTTTATTACTAGCCCAGGCGTTGAGGCCGGCCTCACTCCAAATTGGGAACACGAGCCTGAAGATTTGCCATTGAAGGCTTGATACCAACTCTTCTGCAATTTGTTGCTGCTGTAACGTCTTTCTTTTGTTGTAAGGACTGGATTGAGCTTGAAGTAAGTTTTATTTACATTATTTTTAACATTGCATAGTTGGAATTTCATTATGCTATTTTGGGTCTTTTGATTCTTATTTTTTTTTTCTCTGTTATTCAAATTGATGCTCATTCTTCTCTTTTTCCATGTTCAAATATGATATTAGGGTTTTAAATTTGGATTTTTTTTTTTTTTTTGGTTTTTGTTTTTTTTCTTTTGTTGTTAAAAATTGATGTTGAAAATCGTAACTTTGGTATAAAAAAGTAGTATTTCATGACTTCATTGACATTGAAATTTCGGTGGTGGTGTGTAAAACATAGTTAATCGTTAAAGTAGTTTTAGAGTTTTGTATCTTGAAGAATTTTGCATTTTTATTGCAAACCAACTGTTTGATAAATGTCCTGAGAGACAGTCTTCATATACCGTTGAAAAGTTGTCTTAGTGTTTTGTATCTTGAAGAATGTACAATTTTTGTTGCAAACCAACTGTTTGATAAATGTCCTCAGAGATAATCTCCATATACACTTATCTAATCCGATCTCTGATCCAAATGTGGGATGGGAAAACTTTATATCCACTCAATACAATTGCCTATCCTATCCAGATAAATCCTGTCCGACCCGGCTCTCCAACATGGCCTAAAAGCTTTTCACCGGCATAAAACTCTGTGATGTAAGATTTTATAAATATCTAAGGGATACATGCTTGTAACTTTCTCATCAGTATATGTAGCAGCAAGAATGTGGACTAATATATCTCCAAATTGTTATGGGTTAACTGCCAATGAGGAACTATGAGTTTTTTGACTGGTTAAATAATGCGCAATGTTTTTTCACTCGAATTGTAAACTGATTTAATGCTTCACTATTTTTTTTGTTTTGTTTTTTGATAAGCAAGATAATATTTCACTATTAAGCATAGCTACTGCAAATCTTGGCTCTTGTAACTTATTTATTGATGTCTCTTATGCAGATGAGTTCATTCTTAACCTGACATGCATCTGTTTGTGGAAATACTGGTATGGGAACCCAAAATTTTCTATGGAGTTTTGCCAAGAAATATTTCACGTTTGGACTCATAGCCCTTACCGTTTCAGATCGTTATGCTAGTATTGTTCCTATTCGGGGTGTCTCTATGTCTCCCACATTCAATCCCCGCAGCAGCACTTTGACAGGATTGACTGGTAACATTTTAAAGAAAATTAGGACAAAGTATTTTACCTTGATAGTAAAATTCATCACGTTAATCATTCATATATCGCTGCAGATGACTATGTTATGGTGGAGAAATTTTGCCTTGAGAAGTACAAGTTTTCTCAGGGTGACGTGGTAGTTTTCTGGTACTTTCTACTGGCCAATGTTTGATTGCTCTTCTTCATTATTGCCGTCTTTAGAATATGAAGTGTTGTATGATTGTGTGATGGCTAATCTGTTTTAGGATTTTATTGCTAAGTAGAGCCCCAATTGCTTGTGAAGGGAGTTTCCTTCCTTAAGTAGGTCTTGGTAGCTGGGCATATGGGTTCAAACTAGTTGAGCTGAGCCAAGTAGACATTGGGCTGTTTGGGAGTAACTGTCTAGGTAGGACTCCGTGCATGCTTGCCTTGAGTTGAAGCCTTGGCCAAAAAACATGTTGAGGCTTGCTTCAATAATTGCATACAACCCTAGACCGGAGACCTGGTTGATGAACAAGAAAAAATCAAGCTCTAGCTCGAATCAAGATTTCTCTTGCATCGATATCAAGGTCAAACTTGATTTTATGAATTACACAGCAAGTAACTGAGTGTTCAATGTGATTAAATCTACCCGTGGATAATGATAATAATACAAAAAAGACTAAAGATAGGGCATATCAAGAGTAAACCTTCAAAACTGATGGCAGTATGCATCTCTGTGTTTTTTGGCCTTTCCTAGTGATGCACAGGCCTACTCAAGCTTGGTTTGCGGACCGGGTATGCTTGTCAGATTGCTCGACATTGAATGAGTTCGTCACTGAATCGAGCTCCATCTGCTTGAGAAGAGCTTAGTTCAGTCATTCCCCTATGTTGCTTTACCTTTGGCAAACACAAATCTTGGACTTTAATCAGTACTAGGATTAACCTATATTAGACACTTGAACTGTGAGCATATATAATATTTGCATAGACATGAGCAAATTTTGATAATTGATCTCGTACAGGTATGATATATGCTTCCAATGCCAAGTTCAATGTTAATAGTTAATACTGATTATGCTATGGTGACATCTTTTGCAGCTCCCCGTGTAACCACAAGGAGAAACACATAAAGAGAATCACTGCCTTGCCAGGTGACTGGATCTCAAGTCCTTATGCTCATGATGCTCTGAAGGTTCCAGAAGGCCATTGTTGGGTTGAGGGAGACAATTTTGCTTCTAGCTTGGATTCAAGATCCTTTGGTCCAGTATGTTACCCCTAACTCCATATTCTTGTGTTGGTTGACTGTGGGTCTTATTGTTAG
The DNA here is from genome assembly GCA_030407325.1 of Camellia japonica. Taxonomy (NCBI): domain Eukaryota; kingdom Viridiplantae; phylum Streptophyta; class Magnoliopsida; order Ericales; family Theaceae; genus Camellia; species Camellia japonica. Next base: position 6,657,876 of record JAPPVO010000016.1, read on the forward strand.
TGGTAGACGACTTCGGCATTTTCCTATTTATGAATTTATAGGTCTGATTTCCTGTAGATATTGGATGCTATTTGTGGAACCTTGGAGGTAGCCAGTGCATGAATAATATTAAATAGAAAGTGCATATGAATATTGAAATAAAAGTGTATAAAGTTTGTAAAATATTTAAGATAATCAGTTGATTTAAATTTTTTTTTATGTAATATCCTTTTGGGTAATACTGTTGTGGTGGCGTGGTGGTCTGAATTAAGAATTGGATTTAGAGGCGTGAACTGTGTGATATAGCATGTTGCAAAGCTAGTTCAAAGAAGAGTAATGTTTCTGTTCCTGGGTAGCGGGAGGAGTGAAATTATGAATACCGTGCTCAGTTAACTTTCATTGGTAACATACCTTTCAAATGCCAAGATTTCAAGTTAAAACTCTCCAAGTAGTGGTGGCAGCTTGCTTCTTTGAGAAGCTATCCTACAGTTATATTGCTTCAAAATTGCTAAATTATATGGTATCATTATTGTAATTGGAAATATAATTATAGATAAATAAACATTTATAGTGAACGCTGATTATTTGATCTCAAACTTGAGACTATTTGTCCTTAACAGAAACCAGCAGACAGTGACCGCTGCTTGCTGCTATTTTTTTTAATCATATTTTAATCTGTGGGATTTTTTTTTTTTTTTTTTTTTTTTTTCTGTAACATTAGAAGTTGCTGACTAAATCATATTGGCAGATTCCTTTGGGTTTGGTTCAGGGAAGAGTTACCCACATTGTCTGGCCTCCCCAGAGAGTTGGTAAAGTCGAGAGAAGGATTCCTCAAGATGGTCTTCCGTTCTAATTTTATTTCAAGAGCAGTTCCTCTTCATGCAGAAAGCAAAATTTTCACTTGATTCATTTGACAGTGTGAACATTTGCTAGATGCACCATTTTTCGGATTAGATCAGTGAGTGATCTGAGTATTAAAATGTTAGGGGCGATTCAAGGGCTGCTTTTAATTGTACCAAACATAACAATATTTCTTTCATGTTTAATTTCTCCTTCCGTAACTTTAGACCATTCTGTTGAATTATAGCTTTCCATTGTGAAATTTTGACATTATTTATTATTTGTCTGCATTGATTTTTGCTGCAATTTTGGATTACTGCTTTATGGCCCTGAATTTTAAATTGGTTGGCAGCTGTTTTACCCTTTTTTGGGGTTATGAATGTTGTATGGAGATTGTGTTCATTAGTTGAGAGTGTATCTTGGTGTTGTGACTGGAATTAGATGATCAACTAAGTGCATGTTTTGTACATATAGTTAAATGCTGAGTTATGAAATTTGGAAAATTCTATTGCAGGGGGGATCCAAACAAAGTTAGGCATGTAGTTCCGGTAAAGCAGACTTGATTGCATTGGAGAGACAACGAATGGCAGGGATTTTCTGTTCCCAAATTTTGTTTAGGCAGGGATTTTCTATTCCCAAAATTTGTTGTCCCCATTTTTCGAAATATTCAACCCTTAGAATATTAAAAAGGGAAATTTAGTGAGAACTCCTCTATTGGACCATTATTTCGTAAAAATGATAACTCAATTTATTTTATTTAGTAAACCTCTTAAGGAGGAGGTGCATAATTGAGTGAATGATAGAGTAAATTTTTTTTTTTTGGATAATATTGTCTATGCATAAATATATATATAATCTCATCACAACAAAATTCTTTTGACGATGAATATTTTTATTTTATTTTATATAAGTTTAAAAAATGTTTATATGTGTATTTTTGGTTGGTTCATCTAGTATGTACTATGTTTTTTAATATGTATTTTGTTTTAACATGTTATTGTGAACCAGAATAACATGTTATTGTTTACGTCAATTTTGATGGTATTATTTTATTATTATTATTTAAAAATTTCATAATCAACATGGATCTTGTTTGATTGATGAAGATTTTGAAAATATTAATTTTATTAAAAATTAACATTTAGATCAAAAGTTATATTATTTTAAAATTTAAAATATTAAATTAGTCACTAAATATATTTTGGTAATAGTGGTATGTATTAGATTTTTTAAGATAAATTTTTTATGTTTGTTCTTAATATATTGAAATTTTATTATGAAAGGGTTTTGGCCAAATCTAAAAAAAACTCCTTTCATACTTTCTTTTGTCCACCAATAAGGCTGCAGATATAAAATAAGAGTGTTGCTATTAGCACTCCATAAATTATTTTAGATCTCTCAATTTTTAAGCTTTTTTTTTATTACAATAATAACCTCAAATAAAATTTCTAAAAAGAATATCATTAATTTTGAGACACACCATCTCACAATTAAACCTACACACCTACTACATCATGAATTAGGATTTATAAGAGAACTCACCTTCATCACCACCCATCCATCTTCCCCAATCTCAACTTCAAAACTTACTCACCCTCAAAATCTTGAAAATCCTTTGGCAACAATATTCCGGCAGTAACGATAGCAACCATTTAATTACCTACATTTCTTCGGCAATGACAATGAGTGAAAGTTTTTTTCGGCAATCAAAACACCATGAGACGAGAAGAGTACAACAATAAAAGTTCAGAGGAGGTTCATAACTTTGATGATGTACTTAGCTTAGAGGATATTAACCTTGTAAGGGTAAGTTTCTTTAAAAAAATGGCAAAAATAATAAAATCTATTTGTCATTTTTTCAGGACTAAACTCTCAAACATATGACCGAAATTCAGAAACATATGCCCAAACATTGTTTATTTGTTTGGGAACCGATAACTGAATATTTATTATTTGTTCAAAAATAAGTTACCGAACATTAATCACCGAAGAAAAAGATGAGGCAGTAGAGAGAGAGAGAGAGCATACAAACTGTGACAATTGTTAAACCGAAGAAAAGAATGAGGCGACAGGGACAATAATCACACTTGGTTTTTCTTTTTCTTCGTGGATTTTGTCAAGAGTTTTGGAAGAGAGGTTTTTTTTGGAGTGTGGGGGAAATGCATTTAATTGAATGGATGAAACGTTTTTATAAGGATAATTTTGGTATTATTTGGAGGAAATTTTTTTTTTAAAGTATTTTAAAATTTATAAGTGAGAGTCCAAAAAAATAAAAGGTCCAAAATAATAGATAGAATGCTAATAGCACCACTCTAAAATAAAATATAAAATGAACAAAATCTCATACACTTGCATGTTTATACTTGTGTATTTTGTGTCCTTTGATTATAAAATAATAATAATAATAATTATTATTATTTATTTTTTTATATTCTCTCCTTTCCTTATATGATTATTAAACAAGTGTAACTTTTAATTATTATTATTAGGCCTAGTTTGGCATGTCAAAAAATAAAATAAAAAGTCAAAAAATTATTCAAAAAGTTAAAAAGTTATCACTATTCACTAAAAAAAATATTAAAAAATTAATTTTACATACAAAATTACAACACTGATGTGACCCGTTCAGATCTGGGACTGCCTTTTTTTAAAGAAAAATTGCACAGTTGGGGTGTAATTTTAACACACTGTTGTTCGGCCCGTGAGAGCCCATCACGAGTCCCGTTTTAATAATCTGAACCGCTTAATGTATAGAACTCATCGAGTACTATATGTCTGTAAAAAATCACATTGATCGGATATCGCTAACTACATGATCAAATCAGTTTTGTATAAAAAAATAGATGGTGTTATAGTTAACGGTTAAAAAAAACTAATCTAATCAGATAGCTATCGATATCCGATCAACGTGATTTTTACAAAATTATAGTACTTAACGAGTTTTACACATTGAACGGTTCAGCTTATTAAAACGGGACCCGTGATGGCCACCACGGGCTGAACAGCACCTTCCAGTGCAATGCCTGAAAAGTAGTCAATCATTTCTTAGCATCAATTCATCTGCCCAGATGGTACGGCTGTCCAACTCACCCTCCTAATCTTCTCCTACACACTAATTTATACAATTTTTTAATACACGTTTTTCCATAAAAGTCAAAAAATTAACCCAAACAACCATCTTTTTTCCCTCAATTTTGTAGTCTAAAAAGTCAAAAAGTACACTTATTTAAAACACCCCAAACAACCCCTTATTATTATTTTGTCTTTGCTTTGTTCGCTTCCCTCCCTTATCATTGTTTCTAGCAAATAATAAACGGTGGTACTATATGTATTAATTAGTGTACTAATATTAGTTATGATATCATTATTGACTCCACTCATTATACAAATTATAAATATCAAAAATATCTTAAATTATACCACATTATCAATTAATATACCAGTTAATATACTAATTGATGCATATAACATTATTCAATAATAGATGAGGAGTTGTGGAGTAGTCTTGCCTGTTATTAATATTAATGGTGGTGTTATATATACTAATTACTATATTAATTGAATAATATTATATGTATCAATTAATGCACTACTAGTATATTAACAAATGATGTGACATAATTTTAGAGGTTTTGAATATTTATAATTTGTATAATAAGTGGGGTCAGTAATAATAGTATAACACTAATTGGTATACTAGTGTGTGTATTAATTGGTGTATGTAGTACCACCGATATTAACTAATGTATCAATACATGCTATAACATTGTAATCTCAAAACTATAAATCTCATTCATTATATAAATTATATAAATTCAAAATCTATAAAATTATGCTATATCATTTGTTGGTACACTAATTAGTATATAACTTTATTCTATTATTAAATTAGGTGCAAATATTGTTGGGACATAAGTACAAATGGGTCTTAAGTCTTCCTTTGGAAAGAAGTAAAATAGCTTAGTTTTTTGATTTTTTTGGCTATTTTAGCCTATTTTTTTAGTCTCGTTTGGTTTTTATTTTTGACTTTTTTAATTTTTATAAGAAAAAAGTATAATAATTATGATTTAAATATAATATTTTATCTTATTAATTTATGTAACTAATTTTATCTTTTATGCTTTTTAAGTCAAAAATCTATTGCCAAACATAATCGACTTACGTGGTATAATTTTGGATATAAATTCTACGTGACACAACAAAAGCTATCGAAGTTGACGAAGGTAAAACCCTAGTTGGAAGAGGAAGAAAATCTAATCATTCAAACTATGTTTGGATAAAAATTGATTATTTTAGTCAAATAAGACAAAGTGTTATATCCAACTCATAATTATTTTATTTTTCTTTTACAATAGTCAAAAAATTTTAAAAATTATCCCAAACAAAATTTTTTAGTTCCAAATTAAAATAGCAAAAAAATTTAAAAAAATCAACCCACATTCTAAAGAGAAGCTCAATAAATTTAGTTGAAAGAGGAAATGTAATTTAAATGATTGAATTTAATTCAAATAAGAAACTGTTTAAAGAAAAAGATGATTGCTAGGCAAGCAAGAGAAAGATTGATTTTTTTTAAGAAATAACACGTAGACGTATGTGATCCTTGTTACACCGAGATTATTCATTTATTGTTTTTTTCACACAAATTTGATTCCATTGAAAATAATTTTGGTATTAGTATTTCTTTCCCATATTAGAAAGAAAAAAATAACAAAAATTAAAAAACAAAAAGAAAAGGATTGAGTGAGTGAGAAAAAAGAGTGAAATTATAGGAAAACCAAGCGAGTGGGACTGAAAAAGTGTTAAAAACCTCCAATCGCAATGTCAGGCACAAAAAGTGGAAGTCTTTTTAATCCAGAACTCTGATTTCTGTCTATCTCTCTCTCGTATAAATAGGGACTGTTTGGGTTTCAATTCCTAATACGATGATTTCTTTCTATGCTCTCTTTCTCTCTCTTAACTGCTGCTGGTAAAATCCCATTTCAAAATCTGGGTTCATCTCTTTCCTCTCTCATTTCAATTGGGCTTGCATTGTATTTTTATGGGTTATTATTGATTGTTGTTTTTTTATTGATTGATTTGATTGGTTTTGTGAGCCTAGTAATGGTTTTTTTTTGTTTGGATTCGATTGGTTTTGTGAGTCTAGTAATGGTTTTTACTTTTGGGTAACGTTGGGGATATTAATTTTTTATTAAATAAATGAGACATTTAATTATTTATTTGGTGATATATTTAATCATTTATTATTTATTTGGTAAAAAATTGTAGGCTTTTTGTTTTGGTTGTAATGGGACAGTGTGTGATTGTAACAGAGGAGAGACATGGGTAGGCTTTTCTTGATCACTCTTGAAGGGAACATCTATAGCTGCAAACACTGCCAAACCCATTTCGGTCTCTCCGAGGACATCCTTTCTAAGGTTCCCATCTCTCTCTCTCTCTCTCTCTCTCTCTCTCTAAGTGGTTGTTTAGGAAGTTGTTATTTTAGTAGGTTTTTTTAGTTTTTGATTATTTTAGGAGGTTAAAATTTTTGTATTTGGGAAGATAGTTGATTTTTTTTTTTGTAATTAGATGTGATATTTGTGGGAGAAAAAATGAAATGATTATGGGTTTAATGTGATATTTTGCCTGGATTTGTTTTTTTGGTTTTTTAATCAATTTTGTCTTCTAGTGTTTTTTTACCAAAAATAAAACACTTCCCAAACACCACCTAAATGTATGAGTTTTTGATGGATAATCACTGGATTCCTCTGGGTTGGGGCATTAAGAGCAGACCCATTACTGTTAAAACTGAGAAAATGAAATGAAAATGGGAATTGAATTTTGGGTTAAAGGGCATTCTGTTGTTAGTTGAAGGGAAAAATTAGTTTTGTATGATAAGAGTAATTGAAGGCATTGAAAATTGCAATTGCAATTGGTTTTACCTAAATGTATTGCCAAAGCTTGCCCAAGGAAGCTTAGCATTCCTTTTTCTAAATGTTGTTTGGTCTTTGTATATATACATGGGAATGCAATATCTAAAGATTTCAACTTTTAATGGAAGTCATTCACATTGGTTCTTGCTGTCTGCTGGCAATTACTCTTTGTTGATTTTGAAGGAACTATCATTAGTATTTCTGCCCAATCTTTCATATAAAGCTTAATTGAATGTGTTCTTTGCAAGAGTAATCAGTTTGAATTACTCCTAGGTCAAAGCTCCTATGTTACTCACTTTTTAGAAGACTCCACTGCTTCAAATGTTATCTGATCCATGTCTTCTGTAGCATTGCTTTGTTTTCTCTTGTTTCTTGATTTGCATGATTGTGATTAGGTGGACTTAAGATCAGGATATATGTGAGTATTTTATGAGCTTAACTTAAAAGAAGGTTTATGGATTGAAATGGATTAGGTGGACTAAGATAAGGATACAAGTGAATACCTTATGAGCTGATAAAAGAAGATTTAGGGATGAAGTGCATATCTATGGGTCAAAGACAATTTCTCTGGGATTGCCATGGTGAATTCGTAGTACTTATTCAATGTATGATATCCTTGCCATGATGTTCATATGTTGGTATTGAAGGGCCGATGAGCTTGGACAGTTATATTTTTTTTTTGCAATTTTTTTTCCCCCTTGCTAACCATAGTTGCACAGAGTGGAAGTAGGGGCAGGGGCGGGAGTGGGAGCTGGAGTTGGAGTGGGGATGGGGGAGCGAGGCCCTACAGAAGAGTTTGAGGTTAGCAGCAGGAGCGAGGTTATACAAATCTGTCCAATTCTAATGCTTACTACCTTACATTGCTCCTTTTGTCTATGGTTCAGAGGGGGAGCTGGAGCGGGGATGGGGGAGCGAGGGCCCTACAGAAGAGTTTAACGTTGGAGCAGGAGCGAGGATATAGTATGCACCCAAAAAAGGAGCGAGGATATACAAATCAGTCCAATTCTAATGCTTACTACCTTATATTGCTCCTTTTGTCTACGGTTCGGAGGCTAAATCCTATTTTCCCACAAGTTAAAATGCATAGCTGTCATCATATGAGGCTTTTTGGACATTAAGGATACTGGTGAAGAGATCTGTGTTATTCATGGGCTTACTTGTGTTGTGTCTAGCTTGTGTGCTTTTCAATATTATTTCTTCCCATTTGAGAGAATTTAGAACACCCTCCATGTTACCGCACAAAAGTTATAGAATCATCTCTGTTCCACTTGTTTTAACAGAAATCTAGATTTATCCTTCTCTGCTATGCACTTGGTGCCCCATTTTTGCCTGTTAGTGCTTAGTGGAAATATACAGGTATATATCCTGCCTAACATTGTGTTTTCCCTATGTTTCCAGTCTTTCCACTGCAAGCATGGGAAGGCGTATCTCTTTGATAAGGTGTAAGTGTTCTTTGATTTTGGTGCTCCTTTTTAAATTAGTAACCATGTAATGTAAGTCATAGATTGTCGGTGATTAGGACCTTCTTGCATCTTGATGTCTAATGATTGTATGCTTACAGTCAAAGCTATCAATGGATGCATGCATTTAGATATGTTAATATAATAGTTATGTCTTTTTGCATGTTGGACTCCCTTTAAATTGCTGTATCTATACAATATATATGTGTGTTTGTGTATAGATTATAAAAGGGAACACCTCTGTGTGAATTCAAAGATGATGTTGTGTAACGCTTTTTTACTATTCCAATATGCTACGAAGTTTGGCAACTGATTTTATATCCCCAGAAAACTGAAATCTTCACTCCAGAGAGACCCACCCACGGGCTGTGGGGGAGTGAGGTGTTTTTCCCTTTTTTTTTTTACAGTAGCATTAGTTACATAGTTACTCTGCAATGGCTAATCACATAACCTCAATAGTGTGCAGACCTGGCAGGCTCATTCATGATTCATGCCATATGTAATTCTCACATGCAAAACGCCTTCCAATGACATTGCGCTTCCTCAATGTACAGTGTGAATGTCACCTTTGGAGACAAAGAAGAGCGGATGATGATGACTGGAATGCATATTGTTGTTGACATATTCTGTGTTGGATGTGGCTCAATCGTGGGGTGGAAATACGTAAGATGGCTTGCTTTTGTTTTGTGCTGTGGCTATTAGGTCTCTTTGTTCTCCCTTTTGTAATTTTGTTTATATATTTTTTTTGTGAATTTTAGGAGGCTGCTCATGAGAAGAGCCAAAAGTACAAGGAAGGGAAATTTATTCTCGAGAGGTACTAAATATTATTTGTAGATTACGATTTTGTCGCCAAGCAATTTGAAACACAATTTTTTTGGTTGAGCAGATTTAAGATTTTGGGTCCTGATGGAAGTCACTATATGGATCAGGAAGCTCAGATTGGTGGAAGCGATCCTGATGATGCTTGATTAGCCTCTCCCTTTGTCTTGTTTTCTTTCTTCATTAGTTTCGGTTAACTGGTTTTTAACTGTACATTCTTTGCACCTTGCCAGTCTTATTCTACCCTATTAGTTTCAATCATATTTTTGGATTAGTTGTTGCTAGAGACCAGTTTTGCAGAACAGTTAGAATCATATTCAGATTCTAGTAGATTTTATTAATAAATTCTGTTTAAGATGCATCTATTGTTGGATTACCGGTGTGTTTAGCTCACTGCTTCTTGGCACCCCTGCATATTACTTTGTACTGGACAATGTTGTTGCCCAGCTCTTTTGTTGTTTCTATGATCACTTTGGTTTGATTGCCAATGTTTTTGTGTGGAGACAACTGGTTGACATTGATGTTTATCATTTCCTGGAACAAAATTAGACTTGCCTTTGGAACAGATTGGAGTTCATTCATGGCGCGCATGTGATGCACAGTGATGTGATCGAAGAAGGTAATGGTTTGCTCGATCTATGCATAGAAAATTTCTTGTATTTTCTAGTGCTTTTTAGAAGAAACTAAAAGTTTAGTTATCATTCTAAGTACAACTTCCACGACTTTCATATTGAAACTAACTTAAAAATTTTTTTTTTTATTTTTTTCTATTGAAATTTGGGAATATAAAATTCTTAAAAACTTGTTTAGTTCTGTTCTGGTGTTGAAGTAGAGCCCCATATTAGGTAACTTATACAATCACTAAGGTTTGACTCTCCTCTCATTTATCCAGTTTATAAGTTTTAAGGGGTAGGTAACTTATACGTGCATATATAATGACTGCCAATTGAGTCTCATCTCGATTATCCGGTTTATAAGTTTAAGGAGATGGCCTCTAAGATCCGAGTTTACACGTCTGGTTGGGTCCAAAAGACTTTGCCTTTACCCCAAGAGAATCTTATTAAGCACAATAAATTTGAGATAAGGTAGCAAGTCTCTTTCCAGCACTCACATATGTTTTTCTGCAGAAGTGGGTTTGAAAAACGAGTAAAGTTGTTAAAAAGAGCAAAAGGGTTTGGACATTTGTGTTTGTTCACTCTAATACTATATATGCAGCATCATTGAACAAGTTGAATTTTGAATTGTATAAGCCATTGAAATGATTTTAAAACTCTCTTTTTTTGTTTCTGTGCATACGCGAGAGTTGAATTACTGTTCATATTTCATACTGGTCGGCACCGAATTTACACCTCAAATATTAGGCCTCATTTGTAGACTTTCTTTTTGAAAATAATAATATGAAATTTATTTGAACAATTCAAACAAAACAAATGAAAAGAACTTGAAAACTCGTCCCAAATGAGGAATTCTCAATGGTAGGCTATTGATTTCTATAATAACAGAGCTTCAGTATGTTTAGATTTGTTTATTAAGATTTTAACAAGTTTGAACTCAAGTCAGAACTTAACAAAAATTTAACGAATTGAGCTCGAGCCGAGTTAGTTACGCTTGACTCAAGCTCGAGCCTATTCATGAACCTTAACTAGTCAAAAAAATTATAAATTCATGCTTACCTATAAAATTAAAGTTACAATTGAAACTTTAACAATACAATTATATACAATATATATAAATATCTTAAAAAAAAAGTTTATCTTATCAAAATAATAATATCTACCACTACTATTATATAAATGTATTATGGGTAAATTACAAATACACCATTGACGTTTGATTAAAATACGAATCGCCTCCTGTGGTTTTGAAAATTACAGTCTACCCCCTGAGATTTCTAATTTTATAACAAATCGTTCATTTTATTAATAAATCATCAAGTCAATTAACAGTTTTTAATGATATAAAAAATATGTTTCAATTAATAATTCAAGTAATTTTATTATTGTATAGAAAAGTAATTATGAATTTTATTTTTTCAGTTAATTCTATTAAATAAAAAATTCTAATAAGGGAGTATTTGTAATTTTTCAAATCACAGGGGGCAATCTGTATTTCAAACAAATCTCAGGAAGTGTATTTGTAATTTACTCATGTATTATCTATAGTTAACCATTATTTACATATAAATAAAATTAGCTATTATTTACATTTATATTATTTTTCATATATATTATTAACATATTTACCCTAATTTTTATATATATTTAATATAATTAATAATATATTTATTCTATTAAATTTGAGCTCGAACACAATAGAAATTTAACGAATTGAGTTTAAACGGGTCCTTACCGAGACAAACTCGAATTTATTTACGAACGACTCTATCCATTTGCAATCCTCATCAGAATAGAGACATTTTATTTATTTTTATTTTGACTTTCTACATGTATAACTAGTGTCCAATACTAGGTAAAAGTATCTATCTCACTAAGTATCACTTTGTTTTAATTTTTTACTACTTTACTTAGATATGATAAATGGAGATTGCTATTTTTATGCTATAAATTTTTTTGAAAACGTCCCCTCAAGCTTTGTGCAAAATTATCTATTTAAAAAAAAAATATTATTGTTGCTCAAATGTCATGTCGACAATTATGTTAGAATTTGGTGTTTATGTAAATACAAACCAAAAAAAAAAAATTGGGAGTATTTTTTCTAAACAAAATGCATGATATAATGTTAAAGTTGCTCTTATTTAACGTGCACAGAAGAACTAATTAATAAGATTTCGAGAAAATTAAATAATTACTCGGTAATTTAGCGCATGGCTAGGTTGTAGTTGATACTACATGGTAACGTCGATATGACCAAAAATTGATTGCTAACGTAATTATAATACACACAACAGATCTATGAGGAGGTTGTTGGGTTATCTATGCACTTGATGTGATCGAATAATTAAAAAAACTGTTTCTTAATATTTTATGAAAACAATTCAGTTTCATTTCAATCATGATCGAATTTGGAAGACCATCTAGAACTAGAACTAGGTAATTAAAATAGTTAATTTGATAATATATAGAGATGACACAAAAATTAAAAAAATTTGATATCTTTTTCAATCTTTGAAACACCCTGTTTGTTTGACGCAATTACATAACATATACTTCTTTATAAATTAATTCCAAATAATTAAATCATTAGTGATAGTAGTGTTGGAACAATTTTCTGTGTAAAAAATAAATTGAAATCAAATCAAACAAATAAAATAAATAACTTACTGAATTTATTTTACCAAACCAAATGAATAATAAAAAGATCAAGTCGAGTGTGTGATATTCTGTTCTTAAGACAGATTCGCCCCGCTATGGTGCTTACGGACAAATAGCGTCTATCTCCCAAGATACAATGATCTTCACAAATTGTAGTAGCACTCCAAACAATTTGTTCGGCGAACAAAACCTGTGTTCTAAACTCTATAAATTTTTTCCTAAAATAATATGAAGAATAATTGATGCAAGAGAGCAAAATCTAGACAGCAAAAATGAATTTTTTCTAGTCCCAAAACTTGCTGGAAATGGCTGTATTTATAGGCAAACAATGGCTGTTCAGATTTGTTCGAATAGATATGAAAGGAATGAACAGGTGCAGTTTCAAAATTCAAACAGATAACTGCTTCAACTAAAACAGATTTGCTGACAGTTTTAACAGATAACTGCACAACAATTATATCTATTCTGGGCAGTTTGAATCTGTCCGGGTGTAACAGATTTAAGACCTGTTTGGACTGTTTTAATCTGTTGTGGAATTGATCTGAAAGAGGCATAATTTTTTGGATACAAAATTTGAATTCAAATTTAATTTAAAATACAAATAATTTCCTGCAATAATTTTTTGGAAAAATTCAAATAAATTTTGTCAAAAAAATTAATGTTAGAACCAACCCGACCCACAACCCACACCCGGGCCGGTGGCGGCGCGCACGCGCGTGTGGTGGTTTGAGCCAAGGTTCCTTTGTCCATAACTCCTCCCTTCTACAAACTTGGGGTGCCCTTTGGGGCCCAACCCAAGTGTTGTCACCTTGAATTTATATATATATATAAGTTCTTTTCAAGTTTCAATGTGGGACAAGCCTTACAAGGAAACTCATATTTAATTCTTTAAATATCCATTCCACGAACCTAAAAAATGACATCAAGTTCCCATTGACTCATAAATGGTTTTGACGAACCGTCTTCACCGTGTAACTTGCCATGCGGCAAGGAACACGTCACCTCTTCGGACCCACCCCAAAAGACGTTTGGGGCCCACTCAAAATTGGGCTCAAAGTTAACTCAAAATAAGCCTATAAAAAACCAATATTCCAACAATTCCCCAGATGAATGGAATTTGACGGAGAGAAAATGCAACAACATGATCTAATTACAGAGAGTACAGAAATTGAAAATATTCTGCATAAGATAGGTAGCTTTTGGCCTTGAACCTTCCCTTGTGAGACATTATCGGATTTACTAGCTAACCAGTGAACATGATGTCTTGAACTGTTCAGCCATTTATGTAAACCAAGACAATAAAACTCACACAGTATATCACCAGACACAGTTTAGTTCTCACTATTGTGTTCATTTTGGCCCTGAACAACCCGATCTTTCATGAGTGCTATAGAGATTTGTAGCCATTCACAAATCTCATAGAACTGGCCCAGTTCACACTCACATAGGTGATTCTTATGAAGAGTATCCTGCCATACTCTATTTGGTTTACCTAGACATAAGAATCATTAAAAGTATTACTTAACATAAAACACTGCAGACATCACTATTTCATCATAGAAATGGGTAGGAGTTAGACTCCCCAGTGATCATTCTGAGTCATACACAACTCGGTTGTCCCTTTGAACCTAGATCTTGGGATCTCCAGTCAACTAGGTTGGATTGCCGTTGTGGTAACTCTTATTTAATAGGCTTAAGTCCCATTTCCTTCGATGAATTCTCAACTAATTCTCTTGCTAACCTTTTGGTTAGTGGATCCGCTATGTTGTCTTTAGACTTCACATATTCAATGGAAATAATTCCATTAGAGAGTAGTTGTCTCATGGTGTTATGTCGACGACGAATATATCGTGACTTACCGTTATACATATGACTCTGTGCTCTACCAATTGCTGATTGACTATCACAATGTATGCATATAGCAGGCACCGGTTTTGACCACATTGGAATATCTTCAAGGGAGTGGCGAAGCCATTTTGCTTCTTCCCCAACTTTATCTAAAGCTATGAATTCTGATTGCATAGTAGACCTAGCTATGCAAGTCTGTTTGGAAGATTTCCAAGATATAGTCGCACCACCAAGAGTAAAGACATACCCATTGGCGGACTTTGAATCTCTAGTTTTCGCTATCCAATTTGCATCACAGTATCCTTTAATTATTGCTGGATATCTAGTATAATTAAGCCCAATGTTATGAGTAAATTTGAGGTATCTTAGAACCCTTATAATTGCTTTCCAGTGTTCTACTCCTAGATTACTCGTATATCTACTTAATTTACTTACTGCATAAGCTATATCCGGGCGAGTGCAGTTCATCAAGTACATTAAGCTTCCAATAATTTTGGCATACTCTAATTGAAAAATACTATCCTGTACATTCTTAGAAAGAAACAAATTAACATCCACAAGTATTCTAGCAAGATGATCATCATCTTTGCTGAATTTGTCAAGTATTTTCTCAATGTAATGAGATTGTGACAAAGCATATCCTTCTGATGTTTTGGTAATTTTCATACCAAGAATTACATCAGCAATGCCCATGTCCTTCATGTCAAAATGTTTATTCAACATTTTCTTTGTAGTTTTAATCATGTCATTATTACTACTTGTGATGAGTATATCATCCACATAAAGACATACTATAACATAACCTTAGTCTATGTTTTTAATATAAACACATTTGTCACACTCATTAATTTTAAATCCATTTGACATCATTGCTTTGTCAAATTTCTCATGCCATTGCTTTGGCGCATGTTTTAAACCATATAATGATTTAACTAATTTACACACTTTCTTTTCTTTTCCTAGAACATAAAATCCTTCTAGTTGTTCCATGTAAATTTCTTCATCTAACTCACCATTTAAGAAAGCGGTTTTCACATCTATTTGATGAATTGCTAGATTGTATAAAGATGCAATAGCAATTAGTATTCTAATGGATGTTATTCTAGTAACCGGTGAGTATGTGCCAAAGTAATCAAGATCTTCTTTTTGTCTAAAACCTTTGACCACAAGTCTTGCCTTGTATTTGTCAATTGATCCATCCGCTTTCATTTTTCTTTTGAAAATCCATTTGTACCTAAGAGGTTTACAACCTCATGGCAAATCCATCAATTCCCAAGTGTGATTTTGCAGGATGGATTCAACTTCACTGTTTACAGCTTCTTTCTATAAAGGAGCCTCAGGACTGGACATAACTTCTTTAAAAGTTAAGGGCTCATTTTCTAACAAAAATGTTAGAAAATCTGAACCAAAAGATTTTGAGATTCTAGCACGTTTACTACGTCTAAGTTCTTTTTCCTCATTTTGATCTATCTCTTGCTTTTGTTCTTGATCATGTTCTTGATCCTGAGTAATAATAGCATCATGAGATCTTTTGTTAATACTAGTTTCTTGTCCAGTCTTGTTTGGAAACACATATTCAAAGAAAGACGCATTTCGAGATTCAATAATAGTATTTACATGCATTTCGGAATGTTCTGACTTATGAATCAAAAATTGTTATGCACTACTATTCATGGCGTAACTAATGAAAATGTAATCAACAGTTTTAGGACCTATCTTAGTCTTTTTAGGACTAAGAATAGCTATTTTAGCCAAACACCTCCACACTTTTAAGTATTTGTAGGATGATATTCTCCCATGCCACAATTCATAAAGTATTTGATTCACTTTCTTTCGGGGTACTTTATTAAGTATATAATTAGCAGAAAGTATTGCTTCTTCCCACAAGTTCTGAGGTAATCCAGAACTTATTAACATGACATTCACCATTTCTTTTAAAGTCATATTTTTCCTTTCAACAATTCCATTTTGCTGAGGTGAGTAAGGAGCGGTGGTTTGATGAATTATTCCATATTCTTTACAAAACTCACCAAAAGGTGATTCATATTTATCAGCTTTATCACTTCTAAGTTTCTTAATTTTCTTACCAAGTTGATTTTCAACTTCATTCTTATATTGAATGAAAGTTTCCAAAGCTTCATTCTTGGTTCGAATTAAATAAACATAACTATATCTAGTATAATCATCTATGAAAGTGATAAAATATTTTTTTCCACCTCTAGTTTGAATTGATTTAAAATCACAAATGTCACTATGAATTAATTCAAGTGGTTCCGTACTTCTTTCAATTGAATAAAAAAGAGTTTTGGATAATTTTGCCTCAACACAAATTTCACATTTATGATTTGAATCAATGTCAAATTTAGGTAAACATTCCATATTAAGTAATCTACGTAAAGATCCATAATTAACACATCCAAGTCTACCATGCCATAAATTTGAAGACTCAAACAAGTAAGAAGAAGATGTATTTTTATTAATAACAGAGGGTACCATAGTCATTACATTCATTTTGAAAAGGTCATCAGACATGTAATATTTTCCTACATACATCCCATTTTTGATAAGTACAAATTTGTCACTTTCAAAAACTAGCCTAAATCCATTTTTACTCAACAAAGATCCGGAAATAAGATTCTTGCGAATGTCCGGTACATGCAACACATTGTTGAGAGTGAGTTCCTTTCTAGATGTCATCTTCAGAATAATCTTTTCTTATCCTTCAACTTTAGAAGTTGAGGAGTTGCCTATAAAAAGTTATTCACCATTGTTTACTGTAGAATAAGATATGAATATCTTTTTGTCGGCACAGATATGGCGAGTAGTACTAGTGTCTACTCACCATTATTTAGTATTTCTGACAAGGTTTGCCTCAGAAATAACTGCAGAAAGATTCATGTCATCTACATCATTGGAAATATTGTCCACTTCGGTCATATGGGCTTGAGCAGGCTTCTTGCTTGTTCTTCTTTTGCTTTTGCCTTTACTACAGCACTCTTTGGCCCGATGTCCCTTTTTGTCATAAATGTAACACTTGCCATTAAACTTGTACTTTTTAGTTTTCCCTCCTTTAGAGCCTTGTGAGGAACTTTCTCTAAAAACCTTCCGTTTGTTGGCTTTTGAAGTATGTTCCACCACATTTGCCTTTGACTCCATTAGATGCGTACCAGCCCGCTTTTCTGAATTGCGGTTGTCCTCTTCAATCCTCAAACACACAATCAATTCTTCTAAAGACATTTCTTTGCGCTTATGTTTGAGGTAGTTCTTGAATTCCTTCCAGACTTGTGGTAATTTCTCAATTAAGACTACAACTTGGAAGGATTAACTGAGAGACATGCCTTCTATGTGAATGTCATGCAGAATGAGTTGGAGATCTTGAAATTGGCTGATCACAGTCTTAGAATCAACCATCACAAAGTCTAGGAATTTGCCAACCACAAATTTCTTTGAGCCAGCATCTTCTGTTTTGTACTTTTTCTCCAAAGACTCCCAAAGTTCTTTTGCTGTCTTGATAGGATTGTAGACGTTGTATAATGTGTTGTCAAGTCCGTTCAAAATGTAGTTTCGGCAAAGAAAATCAGCATGTTTCCAAGCATCGATTGCAGCAACCACTTGCCGGTCAGTTTCATCATCATTTAGAGTAGGAGCATTCTCACGAAGAAAACGAGCCTGGTTCAGAGTTGTAAGATAGAACAACATTTTCTATTACCATCTTTTAAAATCAGTTCTTGAGAACTTTTTTGACTTCTCACCGTGATTGACTAGCACAATCATAACAGGAGGAGGGGTTGACGCACTTGCAACCACCATACTCGTACTTGTTTGAGTATTAGTTTGACCAGTTTCAGTAGCCATGAATTCTAAATTATAAAATAAAATTATAATTAGAATTTTATACTACATAGAAAATTTAAACCAAAACCACAGAATTAAATTCTGTAAAAATAAAAGAAACAAGAATTGTAACTTTTATTTTCAATTAATTTGGAAATAAAATAAAATTTTATTTAACCAAATTAATTTCACACGGAAAATTAAATTTCTGTAACACTTCAATAATTAAAATACTAAAATAGAATTTTAATTAATGAACACTCAGAAATAATTTCTGAAAATCAAAATTAATTTTTGACAAAATTCCATAAATAAATATTCTGAATTGTTAATGACACAAGTATATTACTACTAGTTGTCAAAGAAAATAGACAGTATATTACTACTATCTGTCAAACAGTATATTACTACTATTTGTTTTCCAACCAGAATATTATTTTGTAAAACACAGAAAATAATTTCTGTAAGAAGAAGAAAGAGAAAAGGAAACAAACGAAAAATTTTGTAAACAGAATAATTTGAATCTGTCTTAAAATTGTTGGAACAATCTTCTGTGTAAAAAATAAATTGAAACCAAATTAAACAAATAAAATAAATAACTTACTGAATTTGTTTTACCGAACCAAATGAATAATAAAAAGATCAAGTCGAGTGTGCGACACTCTATCCTTAATACAAATTCCCCCCGCTACGGTGCTTACAGACAAATGGCGTCTATCTCCTAGGATACAATAATCTTCACAAATTGTAGTAGCATTCTAAACAATTTGTTTGGCGAACAAAACCTGTGTTCTAAACTCTCTGAATTTTTTCCTAAAATAATATGAAGAATAATTGATGAAAGAGAGCAAAATCTGGACAGCAAAAATGAATTTTTTCTAGTCCCAAAACCTGCTGGAAATGGTTGTATTTATAGGCAAACAACGGCTGTTTAGATTTGTCCGAATAGATATGAAAGGAATGAACAGGTGCAATTTCAAAATTCAAACAGATAACTGCTTCAACTAAAACAGATCTGTTGGCAGTTTTAATAGATAACTACACAGCAGTTATATTTGTTCTGGGCAGTTTGAATCTGTCCAGGTGCAACAGATTTAAGACCTGTTTGGACTGTTTTAATTTGTTGTGGAATTGATCTGAAAGAGGCACAATTTTTTGGACACAAAATTTGAATTCAAATTTAATTTGAAATACAAATAATTTCTTGCAAGAATTTTTATGGAAAAATTTAAATAAATTTTGTCAAAAAAATTAATGTTAGAACAAACCCGACACACAACCCACACTCGCGCCTGGCCCGGCCTGCGGTGGCGCGCACGCACGTATGTGGTGGTTTGAGCCAAGGTTCCTTTGTTTATAACTCCTCCTTTCTACAAACTTGGGGTGCCCCTTGGGGCCCAACCCAAGTGTTGTCACCTTGAATTTATATACACATATAAGTTCTCTTCAAGTTTCAATGTGGGACAAGTCTTATAAGGAAACCCACATTTAATTATTTAAATATCCATTTCAAGAATCCGAAAACGACATCAAGTTCTTATTCACTCATAAATGGTTTTGACGAACCGTCTTCACCGTGTAACTTGCCATACGGTAAGAAACACGTCACTTCTTTGAACCCACTCCAAAAGACGTTTGGGACCCACTCAAAATTAAGCTCAAAATTGATCCAAAATACATCTATAAAAAACCAATATTCCAACAAGTAGTATTCTTCTTTTGGTTAATGTTAACAGTTTCTTCAAACTTTAGTACATCATAAACCAACCCAACCACACATTAGTTTTATTTATTCTATCATTTGTTTGATGGAAGTCCTAGGCTGCTGTTTTGAGTGTGTCTGGTCGAGATCGCATTTATCATTGGGTGTGTTTGAAATTGACAGTCATATAACTATTCAAGATGTGCTTGCAATTTTTTTTTTTTTTTTTGATTTGGGTGGTTGAGAACGTTAAATGTGTTCATATTCAACATACAATTTGTATGAGGTTCTTGAATATATTAAGGCTAGGTTTGGGAAGATGGTTTGTGGCTATTCTAGCCACAAAAGACAAAATAGGCTATTTTAACCATAACAAACAAAACATCACATCTAACCCATAATCATTACACTATTCTCTTACAAAAAAAAGTCAAAAAGTCAAAAAACCCTTCCCAAACCAAGCTTTTTAGCCTAGGCTACAATAGCAAAAAAAGTCAAAAAGCCAAAAAGCCAACCCACTTCCCAAATGATACCTAAAATCCTTAAATCTGAATAGGTGGATATTTTGTGTTAATTGCCGATGCAGTTTGTAAGGTGTAGCAGGTTTAAGGATCAACTCCACTTCCATTGAGTAGTTTATTCTACGTAATTTTTATTCATAGTCTAGTCTTTTAGTGGTTGTGTTAGTCTTGTCAGGTGGTTCCAGTTTTGCTTCATTGCTGTGTTGGCAGGTTATGAATAACTTCTGTTGGGGCCTGGGGCATGCCTCTTGTATTAGTGTATCCTCTTATTTTTAATTTATGACTTATTTACTTAAAAAAAAAAAAAAAGTGCTTGCAATTGATAATTATAAGTGACTAATTTAAGAATAATAAAAAGTATATGTGACAAGTTTTCATACAAAACAAACCATACAATTTGTATAATAGTATGAATATTAAAAGTCTATTGGAAATAGTGGGTTGGTAATCACAATAGGGTTGTTTGACTAGTGAGTTTTTTTCAAAATAAAAAATGTGTTACACAGCTTAAAAGTATTTCCATGCATATATATATATATATATATATATTATCAGTGAATGCAAATGCAATGTGTTTATAATTTTACAACTAATATAAGTAATTTTTTCAAATTAAATAAGAATTTGATTTGCCCATTCTTTTATGAGAGTCCTTATTTTCTTGAAAAAATGTTAACCATTTAAGAGTTAAAAATAAAAATAAAAATACAATTTGAGACCACAATATTAAAAAAATTATGATCTACATTTTTTTATATAATTTTTTTTAAAAAAATATGATTGAAACATGAATTTTATTATTAACAACGAAATGGCTGATAATAATTTTTTTTTTCCTCAAAATTTTTAACAACTAAACATAATGTGAAAATTTAATTTTTTGACATTTTTAGAAACACTAGTTAAATTTTGCCTCTGTTTGGCAAGTTGGTTTCTAGGTTTTTTGGCTATTTTAGCCACAAAAACAAAATAGGCTATTTTAGTTATAGCAAATAAAACATCACATCCAACTCATAATCATTACACTCTTCTCTCACTAAAAAAGTCAAAAAAGTCAAAAAGTCCTTCCCAAACTAAATTTTTTAGCCCAGACTAAAATAGCTAAAAAAGTTAAAAAATCAAAAAGCCAACCCACTTTCCAAACGAAGCCCGAGTGATGAAAAATGGACTTTTGTCACACCAATAAAGCTTATTCATGGATAAAATAATTTATTTTTATAGAATGAGGCCATGAATTTATAATAGCTTTTTAAATTGCTAAAAGTCAACTGCTGAACAAATGGTTGATAGCAACATCTATATAAAATTACTTAATTAATTTAATCTCTATCCTCCATTATTTACTAGAGCAAAGTCATCATATTATTCACCACCAATGGTGCTGCCGGCACTTATATAAAAATTATTAGACCATATATATATATATATATTGACTTCTAGATTCACACGATTAGTTGGTAATTGAACGTTTAAGGTGTGTATATATATATATATATTTTTTTTTTATAAAAAAAATGAGAAAGAATTGATAGGATTTGAATTCGAAGTTTGGTTGAGTTGGAAAATACAAAAATAAAATAGCATAATTCAAAAGATAAAAAATGAGATTAGATTTTTTTCTCACTTTCTTTTTCTTTGTATTTTCCATTATAATCAAACAAAAAGTGAAATTGTATTTTTTTTTCTCTTTTTATTTCTCTAATCAAATCCTCTAACCAAACATAACCTTAGGAATTTTTTATTTGTTGATTTTATTTTTTTGATCCTTAGAATAACTGTAATAAATATTTAAGAAAATTATGTTTTTATTGTTACTTTTTTTGAAAATTAAAATTACATGACAAATTTTCAAAAGAGTAGTGTTATTCTAACCTAAAAGTTAAACTTATTTTTTAAACATAATGATGCGATACTCTATTTGAATATGAATAATGCTATATGTATTAATTAGTTTACTAATTACTGTATCAATTGATGATGTGACATAATTTAATATATTTTTGATATTTATAATTTGTATAATAAGTGGGGTCAATAATAATGTCATAACTAGTATTGGTACACTAATTAATATACTAATTAGTATATGTAACACCACCGTTTGAATATTTAAGACAAGTCTCTGTCTCACATCTTCCCAATCATCAGCTAATTAGTTATTTTACTCATCAATGAGTCTTAACAATGATCTAAGGGCGAATTACACTAACGGTCCCTATAATTTGAGTCTTGTATCACTTTGGTCCCTAACTTTTCAATTATGACATATTTGACTCTAAATTTTAAATCTTGTTCCAAATAAAGACAATTGAAGATACTATTTCTCAATTTCAAGGACAAAGTTGTCAATTTGATAAAATATAAATTAATTTGACAAAAATAAATGTCAAAAAAATATTTTTAAATTTTTAAAAATTATTTATACCCACTAAAAATAAAATTATGTAAAATTGATAATTTTTTTAGACATTTATTTATTTATTTATTATTTTACCAAATTAATTTTTATTATGTGTTTGGATGATAATTATGTAATGGGTGGTTGTTTTTATTTTTATTAAGTTAGTTTCTATTTTTTCAAAAGTCAAATATGGCAACAATTTTGATATTATTATTAAACTAATCTATTAAATCATAATATCCAAAACTAAAAACATTTCATATATTAAATATATCGATTACATATTAAAAGCCTAATAATCACCTATTACATAATTATCATTCAAACACATAATAAAAATTAATTTAGTAAAATAAATAAATTAATAAATGTTTAAAAGATTTATCAATTTTACATTATTTTATCTTTGGTGTGTAGAAATTATTTTTAAAAAATCAAAAATATTTTTTTGACATTTATTTTTGTCAAATTAGTTTATATTTTATCAAATTGACGACTTTACCCTTGAAATTGAGCAATGGTATTTTCAATTGTCCTTATTTGGAACAAAATTTAAAATTTAGGATCAAATGTATGACAAATTTGATCATTGAAAAATTAGGGATCAAAGTGACACGAGTCACAAACTATAGGGACTGTTAGTGTAATTTGTCCATGATCTAAAAAATATGCTTATATATTGTTTTTAGGAAAAAGGTTGTGACTCTCTTTTTGGGAAACCCTTACCACTCCCAATGTATTGTGATTGGTCAACTTTTTATTTTGTTTTGTTTTATTTTTTTTTCCTCCTATTTCTGGTTGATATGTGTCTATGAGAGTTGTGGGGGTAAAAACAAAGAGGATCTATATAATTTCTGGTGTTTTTATTTTCTTAAAATGTTCATGTCAACACTAGATATGTGTTCAGTATAAAATCTTATATTGTTTCTATTTTATTTATTTCTTATTCTAACTAATATATATATTTATTATATATGGAAAGTCTTGCTCCTGTAATGCTTGCGAGTCTAGTCTACTTATGGTGATGGGAATGGGAGAGATCAATAATATACAGTGAATGGAATGGTAGAGAAAATTGTAGGGAATGGTTTTTCTCCATGCCATTATTTTTAATTCCCTTCATATTCTATTTTGTAAATCTCAACGTGAGTTTATAATAATAATTTGAACCGTTTAAATATGAGTTATGTAAAAAAATCAACTTTATCGGATATTAGTAGACACATAAATAAATAATATTTTATTTTTTAAAGTAGACAAAAACTATAAATTTAACTTAAAATTGTCAATTTTATAAAATAAAATGCTATTTGTTCATTTATTTATTGATATTCAATGAAATTGATTTTTTACACAGATAATTTTTACTGTGAGATTTACAAAATAAACAATTTAAATTATCACCGTGAACTTAAAATGGAGTCTAAAAAATGAAGTATGAACAAATATGGATGGTACTTGTATGGAGAATTGGAATGGAACGAAATGAAATGGTTATTCCATCAAAATATTCACTTTGTTTGCTTTTGGTTTTCTAAAAATACTTTTCAAACAATTCTACTTTCTTATTTTCTGTTTTTTTTTTTTGTTTTTACTGAATGTTTTTTTAATATTTTAAACAATTTTTTTTAAAATTTTTTAGACACACCTAACATAAATACGCATAAAAGGTATAATTTTTGTGAAAAAAATCTTTTAAAAATTCACTAAATATCAAAAAAATATATATAAAAAAGAGAATTTAATATATTTTTCGTATTTTTATGTATTTATTAATTTTTTAAAATAATTTTTTTACATTTTTTTTTATTTTTTAGATACATCTAAGTAAGACGCATCTAAAAAGGTAAAAAAAATGCTTAAAATTTTAAAAATATTTACTAAAAACAAAAAAAATACGAAAAATAAAAAACTCAATTTTGAAAAAATTTAATTCAAAAAACTCAAACCAAACACACATTAATTTTCATGTTTAATTGATTAACTAATAAAATAATAACAAAATATATTATAAATAAAATCATCATTATTATATTAAAAGAATGATCATTTCATATGAAAATTTAAGCAATTATAATTTCACTCCATTCTCATACATTACTGTGAACCAAATGAAGCGGTGGTGAATCATGGAATGAATGGTGTGTTTGATTTGATTGGGAAAGTCCAAAATGGACTTGTAGGTTGACAGTCAATCTTTGGTAATTTCCAAACAACAGTGATTCATCCTCTAAAATTAGAATTCTCATTGAGTTTTACTGATGTAAAAAATTAAAAAAAAAAAAAAGGCCACAATATCATATCAAATGAGATCTACACACATATTAGAGTCATTAGAGCTCCTTTTCTAAAACTCCTAAAACATTTTTCATTTCCGTATTTGTAATGGCTAGTTGACACAAGTTTTGTCCATTTTCACTTAGTATATTTTCCTTGGGGACACATTTTCACAAAAGAGATGAGTGGTCTAAAAGAAAGAAAGAGGAAAGAAGGGAAAAAAATACAGCCATTCAAAACAAGGGAAGTGGAAGATGAATACGAAAAACTATTAACAGCTTTTTGAATATCTATCATCCATATTTTTAATGTTTTTTCTCATATATTACAAAATAAAATTTATCAAAAATAGACTCAATAGAGGGGTCAATAACTAGAGTCAATACAAAGGTAAGGTAAGCTTTGGCTTCTTAATTTAATATTAAATTTTGGTAAGGTGAGATAACCCTCCTTAACTCTTTGATGTCAAACAGTTGGCAAATGAAGAGTACACGTACATCTTCACGATGGTCTACAAATTTTTTTTATTTAAATTGAATTCCAATTATGTTAAATTTAATTTGAATTCAATTCATTGACAGATTTTTATTACATATGCGAAATAAAAGATAAACCTTATATATAGAAATTCTAGTGAAACATATCTTTATTAGATTTGATATTTCTCTTGCCCTTGTCCCTTCCCCGATCTTGATCCCCACCTCCACCCTCAAATAGGGCACACATTTGTTTTTCCAATTCCGCACAGTGGCCATTCTAACCTACATGGATCACCTGACTAATCAAATCAAAATACTAAAAAAACAGTAATATAGATTTTTGGCTCACCCTACAAACCTATTACATTATCTAAAAACATTAGGGAGGCTGTTAAAATAATTTGTTATAGAACTTAGGAGTTTTCTTAAGTGTGCAAGTGCACACCATGTGCCACTTACACAAAAAGTGTAAGTATAAGGTGTAAGTATAAGTATAAGGTGTAAGTGTAAGGTGTAAGGTGTAAGTGGGTTGCATATGGTGTGCAACCTCAAAAAAGGTGTAAGTGTAAGGTTTAATTTTTCACAAAAGGTGTAAGTGTAAGGTGTAAGTGTAAGGTATAAGGTGTAAGGTGTAAGTTACACACCATAACCAAACCCTAGAACTTATTAACAAAACCTACATTGTAGGTTAGCAAAACAATTTCATCAACTTTTCTTAGTCTTAAAAGTAGGATAGTTTGAATCTTTTAGACTTCTATTTTTCTTCTTTAGGCTTCTACATATAGTCATATATATATATATATATATATGGGTTGGGATTAAATGGGATCAAATGCATCTCCTGACCCTATACCATCTGCACCCTAGTGAAGAAAATAGCACCTATTCCCACCCTACCTCTTCATTGAATCGGATAAAATTTGTCTAATTTATATAAGATATAATTAAATTCATAGGGACGAGTTAAAATAACCAACTCAAAATTATCAATATTACTATATTTATATAATTTTTATAATTTGAATGCATAAAATTGAGATTTTCATTGGTAAGAGTCTCATTTAGATAGATTTCAAAATAAAAATTATATGAATGAATCATTAATTTAAAATTATATATCAACTCTACTAATATAAATTTCACATCTTTATTTTTTATATATATAGATGTATATATTTTATTTTGTAATAATTTTTTCATACACCGATTGTTTGTCCATAAATTGGTCAAAACGTTAATGCGCGTGAGAGGGGAATGTGGAAGTTGACTGACAAAAGTGACATTCGTGTACTTGGTCGTGCCATACAGTTAGGACGAAATTAGAAGGTTATAGAGAGTCATGACCTTTTTGTTTCTGTAAAAAAATATTATTTATCATAGTATTGTAAAAAAATATATATATATATATAATTTATATGTAAAATGATCCTCCATATATATCATTCTTTTTTTCATCTTGCATTCTCTTTCTATTTTTCACTAAATTTTTTTTTCATTCCATTAAAGATTGCTTTTATGGTATATAATTTTTTTTGTATGTATATATACAATTGATATATAATATTGTACATATATGTGTATTTGTATATATGATGAAAAAAATTATTATTTTTTTAATCCTTCGAATAATAAAATTTTGATTTCGTCCCTACACATAGTGTCACGAGAAGTTATTGGATTAATATATGGTGATTGGAAAAAGAATAAGTGTTCTAAATATAAAGTTTTAGAGAAATTTTAATGAATTGATCTTCATTCATGATATGATATTTGTATCTTGTTTTTTTTACTTTGTCACATTAGTATAGCTCAAATTAGAGCTATAGATTTAGAACTTTGTATCATTTTTGATAGCGATTAATGAAAGAAATAAAACTTATAATTTTGTGTTTTGTAATTAAAAAATAAAATAATATTGGAGAATCTAAAAGTTTTATTAAAATTTTTACCAAATGTTAGTGTGGAACACAAATATAATTCAGGAAAATGACTTGGACCCCCAGCTGGGGGTGCTGGGGGTCGGCTCCTATTGGGCAAAAATACTATTTTTTTTTTTTTTAGATTTTCAGCCAACCCCAGTGCGACACGTCACTGGGGGTCGGCACTGGGATTCCCCGTACTGGGGGTCTGTAGCATAACCCTATAATTCACATGGTGTGGACCTAACATTTAATAAAAATTTTGAGACTGTTAATATTTTTTTAAAAAAACATAAAAATTTATAATTAATAAAAAATATTAACAATAATGATTCAGAATATTAATTTTAATATTTTAATAAAACACTAATCACATAACGAAAAAAAAAAAAAAACCAAGATAAAAATATCACATTACAATAGAAAGAGCCCACAATCAGCTCATTAGAGCCGACTTGTTTAAGAATTAGAAATGTCAATAATTTGACCAGTGACAGACACTTTCCCATGAGAGAGAGAACCTTCCCATGAGAGAGAGAACATGAAGCAAGTGAACCCAAGTCATTGTCGCCAGTCCAAGTCTGCTTTTTCACTCTCTTCATCGTTAATGGACACTTGTGGCTGCCCGTGTCCCACTCAATTGTCAAACGTGTTTTTTTTTTTTTTGAAAGGCCAATTGTCAGACTCTCAAACTCGGAAAATCTAAATAATACTGGTATATTATATACACATTCACATTCACACACACATATGTGAGAATATAGAATATATATATATTGTATTTAGATATTAATTAGTAAATGGGTCTTTCCCAATTCTTCTATTCGTGCAATCGCTCTCGAATTCTTAATCGACCAAACCCATCTGGGTTTTGTTATTTGCGTAACGCGGTTCTATTGAAATCGCTACGAAAAACACAGGTTTGGTCTTGGTTTGATTTGATCGATGTGGGTTTTGGTGTTATTGTCAATGATGTGTCTTTTGGTGACTAATTAGATAAGTGTTTGTGTGGTTGGAAAATTGGGTAGGTGTTGGATTGAAGAGAAGATGTGATTGCAAGCTAAGCTTTTTCAGTCCCTATCAGAAGTGTTTGTGAGTGAAAGAGATGAGTTGTTTTGGAGCATTCAGTTCTTGCAAAGAGAAATCTGAGACTCAAACAGAAGGTAAGGGCATGAATATGATTTTACGTAATTGTATGCAGTACGTATTTGTTGGATGCAAGATTTTATTTTTATTATTATTATTTTTTTGGTGTGTTAAAGTATGTGATTTTTTGAGTTATGGGAGATGGTTTGAACTTTATTGACCTATTCAACTCTTGGTTATGGCCTGAATAAGGATATGGTTCAATTGATGTAACGGTTCAATTGGCACACGGCATCAAAGTCCTGGATGGTCTTTTGTGTACCTGTTTAGTTTGGTTCATTCCATCGGAATATCCATTCTCATGTTTGGTTAAGTAAAAAAAAAAAAAAGAACAAGGAATTTACATGGGAAATGAAATCACCATTCACCAATTTAGGAGAATGGCCATTCCATTCTTGCCTAGAATCATTCCAGTGAACGCAACACAACCTTAATAAATTCTCGTGGAAATATGTGATCCGCTATAATTGTTACAGTGTGGAATGTTTGCTGGACATTTGTTCTTGAATACATAGCTTTGGCGGCACTTAACATTTTCATTTTTCTTTGGTGCCCACTCCCTTAAACTACATCATGGTCAGGGTGTTTGTAGTGTAGGATTCAGGTTCAAAGTTTTGTATATATAAACTTTTAGTTAGTGTAGGTTGGCCAAGGTTTATCAGTCATTAAATATCATGTGTAGTTTAATGGATTTCAAAATTTAAGCTTTAGGGGCAAGAACTTTGTTTTGAGAATAACCTCTGTGATCATGCAATTTATTTATTTATTTGTTTTTACTGTCGATCACAATTACGAGTTGAGAATCTATTTAAGTATCTATAGCTTGGTGTGCATTGATAGGCCCTTTAGGCTATGCCAACACATCTGAGCCTGCGAAATGGTCTCATGCCAATCTAAATAATCATGGATTAAACTGCTCAAGTTCAGGCAAGCATAATGTTCGCCCAGCCTAGCATTTATGTTTGCCTCTGTAGATTGACATTTATTCACCCCATAAATTCTTCAAAAACTTAGGTATGTTTTGAACTTGGAAAGCATGTGTGAATATGAGAGGTGTTTGAGCCTTCTTCAGATAAGAAAAATATTTCACCAAAAGCACAAGGGTGCATTCAAGTCCACATGAAGGTTGCATGGACAAGTAGAAAGCTATAAGAACCCTACCAAAACCTATGTTGCTTTGAAAATCAAGAAAAAAGAAATTTGACTTGAAAGTCTTAAATACAAAGAGCTCAGCATCAGTTGTTTCAATTCAACTTCTATAGTTTCCGCTCATAAGGGTGGGAATTTGCGACACGACATGATAACACGACTTGAACTGTACATGAAATTAGCGGGTTAAGGTTGACCATTTCTTGATATGAACATTTATATGACATGACTCGATAACATGAATATTAAACAGGTTGGGTTAGTGTCAAATCTGTATAACACGAAATTGACACGATAACTTGTATAATGAAGAATTAGTTACACATTTTAATATTATTTCCAGTAAAGATTATCATGAAATTTTTTAATCTCTTATGTAATTACATCCAATTTATTGAAAAGTATGTAAAATATGATTTTAAGTTTAATATAGATTTTGTTTTTGCTTTTAATTGAACTTAATGTATTTTTTGAGTTAATCTAGTAAAAAATATAATAATAAAATATAATTTTTATAAATTAAAAAAATAAAATTAAGTTGAAATCAAATATTTTTATAAATAATTTCATTTAATAGAGATTAGTTTCATAAAATTTAACTTGTGAAGAAATTTTCAATTTTTTTTTCATACATTTCATATTTTTAGTTAATAGTAAATTTTTTTGGCATAACACGTTAACACGACACGAACCGGACATGGACCGAAAATGACATGACACGATAACATGAAATAATAAACGGGTCAGGTTAGTGCTGAGGTAATTCTAACACGAACCCGAGATGACACGACACGAAATGATCCAACACAACACGACGCCCACCCTTAACCGCTCACCCATGGAATTGTCCCTGTGCCACTTGCTTACCATGTCACCACCAAAGTCATCGAGCCAATGTGCTTCAAACCAGTCTAACCGTCCTACAAGCCCTTCCCCATCCAAAAGCCTAATGCCTCCAACACCATTTTTGGTATGATTCAATGAACACAGGTGAAAATATTTCAGATCATAAATCTTGGCAAGAGAAGGTGGTTGAGTATTTCCTCTGTATTCTTTAACATATAACACCAGTATGTTAGCCATTTAGAAAGAGAAGACAGAAATATTTTTTAACAACCAAGCATACCAAAAATGTTGTCCATATATGTATTTATATCATTATCTGAAATGGCATTGGTTATTAGCCCAAAATTTAACTGAGTTTTTGGAGTGGTCCTATGAAATTTTATGTGTGTAATTTGTTTGCATGAACAAATAAAATCAGGATTTCGGGTCTAGGCAATTTTCAACATTCACAGGCTTCTATAATACCCAAATATTTCAACTCCGTGAAACCTTTCCTTGTGCCAAACTTTTCTTTTGTCCGGTATATGGACCATAAAACTTGTCCAAGATTCAGATTTGCATGTTGTTAATGAATTAGTATTGTTTTAACATTTAATTCTTTTACTTGTATTTGTGATTTTTCCCCCTCTTTTGATAAATAGTGATTCCTCCTAAATTTTTATCAGAAAAATTGTAGTGATTCCACTTTAATATTCTGCACATTGTCTTTACTTTCTTGGGCATTTTTTGTGTTTGTGCACGGTTAGAGATTGCTACCAACAATGTGAGGCTCTTTTCCTATAATTCGTTGAGGTCAGCAACAAGGGACTTCCATCCATCAACGAGAATAGGCGGAGGTGGTTTTGGAGTTGTCTATAAGGTAAGATCGATAAATTATATTGTATCAGGTAACTATGTAGTTACTTTAGCATCTCTTGCTGGAGGGAGGGGAAGGGAGAAGAAAAGTGTAGATTGCTAAGCATACTTTGGAGCTTTTGGTACTTATTCAGCTTTAATCTAAATAATTGCAGGGAGTTTTACGGGACAGTACTCCTGTCGCCATCAAATGTCTATCTGCTCAGTCAAAGCAAGGGACCAATGAATTTTTGACAGAGATTAATTTGATTTCAAATACCCGCCATCCAAACCTTGTTGAACTGATTGGTTGTTGTATTGAGGGTAGAAATCGGATTTTGGTATACGAATATCTCGAGAACAACAGCCTTGCTAGTGTTATACTTGGTAATTCTCAAAATATTGAAATTAGATGTGACTCTGAATTCAATTGGAGTGAATTAAAGGGAAAAATAATTGTAAAAGACTGAAGTACTAATCTTGAGATGACTTGGGGCTTTAGAATTTGGAATCCAACCTTTTTTTCTCAAAATTCACTATCATTTGTAAAATAATCCATGACAAGCCAATTTTGGTATTTGTGGAAGTGAAGCATCCAGCTTCCTTTTTTCTTTCTTTCTTTGTTTTTCTTTTCTCAGAATAATCAATGGATTAAGGTTTTGGATTTGTCTACACCATGAAGTGTAGTTGCGTTATACATACATGTGTATGTGTATATATGTATGTGTGTGTGTGCTAGTAATAGTATAATGAGTTATCAAGTTTAGGTTAAACTAATGTTTAAAGACTTCCATTTCAGGTTCACAAAGTAAATGTGTCACTCTGGCTTGGCCTAAGAGGGCTGCTATTTGTATGGGTACAGCTTCTGGTCTTGCATTTCTTCATGAGGAAGCTGAACCACCCATTGTCCACCGAGATATAAAGGCTAGCAATATACTTCTGGATGGAAACTTCCACCCTAAAATAGGAGATTTTGGGCTGGCAAAACTTTTTCCAGATAATGTCACTCATGTTAGTACTCGAGTGGCAGGAACAGTGTAAGCATGATTCTTTATTGCATTTTATTCTTGTATGCCTTGGTGAACTGCCTGGATTATTTGCATGTTGGGAAAGTATAATTGGGGCTCTCATGGATCTTATTACTCAAGACTTTAGTTGTTGAAGTTACTAGGATTCAGTATTCATCTGGTAATGTTGAAGATGTTGTAGAACTTATCCAAGAAAAATGTAGATGTTGTAGAAAGATAATTGTCCGGAATTGACTCTCTACTTTAATAGAAGCTGCTCTTAGTATGAGCTGTACCAGTAATTGATATTACATACATAGAGACTGCTGGAGTATGGAAAGTGAACCATATTTGTAGACTTCTTCTTTTATTAAATCTTAGAGAATGAAACAAAATTTAAAATAGAGTCTCCAGATACGGGGTTTTATTTAATTTGGGTAGCTTTGACTTTGCTAAATATCAAATGGGTATAGCTTGCGTTTCTTTGACAATGGCTGAGTTTTCAGCTTCTACTTGGTTCATTGAAACTTATCTTTTGGTTGTTTGCTTCACGGGATGAATGAAGGTTGACTGCTGATCTATGGTATGCACTCAAAATGATGTATTATAGTGTATCCGTTAAAACTAGGAAGTGGTGGCCTTCTCTGAAATTAATTGCTGATTTCGTGACCTATTGTTATTAGCAACCTGGGGAAAGTTTGAACTTGGTATAATTTACCTAATGACTTAAAATAGTTATATTTTTCCAGAAAATGTAATGATTGGTTAGCATTACTTTGCTTGTGTCATGTAATCATGACGTCATTCATGCGATCATGGGAGATTATTGCTTTCATATATATATATATATGTATATATCTTTTGCACCATAGCTGGGAGATTTTTTTCCTGTTCTTTCTTTTTTCCATTTGTTGTTTCCTCTATGTATCTCACCGTTCATCTTTTACGTTCTGCAGGGGATACCTAGCCCCTGAGTACGCCTTGTTAGGACAGCTTACAAAGAAGGCAGACGTATATAGTTTTGGGGTTCTGGTACTTGAAATAATTAGTAGCAGAAGTAGCAGTAAGACAGCATTTGGAGGGGATCTTTTGGTTCTCGTGGAATGGGTAGGTTTTAGAACTACTATATTGATTACTGTCCATATTGCTATTTTATATGTTCTTTATTTGATTGTCAAGAAAACATGCAAAAGGGTTGAAAACTTGGGGTTACACTACTTGAGTTGGAGGTGCATTTATAAGATTCAAAGTGTTTTCTTTTTCTTCATCAGAAGATTTCATATTGAAACAATGGAGCACACAGGTATTCACACTATAAATTTGAGGGAAGTTGATTGCTTTGTAGCTTATGAACTTTCTTTCTTTTTTAAAATTTTTTTTTTTTAATTAATTAATTAATTTTTTTGCCCTCTGAGAAAGGGGTTGTTGTTTTATCACGATGACTTTTCAAGAAGTATTTGCTTATGCTTCCTTTTCTCTATGTTGTTGAGATGCTATTGACAAATGGCGGATTATCTTGCTATATATCTATTTGGGGTCTCCACACAATCTATATTATCGGACGATTTTCTATCAGATTTGAAGTTCTTTCCATTGGATGACTTTCAATGTCAAATGTGAAGTTCTCCCCTGTTTTGTGTTTTATGTTTCCAGTCTTCCTTGCACTCTCTGTCACTCTGTTTCACTCTGTTAAAATTACGCCATATGAAGTGGCTGTCAAGATACCACCTACAAATCTCTCTTTTCTACCCAACCTTGTAGGGGATTTTTTTTTTTTTGTTTATTATTATTATTATTATTGTAATGAGGGGTGACCATTGGTTCAATGGTTAAGACTTGGCCTAATAACCTTGAGGTTATGGGTTTAAGTCTTGAGGCTACCACTTTATACATTATGCTAAAGGTTAGGTGTGTACTCAATCTTTTCCCTCCCAAACACTTATTATTATTATTATTATTATTGTAATGATTTCACTCAATGGCTAAAATTTTATTTATTTATTATTATTATTGTTGTGCGGGCAGTAAATATTCGTCGTCACCGGTACACCTTGCTACCAATCTTGCTTTGCTCCGAATGGCGTCTTACTTTCTAAAAGCACAACGACGGTGAGTTACCTGGTGGGTGTGTTGCCGGAAAACCACTCCGATGGTCAAGTTAGAACCCTTTAGAGAGAGAAGGAATGTAGAGAGAGAGAGAGAGTCTTTAGAATTCGCTTACCCCTTTTTGGGTGTGAGGTCGTGAGCCTTATCTAGGTTGCTGCTTTGTCTCCTAAAGTTGTGCGCGCAGTACTTCTGTCGTCCTTTGCTAGACGCTTGACTGTACTGTCCTCTCTATTCCTTACACGTGTATGCGTTAATATTGCCAAACAATATTAGCCAAATTGCCAAACGGTATTGACGCGTACCTTGAGTGGATTCCTCTCCTTATTCCATTGGGTCACGTGGGATGCCCTCACTGAGCAACCGCTTGGCTTGATTTCACTTCTGCTACATCCAACCGGGCTAATTTAGGTCGGCCATTCTACCATTCCTATAGGTTGGCCCAACTGTCCGGACTCTTTGTGCCTAGCCCGGTCAAAATCCTCATAGTTCGCCATCCGCGTAGCTCTTGCGTTAGCTCGGTCTTAGGCAGCGATCTCATCTTGGCCTAGCCCGGTCCACACTTGTGGCTTATTCCTTATTCAACACGGTCTGTGTTGACGGCCTAATTCCAACCTAACCCGGCCCATCACCAAGGCGCGTGCTTGGCTCGGCCCACAATCCACGTTCACCGCCTAACATGATCCAGCATCCTAGACGAGCAAATCGTGTCGTGCGGTCCAAAACAAAGGTCCACGTTAGGTTTAGCTTGGTCCATTTATTCGGCACAAACTTCTCTCTCAATTGTAATGATTTCACTCAATGGCTATAGATTTAATATGTGTATCTGAACCAGGACTGGAAGTTTTCCCTTGTTGAAGATCCTTAGAAGTTAAAACTAAATTGATAAAGCAAGCGCGCGCGCACACACACCCACACACGCACACACATGATTTGCAAGTCATTATCTTCATATATGTGTTGATTGAAATGAGAATGTTGTTGCAGGCATGGAAGTGCACACACATGATTTGCAAGTCATTATCTTCATATATGTGTTGATTGAAATGAGAATGTTGTTGCAGGCATGGAAGCTCAGAGAAGAAGGTAGGCTTCTAGACATTGTTGATCCAGAACTAACTGAATATCCAGAGGACGAGGTGACGCGGTTCATCAAGGTTGCGCTTTTTTGTACCCAAGCAGCTTCTCATCAAAGACCCGGCATGAAGCAAGTGGTGGAGATGCTTTCCAAAGATGTAATCCTCAATGAGAAGTTATTGACGGAGCCGGGGGTCTATTTCACGAATTCCTCTCGGCATGGGGCTGGTGGCAGTTCGCAGGAGTCATCATCAAACAAAGGCAAGCAATCAGTAAATCCTTCTATTATTGTAAGCCAGTTGGATAGTGTGACACAGATGCTTCCTAGGTGATTAATGTACAGTACAGTGTCTTAATCCAGATTATTTTTCTGTCAATTTGTGACCTTTTTAAAACCTTTTTCTCTTCTAGGCGCCTTTCAAATGGCATTCTCTTTCGGAGCTTCTTCTGTTCTATTCTTTTTTCCACATAATAAATATTTAAATCTGCTCACCATGGCTTCACAATTGTATCTGATCTTTGTTTGCGTAAATAGAAAGTTATGGAAGTAGACGAAAAGAAAGTGATTCGATTGCCACGCCCACATCTCAACTCATATATTTTCTTTCTTCCCTTGTTGCTTGCAAGTTTGAACTGGCCATTGTTGGTCTAAAATGTAGTTGTGCTTTAAAATGATTTTGAGGTACATTCTATCCACAAATGAAAATTTTCAATTTTAATTTGATTGCAAAATGAGATTCCCATATATAAATTGTTATCCGAACATACACGTGTGGATCTTTATTTCCCTAGATCTTTATTTCCCTACTTTGCAAATTCCGGCAACTGTCCTTAGAGTGGATCAAACACGTAACATTACCCAGTTCATCAAAAAGGAAGGCAAGACAATGAAAATTCAAACAAAAGAATCATCCAAAAACATGACAGAAACATTGTAGAGGGAAAAGGGGATGAAGAACAGCAGAACATTTACATTACAATGGAGTAGACATAAATCCAACAAAATCAAAACAAGCCACAGACTGTCTTTTGTACATATAGAAATGCCCCTAAATCTCTAAAACTTCCACATTCAAGGTCCACTATAATACAAAACTCAACATCTCTGCTTATGCTAACATCTTTTTACAAACTGAATCAAATGTAGCATGCCACCATTTTCACTCTCAAGCCTCGGGAACAGGAACAGAGGCCTGCTTAGAAGGAGAGGGGGCAACCGGAGGTGAAGTGCCGGTTTTGGCATCTTTCTTGGTTTCTGACGACAGTGGCGGTGTAGGCTTCATGTGGGATGGTGGATTGTGCTTAAGCTTCACAAGTATACGACGCATCCTTGAAAGATCGGTTGGTTTACCAGGCTTGGGGCCCTGGATCACAACAATGGATGGCTGCTTTTCTTTCTCCTTCTTCCCCTTCTTGTCTATAGTTGGTACTTCATTTGGGATGAGTTCTGCAATTGCTTTCCAGCAAGTCTTGTTAGCTTCTGCATGGAACTTCTCTTGTCTTTCCAAAAATAGCTGCAATATAGATCCAAGTTAGGCATTGCCTCATACTTCAAACATCATATTAGTTTTATTTGTGAAATTTCAAGTTTGTTGGGGGCACCAAATATCAGTTCAACCACCATGTCTCTGATATATCCGGGCAAAACTGAGTTTCTTGTTAGTGGCAGTTTGGAGAGAAAATGTTAGTTTAGTGCTAACCACTGAACGAGATTCAGTTCAAAGAGGCCCTAAAATCTGAATTTGTGCGCTTAAACGCTCGGAGAGTGCATAATGACATATATAAATGGATCACAGGCACTAGTTGGTGTCTACAATCCACCACATGAACTCCTAATTACCGAACTGTTCTACAGTTCTCAATTAAATTTGGATAGCCTATCAATTAAGCAATTTCTCTACTTTACCTACGCGCTTGATGACCCGCAAACTATATTAAAACTCTCCAGTCTCCACATAGAATGCCTTTCCATGGTACATGCTACAATTCAACAACAAACAAAGTCCATTCGAGCAACTTACTTTCATACGTACTTAGACAATTCTGCAAAGAATGTTTGTCAACATGGAATCCACTCCTTAAAATTGGAATCACTGGCTATCATAGTTCAAAATTTGTACTAAGATGGCCTCAAATTTCAAATCGAAGACATGGATTCCATACTTCCAAACACAAAATACTAGGTAAAAATGCTAGTTCTACAACTCAATGCCACATATCTAGGCAAAATAGCAGCTCAACCCAGAAATACCAATAACTAAACTAATTACTGGAACGAAAAATCAAAGTGAGATGCTAATATTCTGTCTGCGGATATTACCTTCTCCTTTTCCCTGTTGGAAGCTTTGTTGTTCTCACATGTAAGCTTCTGCCTCCTGTAGAACTCGACTTTGTACTCATCAGCTTCCCTGATTATTTCTCTCAACATTTCTTTCTCCCTCTTTTCCTTCTCTTCCAATCGAATGACATTCAATCTGGCACATACGCGAACAATCAAAGAAAAAACACATAACCAACTCTGAAAGGTACATACATATCAATATTTGTGTACATGTATCTCATAAATACAAATAAGCATCTCACATCAATATCTACTTATATGTATGTGTATATTATACATTATTGGTTAAAAAATTATACTATTTTTTATTTTTATTTTTTATCAGACTCCACAACTAGCAACTAAAGTTAAACACTAAATGATTATTAGTGATGTGTTTATTTACAATCATAAGAAAAATGCACAACAAAGTCCAATAGAAAGATGTATAATTGAGTTCTGAATTATATGAGACACCATAAAATCTAACCAATCGATGTACAAAATGATTAGTAATAGTGTATTTTTATAAACATCAATCATCACAATTCAGATTCAAATTTGCACAAAGCTTCAGTGTTGACCACGATTCAATTGCTAGATAAACGAGAAAACATGGAAATGAAAATCATCTGATCGACACTACATCGTTGTCGCAATCACTAATCACATCAAATCGTACGTGTGTATATATATATATATATAAAACTGATATATAATAAAGGTTACCTGCGCCACTCCCTCAGTGCGAACCCTTCCTCCGGCTCCATATCCGCCGGCGGCGGAAGAATCGGGCCGTCCGACGCCACATAGCCACTGTTTCCATTCAGTTCCGGTGAGAACACGTCATCATCTGCGGCGGCGACGTAGGAGGAGAAGTCGGACGGTTCCTCCGCCGACTCGCCGTCGGCGAAGTTGGAGGAATCGAACCGCTCGTAGCCGCCGTCGTCGTCGTCGTCGAACGGGGGAGTCACGGCGGAAGAGCTGGCGGCGAACGACGATGACATGTCACTCCGACTACACTACTGTTTCTCTCTCGCTCTCTCTGTCTTCGAGAGATTTTCGTCGAATGGCCTTTTCAGCTTGCTTAGTCGTCTGGTAAAGAAATGTAATAGAGTAATGTTGAGGACATATCATTAGAACACTAAGTGGTTGCGTGGCAGTTGGGTATTGGCTTACTAAAAAAAATAAAAATAGTGGATGCTATGAGGAGAGCATATTCATATATTTAGCATTTTTATGGTGGTGTGCATAATGTAAGTATTTTTTATAATTGGTGCAAGTCTTTTTCTGTGTGTTAAAGAATTGCACCATAATAGATTTTATTTATAATGTAATTATTTTTTTATTGTTCTAGTGATTTATAGTTTTTTTTATAAATAAAAAGGTAAATTACAACACTAATTTTTGTTTAAGTGAAATTTCATTATGGTTATAGTAGTTTTAGTTTGAACAATTTAATTTTTACACTTTCAATTTTATTGTAATATGATCATTTTAAATTTTTGAACAGAAAAAAATTCACGTGTAAAATTAAAAGAACAAAAAAATCACATTATAACAAAATTAAAAATATAAAATTAAAAGTGAAAGACATTATTCCAACTCAACTTTGTTTCAAATATTAAGGACTAAGAAAAGATTGTGTTTGAAACAAAGTGGCGTGGGATTAGTTTCTCTCTTAAATTATTCAAATTAAAATTATAAAATTTTTCCAAACTGAACCATAGTGATATGTTTCCCACCGGTATTGATAAAAATCATTGCCACCAGCACGAGCACTCACAACACAGACCATAGTCAATATCTCTCAATTTCGTCTGCATTGGTATCATCCAAATCCACTTCGATCGTCTTCAAACAGGTAAAATTTCTCATTCTGAAACTTGATTTACGCACATTAAGTTAGGGTTTACCTCTTGAACTCACTGCTATCTAGTTGATACACACACACACGCGCGCACACACACACACACGTATTTATTTAAACTGTTATGAGAAGCATGATTAGAATCTGTGTTAATTCATTTCTTTCTTTTGACATTATAATTAACCTCATTGCTGTGCAATGCAGATCCTAAACATCCACTCCAGTGTGTATAAAATTATATCTAAGGTTTCTTAATCTATAATAGGAGATCAAAATTCAAATCAACCTAATCCATCAGAACTCTAAAACAGATTGAAAATCAACAAAATCTGACTAAAACAATGACACAAAGAAAGACTCGGCGGACAATTGAGTCCACCAAAAACCAGAGCATACAAGCAAATCTAGAAGAAGAATTTAGATAGTGTTTGATTTACTAGAATGAAACGGAATAGAATGAACATTCCATCAAATTGTTCATTCCCGTAAAAAATAATCACAAAAATACATTATGAATGGAATCATCATTAACCATTTTAAGGGAATGATCATTCCATATGAAAGCTTAAGGAATGATCATTCCATTCCATTTCAACTCATTCTAGTGAACCAAATAGAACCTTAGAGTTTGAGGATCTCAGGTAGAATCTGTCATAACCTCGCAATATCAAGACAAGTTAGCCAATGTAAATGAGGCACCGATAAAAATAAAGCCTACCTCATGATCAGTTGGAGTTATTATTCTCAACAAGCATTTCCTTAATCAACTGCAGTTCCTTGTAAGCATCAGAAATGTTCATTGGATCTTTAGGTCACTCCATGGAGCATGCCACACCAATCCTGAATATTAAGATCAAGCACATTTGGATTACGTCCATCTTCGCTTGTGTCCTAGAGTTGCTGCTGGTTGCTTCCTCATCTTCCACCTTGAATGAAAGTACCTGATCCACAATCTCCATCACTTGTTCTGGCGAAGCCATTTCAGCTAATTTGTGAAGGTTCTGGCCGTCTTTAAACATGTCATCAGTGGGTATTTTCCCTGTGAACATTTCCAACAAAAGGATACCGTAGCTATAAACATCACTATATGTTGACAGGTCACTCCCCATGCCATATTCTGCAACACATCTCACATTATTAGTTTTGTGATAATTGTCATATAATATATACATATATGTACAAAAGCCATATTACCTGGTGCTGCATATCCAACAGTTCCCTTAATTTGAAGGGAGCTGGTATGACTGAGAAATTTCATTGTCATGTTGCTTTAGGAACCTTGCTAAACCAAAATCACTCACATGGGCAGTTAAGTCATCATCAAGAAGAATGTTGCTTGGCTTTAAGTCACAATGTATGATTGGCGTGTGGCAGTGATTATGAAGATAATCCAAAGCAGAGGCCACATCAATTGCTACATTTATGCGTTGAAGAAGGTTTAAACTCTTTGGTTC
Source organism: Camellia japonica (assembly GCA_030407325.1). Lineage (NCBI taxonomy): Eukaryota > Viridiplantae > Streptophyta > Magnoliopsida > Ericales > Theaceae > Camellia > Camellia japonica. Next base: position 6,698,942 of record JAPPVO010000016.1, read on the forward strand.
CCTATGTACCCCAGTTGATGGAATTGGATGCAACCAAGTGTTGAGGCTTCCATTTGGCATGAACTCAAATACAAGGGCTTTGAAATTATTACCATGCTTTATTGGCTTATTCCTCCACAAAGCTTATTATTTCCATAAATCGAAATTCAAAGACAGGCTTAAATTCCTCAAAAACGGAAGAGTACCTAAAGTCTTGGGAATTTCACCGGAGAGATTGTTGCACAAAAGATCTAGAACTTCAGTGGCTCTCAAAAATCTGAAAGATTGTGGAATAGTTCCTCCAAAGAAATCATGATCCATATAAAGGTATTCCAAAGTTTCACAACTACTTAGGCTGCTTTTGAATCCCACCAGACAACTCATTATGGGAAAGGTTTAATTTAACCAGCTTTCTCAAGTTGCCCACTTCTATTGGTATGGAACCACTGAGATGGTTATCATCAAGGTCCAAGGATATCGACAAAGATGACAAATTCATCAATGTTTGGGGTATGCTGACTCAGGTTAATACTATAAAGTCTCAAAAACAATAAATTCTGGCAATTTCCAAAACTTGAAGGTATGCTTCCTTCAAGATTGTTTTGCTCTAGCCAAAGCTTGTTCAATAATGTTAAATTTCCAATACAGGAAGGGATTTTCTCTGACAACTTGTTTTTACCAATACCAACTTCTTGTAGCTTATGGAGTTTACAAATAGAGGTTGGAAGACTTCCTGAGAGTTTGTTGTAATACGAAGTCAGAGAATTTAAGTTGACAAGGTTTTCAATACCTGTTGGAATGCTCCCATATATTTCATTTGCTGCAGCTGAAAAGAGTTGAGTTGGATTGAGAATTTGAGAGGTTGGCAATGGAATTAGGCAATATCCCTCCAAAATTATTTTCATCTAGATACAATACTCTCAATTTTCTACAGTTGGTCAAAGAGGAGATGAAACTGAGTTCGTTGGCTTCCCCACTTCCCAGACCATTCCCATACAAATTCAACCTCTCTAGTTTCTGCAACTTTCTAAAATCAATAGGCCATTTGAAAATTCATGGTATTGAAGTCAAGAATTGTAAGGTTTGAAGCATTTGAAATTGAAATTGGAAGGGTTCTGCCAAATTGGTTGTCCCAAATAAGAAAAAGTAGGAGGCTTGGACTAGTGAGGCCGAAAGTAGGCTTTGCTTTAGCAGTTGAACCTGTTGATTGTGTTGATATTGTGTTGGCATATATGTAACTAGTGTCCTTAGTTTTGCAGGGACTCATATCGCTTGTATCTTGTATAGGTTGGAAGATTACACAAGTTCATTTTGTGTCTGCGAAGTTTCTACCTTTTATACGTAATAGTAGTGTAGTGTGCAATTGAAACTGTTATGTAGAGAGAGAGAGAGAGAGAGAGAGAGTGATGTGGCATGTATGGTTAAACAATTCTTGGATCAAAGGGATAGGTAAGACAAAGGCAAAAATCGGGTCGGATTCGGAATCACGTAAAATTTGGTGGGTCAATGGAAAACGTGATTTTAAGTAGGATGGATCCGAGTGGATTTTGAGCAA